>JAINUG010000079.1:1200000-1625000 GCA_029706075.1 Aldrovandia affinis
TGTGTGCTCAAAGGGAGAGGGGTTGAAGTCCTGAGTGTAAAACACATATGATGTTTTCAGAAATGTTACAAAGCCTTAAAAGGCAGGTGTATGTGTGTAAACCTGTTATTTGTTATTAGTTATGTGTCCCTTAATGTCTGTAGCTAACAAGATTTTTTTTTAAAAGATTAAATGATAATATTTTCAGGCTTAATAGAATACAATTCATCACAATTTAAGCTTGAATAAAATGCCCTCATCAAGTAAATAATTTAAAATGGTATTGCTTTCAAATTCATTGATATGAATTTTGACTGTACAGTAATATATGTACAATGACGAGGTTGCCAACAATAAATGTTCCTCAAGCTGTAAATTACCTCCCATTATGGGAGCGCTATTAAAACTAACAATTGCCTAACAATATTAACAATTACAGCTGAAAACAGCTGTAAATCTAAAACTATGTCCACAGACATTAAGAATGAGTTTCAATATGCCACGTTAGTGCTAAGGAGCTCAAGACTGAGCACAGCATTGTTTTGGTACAGCATGGGTCATTTCCCTGTAGAGATATAATATATTATTTTTGTCCCCTTATCTGGTTGTTTTGAATGTGGAAATGTGTTAGCCTCCATGTATCTCACCATTTTCCAGGAGAATAATTATCCAGTTTTTCCCATATTGGCTGAAATCACTGTGAAGCTCTGAGTATCAACATCATTGTAAATGGTGTATGCAAAAATAAAGATTGATTGACGGATTGATTGAAAATTATTCACGTTGGTTGAAAGCCTCCTGCCACATCATTGGGCTACTGCAGTAGATATTGCGGGGGGACGTGAGCGTTCCGCCTGGGGTACACCTCGCTCGCTGGCACGAGAGCCAGGCCGCTCATTTGCCAGATGGCAAAAGGCACATCAGCGGATGTGAGTCAGACTCTGCACTGTGTCGTACTCAGACCTTATGAAGCAATGATTCGGTGAGTGATCACACCAATCAGCACCGGGTGGACGCCTTTCGCCACTGCGGGTCAACTCTGATTGTGATTTATATCAGAGTAGCTGACCACCCCCCCCACACACACTGCACAGCCTTTGGATCCAGCAGATGACTCAAGCCTTCAGGCTTGCCCAGTGAGTGAGCCGCATGCAAACTGGGTAATGGGAAACAGGAAGAGGTGATGAGTCACAGGGAGCGTGTGTAATGTGCGTGCTGTTGACAGAGAGGGGGTGGGCAGGCCGGGGTTTGGGGGTGGGGGTGGGCTCCTGGGTCACAGCCGGACAATATGGCGAGCCAGCCGACGCCCACGCTCCCCCTGGTTCCGGGACCGTACGGAGAGCACTGTCTCAGGGGACGCAGTGTCCCTCTCTCCCTTTGGCCCGGACACTGCTGGAACTGGTCCACGGGCCCTGTGTTGCATAACGGAGCACTGGGTCTCTACAGCGGTCCGCTGTCCCCAAGCACTCCCAGGGGTTTATTAACTGCCCCTCTCAGAGAACCACAACGTATGCCAGCATTTTCATCTGCTGTCAGGGGTTTATTTATCCTTCTTTTTTTTGCCAATTTATAGGCAGCGCTCGGCTCTCGTACCCTTCTCCACAAGCTGGCATTCGGTGTGGATTGTGTCCTTTCCTGACTCATTCCCCTGCCCTGGAGCCCCCTCTCTTCCCATCTGCAGTTTGAGGGCTCGTGGTCAGGATGATTGTTTATTTGCGGTTCGACATGGAATGGCAAGGCATGACCCTCAACAGATCAATGAATATAAGTGCTCCTTTTGACACATTCTACTACCCCAGCTTTCTCATCACCATCTCGGTAATGCCCATTAATTTGTTTTGCCGTTTTCCCAGGAGGCACCGGAGCGGCGGTGCAACGACCGGGCTAAATGGAGCAGGTGCTCTGTGGCATCACTGCACGCTGCAAATACATTCACTTTTTTTTCTGATTTTAGTTTCTCCTTTCCCGGTTCCCGAGGGTGCCTGTTCTCAAAAGTCGCTCTGACATTCCACCCTGCGGCTCTTTTCTCATTCCTTCCCCCTCAGATAAGTCACCTGGCCATTCCTCCAGGCACGCCCTAGGCCCCTGCTTTCCTGCAGTGGTACTATGAGGATGCTGATTGTGCACTTAGCAAGCTAGACACTGGAGGGGAAGATCAGCGCATCGCACTGGAACTTATCAATCAATAAGCTCTGAGAGATTAATCGCATCAGTTACGCTACTAAACTAAAACAAAACAAATACAAATATATCAATATAATTTTTAGTATCTATCAATCTATTCATTGATTGTATTAGGTATATTAGTGTATTAGGTAATATATTGGCGTGTGTTATCATGTGGTGACATTTATATAGAGTAAAGGAGTGATGTCACATCCTGACATCATAGCACACCAATGGGCTCTGTAGGAGACTGTGCCTCTTCAGCAGCTCCCTCATTACCACAGTCAATTCTGTACTTCCCAGGTGCACCAATGACTTTACCATTGCCAATGGGCTAATCAAGCGCAGTCTTGTTGTGAATGACACTGACAAAAACAGTGCATCACCAGAGGCTGTTTTCACACTGTACCACTCATCGCAGGCCTCGGGTGCAAGCATGACAGTTGGAATCACATATCAGATCTTTGCCAGCACAAATGAGGGGGCATTGTGGTAAATTGTGGTGGTTTCTGTGGTAAAAAACTGTGGGTTGAAATTTCACATTTCAAATATGCATGAGGTCGCGAGCAGCAAGATTCCTTTACTTCAGTGCCTTGTTTTACATTCAAACAGCCTACTTTTCCATAATGATCAAGTATGACCATAAAAGGGAGGGCAGAGTATAAACAGGTTTTCCATGGAACCTTGCTGCAGCTGAAAAGTGTCTTTGCTCAATGGTTTTCAAAGTGGACAACGGGAGATATTCGGTAGCTGTGGTCTCAGCCAGTATGAAGAGGGTATTAAAGAGAGTTGAAGAGTGAGCCACATTTACCCAGTGCCTTGGGTTTGCCAGTCCTGTGTTTAAAAAGGGAACCTGGGGAAAGGTGTTAATTGGTTTCATACCATGTGTTCATGTCCTGCCATGTCAAGTTAAAAAGATTTGGCCATCGCGCTCACCTGGCTTAGGGTTAGAAAAATGGTGTGTAAAAAACGATAGATAAATTGTCAGTGGTTGGTAGATGGTTCACAGACAAAAAAAGAATTGTGCAATGCAAAAGTTTTTTATTCACAAAGTTATAAGAACAGGGAAGTTGGTCCTTAGCCATAGGCTTTTCCCCATGTCTTCAGAAAAAGTTATGACAATACTTTAAAGAATGCAGTGAGAAAATACTCATTGTTCAAAAATAAATGACATCTTAAGGAACGGAAAAGTTGGGTGATTATTTAGCCTAAATTGCACATGCTTCCTCCTCCTTTGAGTTATGCACTTAGTTTTGCATTTTCATTGTAATTTTTCCATTTATTTTCGGTGGGTGCCACACTTATTGTGTAAGAAACGCACAAACATTTGCTTGAATTATGTATTCAAAATAGACAAAATGTATTGAGATTTAATATAAGCCTTAGACACCATGGATTACATGCATTTTCAGGCCTAACAAGTTTTGTATCTGATTGAAATAGAGGGCTGGCAGTTTTAAGGGAAGGTCAGCCTTTGGGTAAAATCTAATTCATCCAATGAAGAAAGCTTAAAGCAGGAATCGAATGCCGAATGAGTGGTATGTGTATGGAGCAGTAATTTCCTTTCATACACAGTCCAGGTTTTTCTTTCATGCCTGCACTCTTGGCAAAAAAGAAAGAAAGATTTTATTCTTTGCTTACATAACGCCTTCTCTTTATGTAACCTGTGGAAAACTGGGCAAAGTGATTCCTTAAATTCTTGTTGCGATGCATGTGTAAGGATGGATCAAGCACTGCTCATATGACCCTGCAATGGTGCCCCCCCCTCCACCCCCCACTGCAAACTCAGCTCCTGCAGTGAGCCAGGATCAATCTAAACTCGCAGTGTACAGAACAGCCTTAAAATAACACAATCAATATTACACGAGAGCAGTGATCGCTCATTGTGTCAAGGCTTTTTAACATAATTAAAACTGTGGTCAAAAAATCAACACCATAGTAAAGCCTCTTGTTAATCAACTTTTCACTTTGTCCTTGTCTTTGAGTGACAAATCTGTGCAAGTGTCACATTTAATGTGAGTGTGAGACTACTTATGCAACATCATAAGTTAAGCGCTTGTTGAAATGAAATAATATTGTGTAGGAATTGCAAAAATATTTGATTGAAACTAGGCCTACGTTATTGATGTGTTATTTAATCCTTGAGGAATCCTTCTTCTGTATATTTACCATTGATAAAAAGCTGGGTCAGTGTAATAGCAGTTTTGTTGTGAATATAAATGATATTTGATGTTCAGCTCCATGAATCACTTCTGTTTACTGAAAAAAGAAATAAATCTATATGTTTGTTCTAAGAACACTTGATGGAAGGTCCAAGAAAAGCAGACAATTGTTAGAATCAGAAGACTGTATGCACTGCACAGTCTACATGATGAGAACGTGTGGTCCAAGTGGAACTCAATGAGCATTTTTATTGTTTTTGCAAAAGGAAGAAAAATAACTGATCCGCACTTAGGAGAACTTTCTGAGAAGTGCATATGCACTTCTCTCGCAGTTTCTCTGCCTTCAGTTGGAATCATCTCGGGTGACAGTGGCTCATGCATAATTCCTCCTGCCCTGCCTACATCAAGTGCCACAGACGTTGATAGTCGTGTTATGGCAGATCTCATTGTCCTTTTGGTTGCTTACCTTCTATGAAAACACTGCTGATCTTAATGATATTGGCCCATTGCATCACAATCGAAACGTCAATATTATTTATTATAGAAATGTCCTTGCTGCTGGCGCAGGGCTTCTGCTAAGTGGCCGGATCCAGGAGCCTTTCTCTATACACCGGCTGAAGGGTGAAGGAGCCCTTTGTGGATGACATCGGAGCCGACCAGCCAATTACAGTGGGGGAATTCGGACTGGACGGCCGCCAGACTCCCCTTAAATAAATGAGAAGCAGGATCTGGCTTTGAAAACTCAGCAAATACTCAGAGCTGAGTCGCTGGGGAGCTTCCTGGTATTACATAACAGCCCATCACTACCTGCCAAGACCTGGGCCCGGAACACTGCATCAAAATCACTCCCCTGACGGAGCCCTAACACATCTACTCATGGACAGGTTTCTAACTGAAGGGGAAGGGCCAAAACTGCTTAATTTTTTTAATGAAGCAGTTACATGTGAATCCTAATTGATGCAACATGGAGGCAAGTCGCCATCATAGCTAACAGATTACTTAAATGATGAACCAGGGTGGCAGTGCAGGGACTAACGCAGCCCTATGATCTGGATAAACGTGAATCAAATTTGTTTGCATGGCGCATTTCACAAAACATTGTCACAACGTTTGTCAACGTTTGTCGTGTGCACTTCTCGAGTCACAATTTTTATGACTTCAGACTTCACTTGCAAAAAATAAAAGTACTTGAGACTTGACTTAGACTTAGCATGTCTATGACTTGGGACTAGACTTGGACTTGAGCTGGATGACTTGAGAGACATGTTTTTAATGTTTTCCCAATGTTTATACCAGATGTCTTCTCTCTCCTATATAGTTTAAAATTATTATTCTTAATATCCAGGGTGTACACAATCACATACACACATGTGCACACAAGTCTAACAGTTGTACGCAATGCGAGCGCCAGCATTTGAGCATCACGGTATCCACATCACTTCTGAAAATAGTACTTTATGGTTATAAACATTTTGTTGTTGTTGTTGGAGAAAAAAAAGGTATTTGCAAAACATGTGCAGCAAAAGTATCCGATGTGATTTCAACAATGTTGAACTTCGTCCGCCATCTGAAAACCCATAAAGAGAGGTAAGGCTTGCTAGATGGATGCTAGCTTGTAAGTCAGACAAACACACCCACACATACAACTGCCCAGTGTATTGTGAAGCTTCCCAGACATCAAGTCCATTTGGTCAACATCGTTCCAATGTCAAAAGTAAAATTAAACATTCTATATTCTATTTCAGCACTCATAACAATAACATTCAATGTTGTATATTCTATTTCAGAACTCCCAAAACAACAGTATATTGTTATATTTAATTTTTGACATGCTTGAGCGATAACGTTAGGCCTGACGTTCAAACTAACGATACATTGGGAAGATCATTTTTGTGCTGTCTGGCATGCACACACGGACACACACACAGAATGGCAATTGCCCCCTTGCTGCCCCTGATCATTCACTACAGCTACACTACAGTAGGTTAATCTCATGACCTTGCCTTTTATTAAAAAAACAAAAATAATTGTTCAATGTCCAATTTGGAATCCAATAATAAACAAACATTTCTAGCATGAGCTGTGAAGTTTATTTATGTACTATTATGAGGATTTTTTTTTAACCTGAATTTAAAAACTGCGTTAAATATTGGTATAATACACGCTACCATTGAGACTTGAAGACTTGATACCTGAAATATCCAACTGCTAAATGTATTATTTGTGAAATAAATATAAGCAATGCAAATATAGATAAGATACATGAGATAAGGGCATTTGCTCATAAATAAAGCAAATAAAGTATGCAAAAGTATCAGAGAGCCCAGTGTGTTCAGGTTTCAGTGCTGTTCTGTGAGGGAAGTACTGGCGGTGGTGTGTGCACTCATGGAAGACTTGGCCTTCCCTTCTTATTTCAGTCCTCCTTTTTTGTGCCCACTGTATTTTCTTCAGAGAAATGGACTGTTTATTTGGACTGCCTCAAGGATATTTGTTGGGCAACTTCCTACATGTCTTGCCACAGTTATAAAATCCTGCCAACCAACCACTTCCTGTTCTTGACACGCAACACATTTCAGCATGACGACAGTCGTAATGAGATAAACATTCACATTCAAGTCCAGTCAACATGGTGAAGATATTTTTAATGATATAATAATATTGTAGTTGTCCTCCTAATACTGCAAATATAAACCAATCATATTTTTTTTTACTGTAGTTTGTTTTTGGATCTAATTGTTCTCATATTCCTTGTTAATAAATCAAATGTAACTGAAAAATGAAATGTGCAAAACCTGATATGAGATATAACATTGTAAAAGCCACCTACACTGTCCCAGAATTGCATTGGATCCATGTCTCCATAGTCACAGCGTAAACAGGGGCCTGTAGGCTGTTTGATCATCGGTGGAACACTGATATATGATGGCTCGCTCATGTCTCCATGGTAACGCTGGGTGTTTGCGCTTAGTGTAAGACCTGCTCCCTCAGTTTCTCTCTTACCAGGGCGTGATAGTCGCATTCAAACAGAACTAGCTGGGCATCGCCTCTCTGTCACCCCTCTTAAACCACGCCTCATAGAGTTGTTGTGCTTCAATAGTCCAATCAGTTCTTCCTATTTTTTTGGTTTACACATATATAGTATTGCTATCACATTCTGATTAACATTCTGGTTTCATATGTGCTCGTATTATGTATTCAATAAGATATGGGAGGCTGTCATCAGATGTGCTTTTACACAGAGCAGTGCTGAGGCTGAAATATCACAATAGTTCCTTATAGTCTGGCTATCTTTGGAAGGCATTTTGAAGGATTTTTATGATACGAATGATATGAGTTGTGTGATTCCACAGCAAGGCCTAATGACGCATTCAGCTCAGTCACAGCCAGCTCTTCCACTTTCACATTTATCAGGTTTACATTTGAAATGTTGAAGTTTACTTGACAGCAAGCGTTTTTGATGGAAAACAACACGATGAAAATGTCTGTTGACTAGATAGATACCCAGGCCCAGCTAACGTGAAACATTTCTAGAAAGTTCGGGAACATTCCGGTAAGAATTCCATTTAGTTGTGAGAGCTTTTGGAAGAGTACATTCCTTAGAACATATTTATTGTTCCAAGCAAGTTCTGTCAAAGTCACAAAAACACATTCCAGGCATATAAACATAGTGCTCTGATGGTTATCATTTAGTCATGAAAAAACATCAGATCTTTTATAACTGGAAAAACAAAACTGAATTACATTCTAAGACACAATGTTCTTAATGACTTAAAAATAATGTTCAAGTGACATTCAGGAAACTGGAAACATTTACAATAGACTCAGTTTTTATTCACATCCTTAATAAAGATGAACAAAATATATTGTATAAAATAAACTATATAAGTAATTTGCTTTATTTTATGCTCACAAAATGCAGAAAATTATGTTCTGTAATAATAATGCATTGGCACGAACCACAATCAAACGGTTCAAAAAGTATTATTTTTCCCCCAGAAAAGTCAACAATCACAAATATTCACACCCCTGTTATCAGTACTTTGTGGTTCCTCCCTTGACCATTATAGCAGCAAGTAGTCGCCTTCTGTAGTGTCATACAAGGTTATAGAACTTCTTGGGGGGGATCCTCAACCATGAACTCCATGTACCGAAACATTTTGTCCAAAAGCCTTGTTCCCTCTGCCAGGAAGCTACACCTTGGCCGCAGATGGACCTTCCAACAAGACAACGATCTCAAACATACTGTGGTGTCCCCAGGGGTTGGGCGACACACACGGACCTTGCAGAGGGTGTAGGCAAGTTTAAGAACACAGAGGAGGCAGTAATATAAGCAAAACAATAATTTATTCATCTAATACTGACAAACACAAAACAAAGGGTGGGGAATATAAACACACAAAGTCCGCAATCCTTAGCTCGTTGTCAATGTCCGTAATCCAATTCCAAAATCCAGTTCCGTTCCGCAATCCAGTCCGTAGTCGATATCCAAAGGGGGGTCCTCAAACAATCCAATTTCATACACAAAACACTCCAAAACACTCTTTCTCTCAATCTTGGCTGGTCAAAAAGACTTCACAGCTTCTCTATTCTCTAACACACTCACCAACTCCTTTCCATACATGGTCCTACTCCTCTCAACATGTGCTGTGAGTCAGTCCTTTAAATAGGCCTCGAAATGGCCTTCAGCTCGTCGTTAGTCCCAATCCCTTTAGGGCTGCCACAATACGTTCAAAGCAACTAAGAAATGGTTGGCAGAGCACAAGATCAATACATGGTCATCTCAGTCTCCAGACCTGAATCCAATTGAACATTTGTGGTTTGAACTCAAAAAAGAAGTCCATAAACGTCAACCCAAGAATCTGAGGGACTAGATCAACTCTGCATGGAGGAATGGTTGAGGATCCCCCCCAAGGAGTTCCATAACCTCGTATGACACTACAGAAGGCGACTACTTGCTGTTATAATGGTCAAGGGAGGAACCACAAAGTACTGATAACAGGGGTGTGAATATTTGTGATTGTTGACTTTTCTGGGGAAAAAAATAATAATTTGTGAACCGTTTGATTGTGGTTCGTGCCAATGCATTATTATAACAGAACATAATTTTCTGCATTTTGTGAGCATAAAATAAAGCTAATTACTTATATAATTTATTTTATACAATCTCTTTTGTTCATCTTTATCAAGGGTGTGAATAAAAACGGAGTCTACTGTATGTGCTGAGAACATTTAAGCCAAACTTTCTAAGAATGTTCTGAAAACCAAAAACTGGGATCGGCTCTGGATCAAATACTTGAAAAACATCAACCTTCTAGACACCAGTAGAATTCTTGCAGATTATGACACATTTAAAATAAACATCTTTCTCACTAATATCCAGAACAAAACTCTTCTTTCATATGATTGTATGTTTTGCTTGTAACATGTTTCACTGTAAATTCTCAGGGATCTGCAGCAGGGATTTCAAATGATACCAGCATTATTTCAAAAATGAACTGTATTTGACCCAGTTATGGCTGGGACACCATTATTTAACATGTAACATTATGTAAGATCATCCATTTAAGAATGTTTGGCTGCTAGACAGTGAGACAGGCAGTGGTTGGGTGATCCTAACTCAGTGGAACAGATATCAGGATCAGGATTTGGGAGGTCCCTCAATGTGGCAGGCACTCCCGCACTCACACAGACAGTAGTGAGCTGGGGTGATCGGGGGACGCCAGCTACCTGCTGTTCCCACGTCATACCCCCTCTGTCCTCGTGTTAACCTCTCTGCTCCCACTGCGCTGACGTCAGGAGTGGGTTTTGAATCCCAGCCAGCAGAAAGCCTGCAGACTTCCCCCAGCTGAACTCCCTCATCTACCACCAACAAGCTCTGAAACCCAAAGCTTTCTTCTTGGCCCCCATGCAGGGGGATTCCTGATTCTGAGGATTTCAGATTTTTAACTTTTAACTGACTTTACTTTTAAGAAGTAAAACTAAATCATACTTGCATGCTATATTTAATGTTAAATAATGTAATAATAATAATAAATTAAAGAAAAGCTTTGCATGTCTTCCCCATGACTTCTAATTTTCTCTCATGAAAGGTGTTTATGTCTTGTGATTTAGCTATTTAGAAGTTATTTTGTTTTTTTAACACTATCGCTTTCTTAAAGAAGTATTTCCTTCAAAAACACGTTTTAACCAACAATAAGGCATATCGAACATCAGCCAGTCACAGTGGATTTCTGTCTATAACCAGACACCTACATTATTTTAATTTAGTTGTAAGTGTCAATCAAACCCAATGGCAATACTTTCTTCATTTTAAAAGATGTGGCCTAATAAAGGAAACAGGGCTAGAAAAATGCCCGACTCCAATTATCCTTCCACAGAAAATCACCTTTTCAAATGAGTACAATCACTTCCTTTCACAGCCGAAGGTCATGACACAGGAACCTACAGTAGCTTGGATTTGTTTAACATTATTTGGCCCCACCTATCAAGATGGCTACACAATCAGGTGTTGACATGCTAGTGTCACTGTGCCATTGTTCTTTTATCCTTGTTATTTTTTGGTGGAACTCATATGGGGAGTAACCCGGTGTCTCCCAAAGATCTATATGATTCTTTATTTTCCTCGTTTTTTCCCACAGCCCAAGCAGGGGACTCCTTCTTAATTACATAGCCACATAATGGAGGGAACATCCTGTAGCTGGGAAGAGACTTCCCCAGATTTAAAATAAATTCAGTTAAAACCAGTTTAACCCGAGTTCCAGAGACTGACATTATAAAGTGAAAAATGTTGCAAAAACAATAAAAAACATACTTTGTGGGGATTGAAGTCTCATGTAGCATGCTGCCAAAGTATGGTGAAAACATTGACGGCAGAAATATCAGACCCGGGAATGAGGGAAACCACAGTCTCAGTGAAGCTTGCTTCAGTACCTTCAGACATCAAACTCTCCTAGCTCAGTGATGTATCCATCCTGCCCTCTTACTGGGTACATTATCAATGAGGCGAGTTCCTACCATGTATTAATGCACATCTTGTAAGTCGCTCTGGATAAGAGCATTTGCTAAATGCCTAAAATGTAAATGTAATGTAAATGAGAACACAGTCAATCATAAGTGATATGTCTGTGAATGGATATCTCTCGTGAAAATACCAATGGACGACAACAACCTAGAAACCTTGTTGGTGGGGTGTTAAAATAGATTGTAAACTTAACTGTATATACAAAAAAGATCAATGAGAACAACGGTTAAATTATCATTGATAGTTGCCCTCAATTTTCTGATGAGGTCATAATGACGATCATGTTACGATTGTTCTTTAAATTGATGACGTAAAATTGAGTTACGTTAAGTGCTGAGGAAATTTGATTTTTTTAAAAAGGAAGCATCTTTTTGATAATTGTGAGTGCTGGCTTTTTTATTTTTCATTATATTACTTATTATCAAGCTTTAGCACCAAACACAAGACAAAAACTGTTTTTTTATACAAAACAGTGAGTGCACCATTTGAACTTTATTCTATACATTGCTTCTCTTGGTCGAATAACTCTGTTATATCCAGCAAAGTGTTTTTCGTTTGCTCGCAGGTGTATTTCAACACATTTTACACTGTAGTTCTTTGGACAAAAAATAGAGATAACAAGTAAAGGATGGATTGTGTCCTTCACAGCTGGACTGAGCTTTGTAAGAGAAAGAAAAAAAGAAGAAATTAAAGAATGCTGCTTAAACAGAGAAAGCAGAGGAAAGTGAGTATTTGTGCCAGATTTGATCTCCTGCCAGATTGTGTCCCTGCCAAGATCAACAACACAGATTAGAGCAGCCTCCATTTGTCGGCCATTGCTGTCTTTGTCATCCTGGCTGCACGTGACAGCCAGAAAATTATAGCAGTGAAGGTTAAAGCATTTATCTCTTCTGTTTGAGAATCTCCCTCTCTGAGCTACGTATGTGATTTATAGGAGCAGGGGGTTATCTTGCTTTTCTATTATTTTGGAATAGCTACATATCCTGCACACCGCCATCTACAGGCAGGTTACTGTGTTGTCTGTCTGTTGGAATCCTGTGGGTAAGTCTCTGAAGCTGGAAATGTAAAGGTTATCTGCAAGATCTATTATTTAGTCACATAAATTCTCTCTTGACATAGACTGAACTTGAGCAAGCTCCCATTCAAGGCAAAAACATGCCCCAGTGCCCTGAATCCACGATGGATGCTGTGTGCAGAGGGAAGAGACTCATAGGAGAGATTGTCCTACCTTTTGTCTCAAACACCTATTTTAAAATAGTTTTAAAATTATGTTTACCTGCAACTGAAGTCAAGCATTATTGAAAACAAAATTTTTGTCATCTGGCATGACTGTTTCTGCCTTTGCCTTCCCTTTGAAAGTATGGCTGGTGCTTTGGAGGGGTGGCCAAACAGTGAACAGTGCCACATCTTTACCCTCCCCTTTCTGTGACCACGATAAGTATTTGGAAGTTCTTGGAATGGAATACACAACTACAATTTTACAGTTTACAATTGTAACTGCCACTTGGAAGATTATTTTATTGCGAGTTTCAAAAGTGCATTACCTACTACAGCGTCCTTGTAGGATGTGGTGGTATGTTTGTGTCACTGCCCAGCTATCAACAGCCAAAGAGAAAAGCATAGCCTTCCCACTGCCTCAACAATGGCCGCACAATGCAATATGTTGTTTGTGTGCTCCCGTTGGCCGTATCCACGGCAATCACCCCGTACTATGTGCCAAGATCCATGCAATCTGATACGGCAAGGGGTAAGCCATTCTCCCACACGCTACACAGCCGGCTGTGTAAACACAGTTTTAGCAGCCACCTCGATCTGCTTATTTACGGGGCCCGGAGAGCAGGCTTACACTATTAAAAGCTGCTGGCCGGCCAGCAGACAAACGAAAGTGCGGAGACGAGCTCAGAGGACAACCATGTCCTGGGACTGGGGGCAGGGAGGGGGAGGGGAGGGGGGTATGGCACTGGGGCAGTGCTTTAATGGAACGCTGTTCTGTGGGGGTGGGGGAGCGCAGGTCGTTAAAAAAAAGCAATACAATGAGAAATGTGAAAAGGAAATAGATGTTTTTAATCAGTATCTACACAACCTTGCCCTTTTCTCTGGAAAGCAAAAGACTACTGAGTAATACAGGAGTCCTGCCAGGACCATGTTTGTTGTTCTTTTTTTGTCTACACCTGTGCCAAGTAAAAGGTTTTTCAGGTCACCGTTCCACATGCCGGAGAGCCATACGAGATCAGTGTGGCATGCTTCTAGTCTCAGGTGAATGCACAATGAAAACAGGTTTTCTTTGTAAGAATAATAGAAATAAAAGTTACATTTACATTTGCATTTTAAGCATTTAGCTGATGCCCTTATCCAGAGAGACTTACAAGATGTGCATTAATACATGGTATGATCAATCATTGTTAAGTTAAGTTAAAGTTAAAAAACAAGACTATTTAATGCACAATGAAAACAAGTTCTCTTTGTTAAAACAATACAAATAAAGGTTAAAAAAGACAAGACTAGTTTAATAAAGTTCAACTTGTAATTAACAAAAACATACAGATTGGGGATTGTTTTACTTTATTTTGTGTATCTACCCAGTATCTAAAGGCCACTCCCGAGCAGTAATTCTTATTATCAAGAACATATTTCAATCATAACGGTGATACTTTTGTGCGTTATTCTCACATATTACAATGATAATTTAATTGAATAATAATTGAATGATAAATATCCAAATAACAATGTGTTCATATACATGTTCAATATATAGTATGGAAGAAGACCCTTCTGGGATTGATAAGGACTGGACTCAATATTCACTATACTACTCAAGTTTTTCCCACTAAAGTATTGTAAAGTATGACAGGAAAAATTGTATATATTCCTCACGTTTATTTTCATTTCACATCTCTATAATTTCTCGATCTATCAAGATTATTTCGTTCACTGTGACCAGACTTTTCTTGGTAAACCGGGGAACAACTGAAATTGAGTGAACAAAGGCTCAGATCGTACCTGCTTTTCCCTGAAACTAGGTCAAACCGGATTCCACACCTCTCCTTTACAAACTTCTCAAAAACATTGCCTTCTTTCATCTGTTGCTTTTGGCTGTTGCACATTAACATGCAATTTACCATTGAAGACATTTGATTTGAATCATTCATGGGTTAAGGAACGTGATGGATATAAGGGGTTACATAACAGGTATACAAGATTATAGTAAGAGGAGCTACAATTGAATAGGAGCATGAGTGGAGGTGGGGCGGTCTGGGAGTTGTCTGGGCAGGGCGACCTACAGGGTCTCCTGGCTTTGGAGAGGTTGAACGCATTGTTTTGTCATCATTTGTGCTTTCATCGCCTGAAATCTCCAAGCTGTTTTAGTGCAAAACATAATCCTTTATTTACTCCAAGCCAGTTCAAAGATGCTTTTCAAAGTACTTGCACTTCTAAGTATCTCATGTCAAGAAGATGAATCTGCCTGCACAGATTGTACATGGGCATTCGTTGTAAAATTCAAAAGGGTTTTCTAAAATGATTTCAGAGTGCCGTGAGGAAACACATGCGCAGAAAGGGACAGAGCTGAAACTTGGCTAATCGAAGCCTGTGGGTTTAATTTAGGGCCCACTTCAGAGCGCCTCTTCGGCCAGGTTCCACCATTAAGATAATACTGCTTTATAGAGAGATTAAATGTGACTAAAAGTCAGTCAAGCATTAGGGGGAATGTGAAGTGTTTGGCTAAAGCAGAGTGGAGGAATATACACAATAAGGCTTTGGTCTGCTGCCACATATTGCTACATTTTATCCGCCTTAAGTGGTAAGCCTTGGTATATACTATATATTGTAGTGCCACTTGGGGTGGGGTGACACTCAAGGACCTTTTCAGAGGGTGTAGGCACTCCAGTGGAGGCAGTATTCCAAACAAAACTTTGGATTATTTTATTATATTAATTTCTGACAGAACACAAAAAAGGATGGGGTAATCGGGAAACTAAACACATACAGTCCATAATCCTTTGTCAAAATCCAATACAGTTCCTCAAACACGCAATAGTCAGTACACAAAACAGGGTTCTCAAAACAATCCAAGTCGAATACAAACAGCAATCCAACGTAATTCCAACGAATTACTCACTCACTCACTCACTCTGAGGCAATGAGGTGTGGGACTGCCTGCTGCTGGGAACTGTAGTCCCTTTTTGGCTCCAGTGGCTCCCAAGAGATAAAGAGGCAGGCAGCCATTTCCTCATACTGCCCTTTGGGATGAACAATATATATATTTTTTAAACCTTCTACTGTATTTATAGTGATGACAAATGAGAGATTATGAAGCAGCAGCAACATCTTGTGATCCATGCACTGCTCTCTAAGTGTGCAGTAATGCTGCTTTGTACTAAAACAGAACTTGGGACCTAGTTGTGTGGTTCAGGGGATGGAGGATGGGATGATGGCTTCCATCAGGGCATAAATACCACAGTTTATCCCACTGCTGAGAATCTGGAGAGGGGAGACGGGACTGAATTGGACATGCTGAGTCATCAGGTCACTGCACAAAAGAACTGTAGGCTCCTATCAGAGCGCTGCAGCTGCAAAGAGCAGCACTGTCCTCTTAGGCAGGGGTACTGGTTTTCACTGTCACACAGCACCTAATTGATCAATTAAAGCAGTTGATTGCACCGTTATCTCACCTCACTTGATTCGTGGGTCAGAATTCAGAGGGCCATAGTCCAGCAGGTGTTCCAGCTCTATTTCATCCAACATATTTTGCAAAGAATGCTTAGCTGAATCAGGTGTATCAGTGAATGATTTGAATGCAGACACTGTGATCCTCCACTGGGCTGAATATATCATAATAACATAACATATGACATTTAGCAGACACCTTTATCCAGAGCCTCTTACAGTAGAAAATGCTAATATTTTTCAGTATATGTGGTCCCAGTGGGAATGCGAGCCCACAACCTAAGCGTTGTCAATGCTACTACCTACAGAATCACAGAAACAGGTTGAGTGCCTCTGGCTTCACCAACTCCATGGATGAATGTCGTTTCTGACCCATGGGCTGCAGTAATCAATCACTATCCCTCAGGACCATGTGATCAGTGAAGGGCCTAGAGCAGAGCTATGGCCCCAAATTTGGTTTTTATTTTATTTTTTATTAATTGATATGAACAAAAATAAAGCAAACACATCACAGATAAAGTTTCCCACAATATTTGATAATAACTGTAATTGAAGAAGAACAGAACAGGAATTTAGGAGGTCTGGCTTAGGAGAGATCACCACACCTCCTCTAACAAGCAGATACCTGTGGGTAGCCTTTATGGTTGGTTACCTGCAGGTGTGTTGCTTGTTGCTACAGAGTGAGAGTGGGGATTGTCATGGTGGTGCAACTCCACAGAGTTGAACACTGTCAATTGTGCTGCACTGCACTTTGTTTCTGACAGATTTTGGGTAGGCCAAGACCCATCCAAAACCCTAATTACATAATTGGATTAATTATTTTGATTTAGGCTTATCGAACACATGTGCTGGAGGTGCAGGATCAGGGTTCCCTACCCCAGGGATAAGGCATTATGTCACATACGACCAATATCTCCACCCACTCACATACGAACAATATCTCCACCCTCACATATGACCAATGTCTCCACCCACTCACATACGAACAATACCTCCACCCACTGACATATGACCAATATCTCCAGCCATTCACATACAATGTCTCCAACAATACCTCCACCCACTGACATACGACCAATATCTTCACCCTCACACACAATTCATATCTCCACCCAGTCACATACGACCAATATCTCCACCCACTCGCCCTCAGATGGTGTCTATCAGTAGCGAACTGCAACTATTTGGCCTTCAGTGGGAGCAAAAATCTGCCAAAACACCTCTTGCTTCTGGATGTGCATATGCACATACCTAATCAAGTCAGTTTACCCTCGGCAAGATGGCAGCTTGGAGAGAAAGCTAACTGACCAAGCTATCTTGCTATCTATTTACACAAAAATGTAAATGTGCTGAAACAACGCTAGTGTTGGCACTGGAGGTCCCCACCCATGTTCAGCTAAAACACCTGTGATGTGTCCTTACAAGATTTCACATGCTGTTCATGCTGATGAATTATCTTTGCCAAGGCATCTGAACTTGAGCCTGCTGTGGTGATTAGAACACATGCTTGGCATTGTTCTTATTTTTCTGTAACCGAAAGTCACAGGGCTATTTTGTTTGCAAAACAAGCTGTACCTATGATAAGACGCATTCCCTTTGATTAAAACCACAGAACACTTTCTCTTTCCTTTCTTCCTTGACTGTTGTCAGTTCCTGCACTTCAAATGGAAACAGCTGAACTATTTTGTGCCCACGTGTATGTCAGGAATTGGATAAATTCAAAAAACCTGGTAGACAAATTTATATTACATATTACAAATGTTAATCATTAACATTTCAAATTCATTTATATATATTTTTAGCCAGACCTTATTTCCAAGGACATAATTTTAATTTCAAACACAATAGGCTAAAATACTCCAATTGTTTTCATAGAATCAAAATCAACATTGCATCTAATGTTCTATGAGCAGAACTATTCCAGCAATAGAAAGAACAGTATTAAGCCCCTTATCCACATACACCTTAACCTGTAAATGTTCCTGTAATTTTCTGTATTGACGTCATGCGGGAACAGGAGCTGGAGTCCCTTTTCTGTGTAAGGACAGGATAAAGCATGCAAACGTTTAGGACGTTCGTACGTATAAAGGTTTTACATTACATTACATTTACATTTTGCATTCATAATATAATATAATAAGTTATGTTAATGCACTAGCTAGCTAGCTTGTTAAATTATCAAACCAAACATTTAAACTTATTTTGACAATGTAAATCGTGAATTAGCGAACTAGCATTTCAGATCCAGTTAGCTACTTACGCTTAGTTTATGGAGGCTATTCCAAACATTTCACATCCATCTATCTGATAGCAATTAACTGCAATATAAAAATCTGATTACATTATGCTAATGGTTAGCTATGTGGCATAGGAGCGTTGTATTAATTAATCGCATTGCCAAATAATGCTAGCTAGACAATTGATAGCTGGGTAGCATTTAACATTGCCAGTAGTTTTGTCTAGTTTTGTCTTCTATGTGCATAGTTAAAAAATGTGTAACCTTTGTCAGTTGACTCTTGAAAGGTCATAAAATATGTTAAATATGGCCAGGGGGGGTTCAGTGTCCTCAGCATTCAAATCCATTGTAACAAAATCCGTCTTTGTTTTAACTACTGAACATGTCTGGAAATTGGAACGATTCCGAGACAAGGGAACTTTTGTCTGTCCGCGCAGACCACAAAATGAACCTACAGCTCTGTGGCACCGTTAGAGATGCTGTCGTCTACGACAAAATGACAGACATCCTACACGAACAAGGTATAATGTGACAGAAGGCCCAAATCATGAACAAACTGAAAAGTCTGCGTAAAAAAAATCTTTAAATGAATACATCCTGCATTGACTAATCTATCTGGAACGATCATGTCATGTGGATACAGACTGTACACAGATTTTTTAAGGATAGGAGACCTATATGAGAACGATGAAAAACAATACCTTACCCAGATAATTGAACCCGGCAATGTTCCGGAATCCATGTGGGAAAGGGGCTTTACACTCCTCACAAATAGTTATAAGATAAAGCAAAAACCTACCTGTCTACAAAAAATAAACCTGTGCAGAGTGAATTTCTCCTAATCATATAAATGACAGAACTTATACGTTTTTAATTTTTTAATGTTTAATTGTACTTTTGTGGGGGGAGTAGGTGGTGGTGGTGACGCAATAACTTGTGACACAATGTTTTCAAGGGTACAAGGGTAAACATCTTGGGCTAAATCTGTTCCACCAACTCACCCATGAAAGGCTCTCCTCTGTGCATCTGTCGCTGTCCGCTTGGTGCTGCTGTAAGTCCACACCCACAGCCTGTGTGGGCCTGCCCATCGTCCTGCACCACACCCCCCCCTTTCTTTGTATTAATGCTTTTCCCCCTTTTTCTCCCAGTTTGGATTTCCCATACGTATTCACAAGCCACACTTGTTACTGCAACCTCCGCTATCAGTTCGGGAGGGTGCAGACAAGCGTGTGCTCTCCTCAGAAACACTTTATGTCAGGTGCCGCTTCTTTTTACACTGCAGTTCACATGTTAAGGTTGCACAAAACATGAGTTTGAGGAAGACGCTTCATGGGCTGCCTTGTACAGGCAGACTGTGGGCACCTGATTTGCAAGTGTGCGATGAGACATGGCCATCCCCTCGACAGCATTTAGCATCGCCTAAGGGGCTGCTGGCCAGAGCTGGCATTGGAATGGTTGATTTGGGGTCCATACACAAACTGGAACGTAGCCTTAACAGGATGAGCCACTCAGCAGCACCCTAATGTTCCCTTTTTAAAAGTACTTTTGCCTCCATTCTCCACAGTCCACTGGCTGAGCCGTGCACTCGTTACAACATACACACATGACACATACACAGCATACAGGCAGAGTGCAGATGCCTAGAGTAGCCAGGGAAGTCAAGCTTACGCAAGAGACTGGGGCAACCCTGCCAACTGAAAGCAACTGAAACCTCTCCCCTACGGCCACTATAAAGCACCATTTCTTTAATAACATGGGTATACATGCAGTAGTAGAGATACATTTTCAACAGCAAGTTTTTTTGTTTATTAGGGTAGTTCATTTTTCTCTGTTGTTACTTTGTAACTCCTCATTCTGCCACACAAAATTGCATTAATGAGTCTATTTTGAAAATAACTGGAGAATGAAACAAGGAATTCAACATCTCAAAACAAGTAACACTTGTTGTTGAATTTTTTACGGAATGCCTGTGCAAATTCTGTGTGTGTTTGTACAAATCAAACCAATACTGGCATGTGTTTGGAGTGGATTCACAACTAGACACCTGCATCAAGTAGATGAGATCTTAAAATAAAGCACTTTTAAAGTTCTGCAGTTTAACGATTTCAGATCTCAATGCCAATGGAAAGTTTTCAAGCCTTACTTAAACCTTGCATTTCCTCATCCTGTATAGAAAAGGTACTGGTGATACAGAAACTATTCCACAAATCTCTGAAAATGTTATTGTCAGTTGTCCTTGTATAGGACAAGATAGTCCTTATACCTGGTTGTGAGTCAAAACCAAACAAATCAGTTCCAATGCACAGAAAGAATACGTTTTTTTATTCTTGGCCAGAGAATCACAACTCCACAGACTTTTTTTCATCCCACAACAATGTTAAAAATCGGATGTTCTGATGTCTCAGGTTTTCCAAATATTGTGCAACAGAGTTCCAGCACATCCCAGAAGGCGTTCGCAGGATTGCTGGGAAGTACTGCTCCAGGAGTTTTATGCCCCTGCTGGCCTCCAAGCCGCTTGTAGCGAACATGCTCAAAAAGCACATCTGGCTTCGGTGACTTTCACCCATGCATTGGCACGCATTTAACAAGCTGCGAATGACAGCCGTTCACCAAGAATCAGGGCCTAGTGAGGGAGAACGAGAAGTCAGCTGTTTAGCTGGGATGAGAAAAGACAACTTGTTTTGTGAAAGGCCAAAAATTCTCTGCCTGACATGCGGCGAGGGCAAGGACCGTGTACGAAGAAGGGAGCCGCTAAAAGAATAATGAATGCTGACCTAAGCCACTGTATGCATTTCCCCTAAACAAACAACCGCTTCGTTGTGACCCTCTTAAGTGATGATTTCACAATGGAGTGAGCATGCGTCCCCTGTGCCGATTTTACAGGACGGCCAACCCCACACACTGAAGGAATTAAAGGCAGAGCTGAGGACTCTCCCACACGCTGCTACTGTATCTGCTTGCTGCTTCCCCCACATGCTGCTATTTGTTCTTGAGCAAATATTGTAAGCAGGATGTTGCCTCCCCACTCCTCCCCACTACTGACTCAGCATCATACAGGTACAGGTAAAATAAATGAAATGCCAGGATAAGGTGTGTTACTAGGACGTTGGGCCACTATAAGCCACCACAACAGCTTCAATGCACTATAAAGGAATGGGCACTACAAGAAAATCTCAAATCGGCAATCACAGATCACTGCAAACGGGAGAATCACATCATGGACTGGAATAAGGCCAAAGTCATCCGCACCCAGGACAACAAACATCAGCGCTGGATTATGGAGGCAGTGGAAATTAGAAAGCGAGCGCAAACGACGATGAACCGGGACGAGGGGGCATACATGCTTTCCACCACCTGGAGCAGCGTTCTCAAACGGCGAAATGACAGCGGGGGGCGTGGTCGTCCTGTCAAATCTGACAGGACGGTCACGCCTCTATAAATAACATCAGCTGCTTAAGACACGTCACATACCATCCAGTGACCCCTCTGACGAAGACGGAAGTATTGCCGTCGAAACATGTCAGGTAGGACAATATAACTTGTGTCTGATATAGAAGAAAACTATGATCTAAGTAAATATAGACACTATGAACTTATTTGAACTATAGCTTCAATGCACCTTGGCATAGATTCTACAACTGTCTGGAACTCTATTGGAAGGATGCAACACCAATCGTCCACAAGAAATTACATTCAAATGCAGTGTTGAATTGGGTTGAGATCTGGTGACTGAGACAGCCATGGCATATAGTTTACATCGTTTTCATGCTCATCAAATCCTGATCTGACTCTGTGTTCATTGGCGTTTACCTTGCCCTCTAAGGTGTTGAGTTGACCTAAACCCTGCGAGGAAAATGCACCCCACACCATAACACAGCCTCTAGAACCATTAATTAGCTCAAGTGTTTCCTTTATTTGAGCAGTTATCTGTACCTTGAAATAGAAGAAATAATAATTGTGTCCCATAAGTATAAAAAAAATATGTAACTCAAAGATATGCTACTCAAAGCTGAATGCGAAAAGTGTTGGAGTTAAATTGAATCTTCCCCTCCATCAGCTATTGGGTGGTCGGGTCAAGCACTGTGGATGAACTGTGGTGAAAGTGTGTAAGATCCAGAACAGCGCC
The DNA here is from genome assembly GCA_029706075.1 of Aldrovandia affinis. Lineage (NCBI taxonomy): Eukaryota > Metazoa > Chordata > Actinopteri > Notacanthiformes > Halosauridae > Aldrovandia > Aldrovandia affinis. The sequence continues at coordinate 1,222,356 of JAINUG010000079.1, forward strand.
ACTTGTTGTAACAGCTGGCTGATTCTCATAGCGTCAGCAGCCTCTAGGGTCTCACGCTTGTTTGTTCAGGACCCCTCCCTCGAGTGAGTTTAGATTCTCACGCTGAGAGGTTTGATTGTACAAGCAAATATGCCCTGCTGTCTGGCATAGTATTGCAGTGAATTCAATCTCAAATTTATGTGAGCTTGAGTCTTTCTTGGCTTTTTCCCTCTTCACACCTGAGAAATACAAGGATATATTTCCTTATTGAATATTAAGTCCAACCTCTCTTAAAGTTTAGAAGTTGAGAAACAATCTGACTTAAAAAAAATAGCAAATACAATCATGGCGTGCATAAAGGAAGGCATATGTATGCAGTTTGCTGAATTTAGACATGAAAGCACACATTTTCTGCACATGTTTGAGTCTCTCTGAGCTTCCTCCAGACCAAACCTACTCTTATTCTGGCAAAATAGTGTTGTGATGGATTAGACATGGATCTAAAATGTATGCAACACAGATAGTTACCATCTTTGTTGGTAATATCACTGTAATAATTATCACTCTTCTCATCGTATAAATATAATATCATACTTCTATATTTTCTTTACCCTGCATGCCTGACAGAGCTTTACATCAAACACTGATTAAAGTTTGAGTTGAGATACAAATTGACATCGAAATGGACTTTGATTGTAATTTTTTTAATAGCAAACCCAAACATGGCATATGTGAAAATAAGGCACATGCAACAGGATGTGTCACATTTAGACAAGGTCTGCACAAAAGCGCATGTTTTGTTATGTTTTGTATGTCTGTTCGGTTGTTTTTGTTCTTTGATTATTCATTATTCATCATTCTTGTTCGATTCACGTTCTGTTCCCCGTTTGTCATTGTTCCTGTTTGTCTCGAGATCCACTCCTTGTCTTTTGTCATGCACTTCGGGAAATTCTATGTTTCGTTTTTTCCGTCTTAGTTTCTAATCTCGTTTTACTTCTTTCTTTCTTTCTATTACACTTTGTATATATTAGTTCGATGTATATAGTACTAACCTACTAAACTACTAACATTAGGGATTTAGATTAAGTTACTAACATTATTAATCACTAATTATCTCACGCTTCTAACTATCGCTATGATTCTCTATCTCGTTGTCCTATCCCTGTACGCTTCTCACATTTCACTTCATTTGTACGCAGTTTCTCTCTATGCGTTCCTCCCCTTCGAACTGTGCACGTGTCTGCCTGCTCTTCCAGGTCATTTATTGTCTATGTGTCTGTGTTATTCCCAGTCCGTGTCTTTCGTTTCCCTTCGTTATTGTATTAACGAATCCCATCGTTTTCACCTGTGTTCCTACCCCTCTCTCCTCCCAGTCACACCTGATCCCTATTGTGTTTCCCTTCCCTGCTTGTATATAAGTTCCGTGTTTATGTTCCTTCCCCGTCAGAACGTTGATCTTCATTCCCTGTGCCGATTGCTAGTAAGCCAGAGTCCCGAGACACCCCTTCTGTTTTTCACTTCGCGTTTGCCTGCCGATTCTGTTTGTTTGCCTTCTCTGATTTACTGGTTTTGACTTTTGGATTGTTTGTGACTTCTCTTTGGATTTGGATTTTGTACTTTCGCTACCCTGACTTCTGGTTTTGACCTCTGCCTTGATTAAATTATTATTTTGCCTAATCCTGGTCTGCGTCTGGGTCCTTATCCCGAACGTCACATGTTTCCTGCATGTGCTAGAGTGTCTCTAGAGCTTCTTCTGGACCAAATGTCCCATTCTGCTGGCCGACATGGTATCAGAAACAGAAGGTTCCTTCTTTGCATTTTCTTCTTAACAAGAAATACAGGGATACATTTCCCCATGTTACCTATGCTCAGTAGACCTTGAGATACAAACTGACGGAGAAAGCAACTTTTTTTTCAATAGCAAAGAGGAACGCACATGTTATATGGGGTCCGCATGAAAGCGCATTTTTTCTGCACGTTACAGTTTCTCCCTGAGCCGCATGTAGACTGCGCAGAGGCTGGAAACCTGGAGCCGGCATCTGCCCCAGACCGCAGGTCGGAATGTGCTTACGGGGGTGGAAAAAGTGACTCTGGTGGGCTCGAGAGGAAGTGACATCCAAGTGCAAAGCATGGTAGACAGCATAGCTCCTGTGCCATGTGTTTTCCGTACTGGCCCTGGCACGTGGCCCACTTCTTAGTTTTCCTCCTCCCCCCCGATCACAACAGCTGCTCTGTCGCATTTAAGTGTCTGGCGTTAACTGCCTGGCCATGGCTGCTTTTCCATTTCCCTTGCTTGCGATCAGTTCAGCATGCTGGAACATGCGTTCCGGCCTGTAAAAGAAAGAAAACAAATAAAATGCAAATTGGAAAGTAATTGAATGCAAGTGCTCTCTTTGGTTTTAGTCACTCAGCGTTGATTGCACTCAGGATTAAATGTAACGTAATCGAAACACGTGTTGATTCTGGGACATTGGTGCGGAACATGTTCCTAATAGGATAGGTGCCTGTAGAATGAAACACAGTGTTCTGCTGGGACCCTGTGGCTGAGAATTGTTTATTTTTATTTGTATCCTTGCCAAGATTTTAGGATTAATGAAATTATGTGTGCATTTTTCATGTTGCGCAAGCAGCACTTTAGCATATCAACACCTTGTTAGCACCCTCCTCTTATAAGGAATTAACTGCATGAATAAGGCAGAGGCAATCCCCATACATATTCAAACAACGAATATCCTTTGGGCTGATAATGCTATATTGTGAACAAAATGTGTAGGCCTTATTTCATTGCTAAAGCAGAGAAAAGACATTATGATTTGTGGACATTTTAAGTGAGGACCACAAGAGTATCTCTTCCACATTCAGATGGCCACAATTTCTCACTGTGAGCTGACATAATAAAATCTGCATATGTATGCTATATTGTGTGTTTTTTCCCCCTTGATGTCAGCACAGCTCAGCGTTCAACACAATAGTTCCAACTAAGCTCGACACCAAGCTCAGGGATCTGGGCCTGCACCCGACCATGTGCAGCTGGATACTGGACTTCCTGTCAGGCCGTCGCCAAGTGGTGAGAATGGACAGCACCACATTGGCCCCACTGACCCTCAACACAGGAGCCCCTCAGGGTTGCGTGCTGAGTCCTCTCCTCTACTCCCTGTACACACACGACTGCGTGACCACGCACACCTCCAACGTCATCCTCAAGTATGCGGATGACACAACGGTGATGGGCCTGATCGTCAACGACGACGAGACGGCCTACAGGGACGAGGTCAGATCACTGACACAGAATAACCTCGCCCTCAATGTCAAAAAGACCAAGGAGCTGATCGTCGACTTCAGGAAGCAGGGGAGAGAGCACGTCCCCATCTACATCGACGGCGTCGCAGTGGAGAGGGTCAGTGACTTCAAGTTCTTCGGAGTACACATCTCCGAGGACCTCACATGGGCCGCACACACCACGCACGTGGTGAAAAGGGCCCAACAACGCCTGTACAACCTCAGACGGCTGAAGAAATTCTGCATGAGCCCCTGCATCCTCAGGATGTTCTACAGCAGCACCGTCGAGAGCGTCCTGACGTGCTGCATCACTGCCTGGCATGGGAGCTGCTCCACCCTCGACCGGAAAGCACTACAGAGGATGGTACAATCAGCCCAGAACATCGTCGTCCAGGACATTTAAACCAAGCGATGCATGGCCAAGGCAAAGCGGATTATCAAGGACACTTACCACCCCAGCAACAAACTGTTCACACTGCTCCCGTCAGGCAGGTGATACCACAGCATCAAATGCCGAACAAATAGACTAAGAGGCGATACTAGGCGACTAAATCACCCAGTGGGCGTTGCCCACGTTTCTACAGCCAGGCCATCAGGCTGCTGAACAACAAGCACTGATCTCACTGAACTGTCACTCATATCATCACCATCTTACTTGTATATATCTCACTCATATTTGCTGCTAGGATGACTTTTCGCACACTACTGCACATTATTCGCTGCTAATGACTGTGATATTGCACAAGACACTGCCACACTTTATTTACATAGATATTTGATATTTGATGACCTTCGTACTTACTATTACTTCTACGTACTTACTATTACTTATTCTATTACTTACTTATTATTATTATTATTATTCAATGCCATTTAACTGCATTCGGTGGAGCTTTCACATAAAGAATTTCATGCACTCTTTATACCTGGTGTAAAATTGTATTGTTGACAATAAATCTGAATCTGAATCTGCTGCCATTGTTTGTTTTGTCATTTAATCTGTCGCTGCCTCTTTGCTGTTGTGATTCTACAGGTAACATCTCTCTGGAAACAGCTGCTGGAATGTTATGGAGGGTCATTGGCTGCTCCCAGTTCTCTTTTCAAGCTTAGCTCATGAAACAACAGTCAACAGTCATCCTCTAAACCAAACTTGTTGGACTTTTTGGTCAGGAAGGGAAATTCAGCTTCTTGCAAGAGCAATAGGGATGGCTAGGCGCTACGTCATCATATTCCAAAACGCCCCTTCCGTGTCCTGTTGCTTCCAGGCGGGATATTCAAAGGCAGTAAAATGGTGCAGTGCTGTGTCCCGTGTTGCAGCAATAGAAATGATGTCAACAAAACAGTCTCTTACTACCGCTTTCCTCCCGACGACAAAGAGAAGAGAAGGTGGCTGAAGTTAACAATAACAGTTAACAGGCAGGCTAGCGCCAGGCAGGCTAAACAGGCTAGCGCCTGTAGTACTAGCTAGGCTAACGTTACTACGGTAGGTACTAGTTAGGTAACGTTAGCTAGCGCTAAACTTAGTTTACATAACGTTACCTGTCTATATAACGTTGAGGCAAAAATGATAAAGTGTGTGTGAGACTGTGTGCGTGTGTGTTTTGGTGGACATTGGACAGCAAAGCAGAACATGCATTGCAGTTAGCCAAATAGCTGACGTTAGCCCCTTTCTTTGCCAAACAGAATTTATCACTCTCGTTTCCAGAGCTGATAACGTTATCGTTAAGTCACTATCTTGTGATAGTAACATGGTCGTGGTGTGAATTACCTCTAAATGAAAGTCTTTTTGGATGACACAACAGTAATATTCCCTATGCTAACACAAGAAGAAGGATGGCAAGGTACTTGCCTTCACCTCCTGTCCCTCAACCTGTACCTGAATGAAAATAACTTGGCTAACCCTCACCTAAACACTGCTAAGACAGCCAGCAACGTCCTGTGTTTACATTAGGCTACATAACTAGCTAGCGCTAGGCTACCAATCCTAACATTTCACTACATTTTAATATACTGTGTAATTTAATATGTGTAATTTTGCGTAATTTAATATACTGTGCTGCCACTGGGCAGCTGCTGCTCCATTGTTGTTTTTATGCAAACTGTTTTATGTTTTTATATTTGAGCCTATTTGTGATTGTTGTCTTTTACTGTAGTACTGCTGAGGGCTGGGGGGAACGATATTTCGTTTTTTTTATGCACGCAAGTGTACAAAGACAACGACAAATAAAGAAATCTTTGAATCTTTGAATCTTTAACCTGTCTGGTGCTTGTAAGACATTTCCAGTGTGTAGTATTTACATCAGAAAAACGTGTAAAATTGTCTGTTACGTTGTCAACTAACCACTTTTTCTAACATAGCTAATAAACACTAGCTAACGTTATCCGGTACGGCAGGCAGCTAACTAGCTAGCTTTATTGCTAACACCCTGTCTCACCTCAACCTCATAGCTCTTCTTTTTCATTGAGGCCTGGACTTTCCCAGTTAAAGTTCCACCTGGCATTAAACTAACATTTATAACTCGGTTTGAGTTATACGAGTTGAGACCCTTTTTCACAGACTTTGAGAAGTCAGCGAAGTAGGATGTCACAGTAAAAAAGGTGACCGGTTCCTGGGCTGTAGCCATTGCTGTTTACATTGGCCGCATTAGACTACAAAAATGCTGGACACGGAAGTAATACGTGACGTCACGCTAGCCATCCCCATTATGGTAGCTGGTACACACCCGACACAAAAATAATCATGATGCCAGCGAGTATGCAATGGGTTTCAACAACAATCATAGCAAACTGGTCATTTCTGGATCTAAAGTCATGCTAGGCTTAAATAAGCACGTGGTCCCAGTGGTTCTCTTACTGCTCCATGTGAAAACAGCTTCGGTTGTATTCCCTGTGTATCTAAAGTACTTTACTGCAGCTGCCTTTATTTGATTGCAACTGAAGGATGCAGTCCTTGAAATGGTTGTATCGCAAATTCACTGACTGACTTAACATGAGACTCCCCCCACAGTAACTGGCAGTAATGGACAACCTCATCTGGACAGGAAGACCATGGCTCTGTATGTTACCTGCATCTACAGATTGACCCTACTCACATCTACAGGTCAATGAGTTTATATAGTTTAAGTCTAAAACGATAAATATATAAAAACAGACCAATATAACACAGTGTGGTTTTGCTGACAGCAGGACTAAATAATTGTTCCCCTGGCACAAACAAGATCATTACCATCCCGAAAGCCTTTTTGTCTGGATTGCTTCCCTGATTGAACTGCATCCATTGTGATGGGGCTTGAAAGAGCATTGCCAAAAGGTCTATATTGGATGAATTTTCAAACATTCACAGCACCGTTGCCATTGTTTTGACCTCTCTATAACAAGTGCAGGTCTTTATTTACGAGCCTCTGAATACACGCTCGTGAATCAAAGCCCCTCTGCCTTTAATGAGTCAGTTGAATTTCCATCAGGCACTTGTTTGTTCATTTTCATTAATGCTAAATATGATCACTTCCTGTGTTGGCCTGATGTGGACATGGATCTCACATAACTGACAAGAGCCTGTCCCTACTTGTACCTCCCAGAGATCCTCAAAAAACATGTTCTGTCTTCACTCTCAGAGCAATCTGACATTTTTCAAGCAATTTTATGGCAAAAGGAATTCTGTGCAGTTTGTTTAAAACACCACCAGACTGTAACCCCTGAAGTCCAGAACAGAGCACTGCCACACTTTACCAAGTGATAAACGCAGGCAGGGAAAGGGTCAGCTAACACATTATCCCCCAACTCAGAGAGTTTGGTGTCTGAAATTGTACCAGAAAGCTGTGGCCTGGATTACTGGCTGTCTTGAATAATGTTTTCGAACGCTAAGCAGCACAATTCACAAATATCAGGGCCCAATGGCACATTATTCCAGGAGCTACCTGGAAATCTGTCTGAACTGAATAGGTCTAGACATCCCTGGGGCCATGGTTAAAACTGTCCTGGCTATAGCGGTGGCCCTGATTAGGTTTCCTGATGAATTGGCTCTGCAGTTAGCTCTGCCTTCGATCCCTCTGCCGATCAATAAAACGACCCCAGAGCACGCAAGGAGAGCTGCACCTTATTTAAGGAGCTCTTTTTTTAATCTGGAAAAACTGATTCACTCGCCCTCTTCCAGAGTGGAAATTCAGCTGGCACAGGTTCATATATGGTTCATCCACTGTGTTCATGAAAAAAGGCTTTGAATCTACCCTCCCAGCTGCCAGAGCGTATTATTAATTGTTCTTTGGATTATTCATTAAAGAATGCAAATGATCAGCATATCATCCATTATTCACCTGCAACAGATGTTGTGTCAGAGTACGCTTAGAGCAGATGAAACGCACTGGGCACTGGATCTGTAATACTAAAAACCTGGATAAGGTGTGGGTGGGTGTTGTAGTCTCTCAAGATTCTTCTTCGTGATGCAGCATCAGTCAATATAATGTCTAAGCTGTGAAAGTTGTCATAAATAAGGAACGAATATGAAAGCAAATATATAATTTCTTATCCATGCTGGTTTCCCTTTCAGGGAGGCATCCTTTCAGATTTTTTGTTTGCAAGAAGTGGTTAATTACAATGAAGATTTTCAAGGGCTTTGTAAAGCTTATGTGTAGAGTTCATGCTCAGCATGCTGTTGACCAGACATGTGACCATTAGAATGTGCTGAACTATTCTTGGAATGTTTCAGTTTCTTTATACCTTTTGTGAAAAAAAATGCTATTATCTTGAAGAGTGCGTTATGCTTATCCGTGCTGAAATGTAACGTTTAAGTGTGACAGAAAAGTTTTGCAGGCAGTAGATATTTGCAAGGCGGGTAGTAAAATATTTGTGGTGATGATGTCACTTTAACAGCTATTGCTGACTATGCTCATTTCAGGTGAAATTCATGCTTTGGATGCCTTGAGCTATGAGGTTTATAGGACCCCATGACATTTAGAAAACTACCTTCTGAACACTCTTTTACTAATCGATTAAATGTGGTTTTAGCTGTGTCTGTTGTCCTTTCTGCAAGATTATTTTGTTTTGTTTCAGTAAGTAAAGACAGTCTTCAAAGAAAATATAATCATCATTCCAAGTAGGGTAACTTGCTCTTGTCAAAGTGTAAGAGCATGGAATGTGGACCAAACTCAATGACTATCTGTCTGAGGGACTCAGGATGAATGGTTTGGCCTGCTGGGAGTCATAGCAGACGCATGTTAGTCACTGTAGAAGGGTAGGTGTCACTTATGGAGGGTGAGAATTATATTGAAATGCCCCAACTACTTTACTACAGTGCCTGTAATGGATTCCTCCAGTGACTCATCCTCTAATTTGTGAACCCTGTTCCAGATATGTACTCTGCTTATGCCTGACATCACAGACATTCTAAAGTGTTTGCATCTAGGTTTGTGTGCACTCATGCTACATTTTATAAACAAATACCAGTTGTCATTATGCTTAGTATATTATGGATAAAAAAAATAATATAAAAAAAGATGTAATGTCCAAGTAAAAGATACCATTGCAATTTTTTTACTCACAAATACCATGAGAACCATTCCTGCCAGAGATAAATTCACAGGTTTTCCACATAAATCGAGAAGTGTGCCATTTCACATAAACCAAATTGAAGAAGTGCACCAATAATAGCTGTGGTTATGGAATTAAAGAAAACTACCTCCTACTCTCATTTTGAACAAGACAAATTTCCCCAGTGGTGCTGCCAGGTAGATTAGAGTCCTAGGACATACATAATCATACATGTCTCAAGACAGAGCTTGGATCAGGATGTCCTCATCGATACGGATAATAATTTCCAGGGCAGACCATGTGGAGCTCTGGTCATTATCAGAGGATGAATGCATCTGACCTAGTTCTGGACAGAACAGTGTGGCAGATACATTTGTCACATCTGCTTGTATACAACCTACGAAGGGGTAGATAGCACTCACATTTGCATAAGCTCATAAGTAACTCACTGTCTGAAAAGCCTCTGAGCCTCTGATGCAGTTTAACAGAAACCTGTAGTAAGGAAGGATACACATACATGTTTAGAGTGCGCATTCATGGTCAGTGCACTACAGCTGTGGTTTTGGTGCTCAAATCTTCACATGCGATAAACTGATTTGCCTACTGCTTCCTCTGAGGTGGTGATCTGAGGCTCTGATTTGCTGAAAAAAGTTGTATGTTGCTGTTGGTTACGATGATGAATGCGGGCAGTGGGGGTTATGACTTTTTAATTCCCTTTTTTCTCTTGTATTGGCCAATCATAATGGTAGGCCGTCCTACTGTTGACATTTTCTCTGTCCCTGCATTAGCACATGCATCCTCCAAAACGTGCGAATCCAGTCATCGTTTTGTTTCACTCTGCAGTCCCCCAGCTGAGCTCCTGCAGTGGATGCACTGGAGGGCTGTACTCAGCTAGTCGAGGCAGGCTGCAGGCATTTGATCAACCAGAAGAGGCACTATTGAGCAATGAAGCAGGGAATAACTTGTTGGCTGGAACCCTCCCTCTCTAGCTGACCCTATGTCCAATTACACACCACTCTAAAGGGGCTGTCGGCACTAGCATTGAACTATTATAGAATTGCACTATCATGGCAATAGTATTGCACTATCATGGTATTACATAATCTCGGCACTAGCATTGCACTATCATGACACTAGCATTGCACTATCATGGCATTGCACTATCCCGGCACTACCGTTGCACTATCCTGGCAGTACTGTTGCATAATGTCTTGCATCTTGGTTTCTTTTTTTCTCCTTGCCACCCCCAAATGATAGTAACTTTCTACTTTATTTATATCATGTGTAAATTAATGCAATTAAGAGAATGTTGACACACAAAATACATAAAAATACAACTGTCTTCACTGTACAATTTCAATATTTGTGCTTCAGTTCTAAGGTTACACTTTAATATTGCTAATAGTCTGCTTCATAAATAAATTGCTGATTGAAATAGAACTACTGGCTATCCAACTAAAAGTGGAATGCATCTCTGCAGTCAATAGTGGAAGTCAGAGTGTTTTACAAATTTACAATTTTTAAAAAAGCAGAACGGGGGAAAGAGTTATTAGGGAAGAAAAGCCTTCAGTATAATTCCGTTTTGTTGCTCTTTCAAGGAACAAGGCCTCAACAGTTTTTTTTATTATCCACAATTGCAGAAAATATTTATTATTATACCACACATTTGTTCCAATTTGTTTCAAAGCTCATGCTGTAGCATTCTCAGTCTTTTGTAATTGCTTCTCTCTGCCCATTGTATTGTTTTCCTCTGACTATTTGCCCATTGCTACATCCATCAACAAGCTTGTTGTTGTATTGTTGACTGCAATGTTTGGCTCTGTGATGGCGTCTACCTCAGCTGATGGCGAGAAACGGGTAAAGAAACGCAGATGTTTCAATTAGCGTACTGGGCTGTGAGCTCTGACTGGAAGCGATGGCATGGTTGCTGACGTGACCCCTCAACTAGGGTCGTGCACAGAAATAGATCTGGCCTAATTGGAGTTCATCGCTATTGAAGCTGGCTGCTGCTTGCGCTATGCCGTCCCTCACCACTGTCTGCCCAACACATGCTGCAGACAACATCTGCATTGTATACCTGTTTCATTTGCATGACGGAATGATGCGGAAATGGCCCAACCACTGCTGTGCAGTTTATCTCCACAGGTGACTGCTGGTATGAGCCTTTGCTGGTAAAGGCTGTAATGGTGTCTAGTCACCGATGACACTTGTCAGTTCCCAATGTAATCAGCTATCCATGTTCTCACATAATGAAAAATAAATACAGGCCCAAATAAAAGGCAACACTTTGATAACCCAGGGGGAACACTCAAACGGTACTGGCTCAGGCTAGCCAGGCCTGAGAGGACTTGTTGGAAAGGGTAGGGCCAGTCCAATCCACTGGTACTGACCATGGCACTGATGGACACTCATGGTACTACACCACGTTTAAAGGATCCCTCATTTACTCAAGTGTTGCCTTTATTTTGCCAGTTACCTGTATATTGAAGTGTAGGCCAACAACACAAATCAAATAGGGTGATGTGGCAATGGGGCCCCCAAAATCGTGGGCTTTAAGAGACTAAGGTCAGAGGTGTGGATTTAAGTCTTCTAAATTGCACCTTATAGGGACACTGCTTGGTATTAGAAGGCAGATCATGTGGATTTATAAGAGGATTAGGCCCAGGGAAATCATTGGGCTGGACGCACTGATCATTTGGCAGTTAATAAAAAATGTGGTGTTAAAAATAGATCCTTTGGTGTTTGATGGCCAAACCATTTTTTTTCCTTTTACCTCTAACACATTTATTGTTAGTATATTGTTACTATTATTATTGTTAGTATACTGCTATTTGCTCTTCCCATTGCTTGTATTGTGTATATGTCATGTCACATGGTTTGATGTTTGTATGATTTTTTCTACTTCTGCACACAAATTTCCCTCTGAGGACAATAAAGACCCACTGAATTAAACGGAACCACGGTGAGTTTATTTAAGTTCATTTCATCTTTAGTTTGAAGTATAGAGTATGCAGGTTGAACACTTGCAGGTATTGGTCAGATGCTTCATTTTATTTTTTTATTTCCCAGAGAGAAGCCCATGAGAATTCCAGAAAATTCTATGCAGCTCTGACGCCAGTGAAAGGGGGGGAAGAAAATGAACCACTTAATCTCTGTCAGCTGCATGGTGTGACGCTCTTGTCACGTTCTTTGCGAGATGCCTGGTTTGGGTGGGATATTTCGCACCTGGGTGCCGGACCTGAATGTTGGCGGGCTGTCGTCGGGTGGGAAGGCTGTGATTGGTCAGCGAAGACCTTACTGACCAGCGGTCAGCGCGTTTCCCTTCGCGGCATGATGTGGTGATGGTTCCCGACAGGCTGTCTTGCTTCCCCCATCAATTTCTGTTCCCTCTCCTGCACGAGAGCCCCGATCAATACAGGCCTGAACTCTGCCTAAATATGTCAGCTCGTCACTCCTCATTCTGGTCTTGAACTTAAGAGAGGACCATGTGTGATTCAATAGTTTGTTCCTTTGACACGGGTGTTTCCCAGACACCTTGTGGCACTTCACTTATTGACAGATTGAAACACTTTTTTGGGGCTTTTTAGGCTAATCACATACAGGCCAGAAACAAAAATAGTCTATGGTAGGACATGAGAATAATATAAATATAATAGTTTAGGTACATATGATGTACGTTTTCACCATGAGATTAGCCTCTCTGATATTCTAGATATTATATGTTGGAAGTGGATCATAGATTAATTTCTATTAATATCATTTTCTTAATGTACAATGCATGTATTCGAACAAGAAATAGTTTTATAAAGCATTTCCTTGTGAGGAAGTAACAGTCAACCTTCTGGCAAAGCCTCAACAAAAAAACTACTGACCACTCAGGCCACAGATCACCACCATTGAGTCATATAACTCAGAACATTGTCCAGGATTCAATCAACATTTGTCCTTAACTTTGACTGTAGCAAGGTGACAGGGGTGGCCACCTTGCCCAGTGGTGAGTGGATGAAAGACCATCCCAAAAAGAGAGTTCCAACAGGCCAATGGCCAGTTTATTAACCTTCTCCTTTTACAAAACAAAAGAAACTACAAAATAAACAAAGTTAAATTGAAAACCATTAGAAAACGGCAACAAAAAGACAGCACCTCTTCCTCCATACCCCCAAAAAACTCTCTGTGGTTTTATAATGGCCTAGCAAAGACAATAGCTCACAGCTGAGTTGATTGCTCATTAGCCTCAGGTGAGCCTGCCTGTAAGTGGGGCCACTGCTGTCCAAGGTTCTGTAGTCCTCTCCAGGCTGTGGGAGGGAATAGGAGCACCTGACAAAAGGGAGGCGCAGCCCTCTCCACCCTTCCCTCCACCTCTCCCGGTGTCACATGACCTACAAATAAATGCAGATGTAACTTATTTAACTTCACAAACATAGTTTGACAAGTCAATCTTTGCTGATGGCTGAACTCACCAAACCATGTTTGTGGAAAAAAAAGAAATGCACAGACATTTAACTGAGTCAAAGTTAAGGTCAAAAGCTCATTGATATCCAGGCCACAGTGTTGCGTGCTATGTAACACTGTGACACATTTGCGATATGCAGAGCAGGTGTTAAGCTGTCGTTTTCCTCAGCATTAAGAGACGAGGCCCACCTGTGCAGCCAGGTGTTAGGCTGCAGGCAGAAGAAGCAGGCCTCCTGCCTCAGAGGACCTAACGTGGCCTCCCCAGCGGAAGCTCAGACGTCCAAACGCTCCGAGGCTGAGCACCGTAATCTGCAGCGCCCCTGCCAATCTCACTTTGGCTGTTTACCAAAGATACTGCTGGGAATGGGGAGTGACCTGTAATCACTGGATTTAGTCCTGTCCTAATTACCGAGTCAGGGGGAAGGGGAGGAGGAGTCCCCACCCCACCTATCCCGCCTATCATAAGGAGGGGTCCCACTGGTTAAAGCCTGACTGTGACAGGGCCAGCATGCCCTGAGCATGTTTCTATGCGTGTCTCCTGTGATCTGAGATATCTGAATGTGCAAAGCTCCCAGCAGATCTTCCTTACAGCTGTTCTGCACCTTCTGGCCTATGCCTTACCTGTGTGCCGGAATTCCAACAATATTTCGTTAAACTCATGCAGGCCCTAGAGAGGTGCTGCTGGATCATCTCACCCTACAACTGAGAGTTGAGGTGAGGAGAGTTGAGGTGAGGCCACCATAAGGGAGTTTAAGGGGCTACACAATGAAAAGTCCAGTCCCTAATCAAAAGCAATAGCAAAGCAAAAGAGAAACAACAATAATACGGAGAAACAATTTGCCTAGTACTTTACTACAATACATTAGTTATCATTTATGGTCACCATGCCAGGTATTTTTTCAATGAATATGATGTTTTTCACTAATTTCTTTTTATTTTAGTTAACTTGTTTTTATATATCTCTGACTAAAATATCCTGTTGTGTGGGTTCCTAATGTTCTGCAAAACAAAAAAAGTACAAACACATTTTGTATCCTTCATACAATTATGTTTTTAGCAGTAAACCTGTAATTTGACATTGTCTGACATTTTAGGATTTTACAGCTCAGGGGGCCTCTCTGATCAGGCACTTTTCGTCAGAATAAGGGGAGAGAACCTCTTCAGCTGGCATGCGGGGGCATGAGAAAGCAGCAGTGCCTGGCGGTGCTTGTTTCACCGGCCCAGACACTCCGTTCTGATCACAAGCCTTTCCCCTTCCGTAGCTAATCACTCCTTGTGTTATTGTGGAGGAGCAGGAAGCATTAATCTGTGTCCCTGAGAACTCTACAGAATCCTGTGAAGTCTTCACACACTGCAGCATTCAAGCCTTGACCTCTGAAATGCATTCAATATAAATTCAACATTCTAGGTAGAGTAGAGTTTCCACGGTCTGTGAAGACCACTTCCACTTCTTTCTTTGATGCAAAGCATGTCCATTAACCGTTTACACTGCACCAGTTCCTCTGTCTTGTCTGATTGATGTGTATGTGTTCTGCTGCTGGTGACAATGTGAATATTCCCCTATTCATTAAAGTGTATAATCATCATCATCATACCTTTGAAGAGATTATGAACAAAATATTGATATTTTGGTGACAGTTTTACTTTTTTGCTCTTGTATATCCCGGCTGCTTTTTCCCCCTCCAAAGGACAATCTTCCATATCGAACACTGCAGTGACAGGAAGAGGCTTAGCCTGCAGGAGGTTGGCTCTGTCTGGAAGGACACGTATTGGGTTTGGGGGGGTTGGAGGGGGCATGTGGCAGGGTCCTGGAGAGCTTCCTGTGACTTTGATTAAGCTAATCCTCTCTGGGGGAAACACTTGATCTGGATTACACAGCCGAGCCGCACAGAATCTGTGTCACCTCCATGTCTAAAGCCCCCTCCCCAGCCCAGAGACAGGAAACTTTGAGTGATGTAATCTTCTGCCTGATTTTTTTCCCTTGCATTGCTGCTGAACAAACGGTCTCTCTTTCTATTCTGGTTGCACCAAAATTGTTGGCTTTTGGTTTTTGGTTATTGACTAAAACCCCCACCCCTCTCTGGCATTTGGTGAATTTTTAAGGTCTCTATCTGTGAGATTGTGTTTTGCTGTGTTAAATGTGCCTGTTTTTACTGAGATTTGTGTCGCACACAAGACTCTAACTTCACCTCTGGACCCTGCAAACTTTTTGGGGGATTTGCCCAGCACAGGTTGAACAGAGCAGTACATTCATAAGCAATTGCTCAAAAAAAGCCATTCCATTCCATCAAGCTACCTCTCTATTTTTATCCACGCAGTTAGCCTGATGTGGGGCGTGTTTTTTTGTGTCGTCGGTCTGTGTCTGCTTTTGTTTTTGCTCCTATTGTCACGTTTACCCTGCCTTTTGTTCGTGCAAGTCTCCAAACTCGTCTGTTTGGATATCTCTGTGGTCTGTCTTGCTTCTCCACCTGTTGTCACTACCTCTGTGTGTGTATGTGTGTGTGTGCGCATGTGTGTGTGTACCCAATCCTTCCCCCTCTTCCAGTCCATCGCTATGGACATCCCCCCCCTTTGTCTCCAATGTAAGATATTTCCTCTGGCTCTGTCCCCTCTGCCCTCCAAATGGCCTATGTCATCCCCCTCTTCAAGAAACCCTCTCTGAATCTTGCTGACATTTCTAATTACCGACCTGTCTCTCTCTTCTCTCATTCCTATCCAATACATTAGAACAGGCTGTATATAATCAACTGTCTCTCCTACAGAATGACCTGCTTGATCCCAACTAATCTAGCTTCAAGGGAGGCCACTCCATGGAAACTGCTCTGCTCGCGGTCACTGAGGCTCTCCACTTGGCAAAGTCTCAATCACTCAGCTCTGTCTTCCTCCTCCTCGGCCTATGAGCTGCATTTGACACCATTGACCACCAGATCCTGCTCTCATCTCTCGCCGAGATGGGATTCTCTGGATCTGCATTGGCATGGTTAAAATCATATCTGGCTGACAGATCCTATCAGGCCCCTAGCGAGGCCTCACAGCCTCGGGTTCGAATCCAGGCCAAGTTTCACTTTGCATGGGTTTTGGTTATCTCTCCCCAGTCCAAAGTTTTGGAGAGTCTAAATCACTAGGTATGAGTATGAATGGATGACACGCACCTGTCCAGGGTGTATTTACCTCTCCTTCTCCCTTGACCAGGAATCGGCTTAGATAATGGATGGATGAATATCTCTGCATGCCTGGCAAGTCACATCGCCCATAGTTTTTCATATCACCTGGATGTCCTTATCCCACCACCTGGCAGAAGCTGAACCTGGGGAAGACAGAGCTGCTCTTCCTCCCAGTGAAGAGCTCCCCGGTAATTGATGCTTCAATCACTGTGAAAGGCTCCATAGTGTCTCCGTCCCTGTCTGCCAGGAGCCTTGGAGTGACCCTGGACGACCAGCTGTGCTTCTTGGGCCACATCACAGCGATCAGAGACTTCCGGAGAATCCAACCATTCCTCACCAAATAGGCCACAAAACTCCTGATCTCACATCTGGACTACTGCAATTCCTTGCTGACAGGCCTGCCAGCTTGTGCCATCAAGCTACTACAACTGGTGCAGAATGCTGCCGCAT
Source organism: Aldrovandia affinis (assembly GCA_029706075.1). Classification (NCBI taxonomy): domain Eukaryota; kingdom Metazoa; phylum Chordata; class Actinopteri; order Notacanthiformes; family Halosauridae; genus Aldrovandia; species Aldrovandia affinis. The sequence goes on from JAINUG010000079.1 coordinate 1,239,206, forward strand.
GTCTAGTGTTCAACCAACCCAAGTTCATGCATGTCACCCCTCCACTCACCTCTCTGCACTGGCTCCCTATTGCAGCACATATCAAATTTAAATCACTGGTGCTGGCTTATCAAGCCGCTAGAGGAACTGCTCCCTCTTACCTCTAGACACTCATCACACCCTACACCCCAGCCAGACCCCTCCGCTCTGCCTCCTCTGGCAAGCTGACTGTTCCATCCCTCCGGGCCCCAGGCACCCGCCCCTCGCGATCTCGCCTTTTCTCTGTCCTGACCCCTCGGTAGTGGAACAATCTTCTGTGCTCGGCCAGGACCGTGGAATCACTGGCCATCTTCCTTAAGAGACTCAAAACCCACCTCTTCACATTTCACTACCACTGACTACATTTAACTAATTGTCATCACCACTGCTTACATGTTTAAATATTGCATTTTGTAATATGCATCTATGCTTATTACAGGTATGGTATGCAGCTGTCAAATTTATGTCTATTACGGTATCACTACACTGATTTCTTGCGCGAACAATGATTGATCTTACCATGTATTAATGCACATCTTGTAAGTCGCTCTGGATAAGAGCATCTGCTAAATGCCTAAAATGTCAATCTAAATGTACGTGTGTGTGTGTGTGTGTCTGTCATTGCCACTCCAGATCCCTGTAGACCGTGTGTGAAAATGTCATAGCCTACATCCCTCCCCCCTGGGCTTCACCAATGGCGTCATGGTGACGGAACAGTCTGACACAGTCTGGCGAGCTTGTGTCAGTGTAGAGGCTTTCTTTTTCATTCTTTCTAGAATTTTCCTGTGCCAAAAACTTCAGAAGCATATTCAAAAATGACATCCTCCAAAGCTGGATTTGAAAAAGGGCAAAAAACAATAATGCTAATCTATCATAAATATATAAAGAACACAATTTAATTTAGAAGACTGACACGGTTGTATACCCATAGCAGCAAAATCAGTGAATGCTAAGCTTGTTTTTTCTCTTCTTAACTTGACAGTAGTGCTGAAGTCTACACATGGTAGAGTCTGATGTGTAATACCCCTAATCCTAAGGCTACCCCCAACCCAAACACAGAAAAGGGTCAAGCTCCCTCTCTCCGAAGCACAGATTATACTGTAGTCTGCCCCAGGGCTTTAATCCACAGATATCACAGGGGAGGAACAACAAAGGGCACTTACACACATATGCACAGATACACATGCACATATACACACACACACACACACACACACACACACACATTCTCTCACATACAGATACACACATATGTGCATATACGTATATGCAGGCACATGCTCGTACACACATACACACACACACACACACACACACACACATTCTCACACAAACCGCTCAAGACAGTCTGTCCCTTGAGGCTTGAACGACTCCAATCTCACTGCCTGCGGTCCATTCTGATCAGCTCAATCTTTAATGAGAGAAAGGCTTTTCTCCGCCGTGATGGATCATGGCTCTAAACTCCTTCCCTCTGCACCAACACCGCTGTCTGTCCACAGCTCCCGGCAAGTTCTGACAAATTCTGCTGCCAACATGATAAGTGAGCTTTCTAAAGACATGCAGATCAGACACACGCTCCCGTGAAACCCAAGCCTTTTTCCCCTACGCAGAGAGTAAACAGTAAACTTCAGTGCAGCTCTAAAGGGGGCACTGCACTGGTGTCTGCTGTGAAGAGTGACCTTTTAAATGTCAATAGGGACAGGGCCATGGGTCCCACAAAGTTTAAGATAGACCTAAAAAAGGGCAGGCGCACAGTGGGAATGGGGGCTCGACCTTCTCGCCAGTTGGTGCCAGACCATTGGCATGCAGCAAATTAACCTGTGAGTTACATTTACATTTTAGAAATGTATCTTTAATCCAGAGTGACTTAAAATAAGTGCAAAATTGGTTGAGAATTAAGCCAGTTACAGTAGATTTTATCAGGGGAAGTCTGCATCTCTCAGTACGCATGCGTTTATTTAGATGCGGATCTGGCCCACGCCAATATGGCGGCCGTGTAGACACATCTGAACAGGGTGAATGAGGCATCGACATGTTTAGATCGATGTATAAGAAGCTCAGAGAGCTAGGCCTGCAGGTGTAGGTGATGCATTCCCCAACGTGGAAATATGCCTTCGCATGCATCTGGCATTACCAATTGCAAATTTCTTTGGAGAAAGGTTGTTTTCTTTATTTAAAAGCGTTAAAATGTACCTGAGATCAACAGTGAAGGAAAAGAAACTGAACACGTTTTTGTTGTTGCCGCTTGATAATGAATTTAACACTTCCCTGGATTATGATGACATAATTGAGGACTTCACCTTATCGAAAGTCAGGAGGAAGCATCTGTAAATGTGAGTACACTTTCCATTTACCTACCTAACTGAATAAGTAAAGACAATAATAAAATCAAATGTAAAATGCAACTAATAAATGCAACGTAATGGCCTATACTCAAATAAATACGGGAGTATAAAATTTAGTTTAAATACCTAAATATAAATAAACCACAACAAAGTAAAATATATATATACTGTGGTGTCCCTAAGGGTTGGGGGACAAACGGACCTTGCAAATATAAATTTAAGAACACAGAACAGTATTCAAAACAAAATGATAATTTATTATACCAATACTTGACAAACACTACACAAAACAAAGAGTTGGGTATTCAGGGGAATACAAACACAAAGTCTGCAATCCTTAGCTCATTGTCAATGTCCGTAATCCAATTCCAAAATCCAGTTCAGTTCCGTAATCCAGTCTGTAGTCAATCCAAAAGGGGTCCTCAAAACAATCCAAGTTCATACACAAAAACACTCTTTCTCCAAACATTGGCTGGTCAATAGACTTCACAGTACTCACTCTTACAAACACGTTCCTACTCCTCTCAAAGTGTGATGGGATTCAACCCTTTAAATAGGCCTTGAAATGGCCTTCAGCTGTTCGTTAGTCCTATTGCCTTTACTCCGTTCAGGTGTTACTGTGGCCTGCTGGGAAATGTTGTGTTTTCGGCTCCCATTTGTTGAAGGACCCGGCAGCCATTTTCTTGTGCAGCCCCTTGGGCTGCCACAATACCTAGCTAAACTAATAATAATAATAATAATAATAATAATAATAATAATAATAATAATAATAATAATAATAATAATAGAATAGAATAGAATAGAATAGAATAGAATAGCCTTTATTAATCCCGGGGGGAAATTTGGTTTGTCACAGCAACAATGGTACAGGAGTGAAAGAACACACAAGACATACAGGACATAACAACATACTGGATAATAAATATATTTAAAAACCAGAGTAAAAACCTAAATACAATAATTTAAGAAATAAAAATAAAAAATAAAAAAAATACTGGAGGTAGTGCAAATCCACCAGATAGACAGCACATACCAGTGTACTGAAGTACTAAGAAAAACAAAAGAAAAACAAGAGAAAAACAAGTATGAGATGTGAAAAACAGTAGCAGTCGGGGCAGCAGTGAGATGTACAAAGAATGTACACAGAATGTAGGGTAGGTACAGCAGTAGAGTGTGACAGTGCTCAGTGTTCAATGTTCATAGTTATACTGTTTGATGGCTGCTGGTAGAAAGGAGCGCTTGAACCGCTCCGTTCTGCAGGTGAATTGGATGAGCCTGTGGCTGAAGGTGCTCTCCATCTGTCTCAGCTCATCATAGAGGGGGTGGGAGGGGTTATTCAGGATGGTCAACAGTTTGTCTCTCATCCTCCTCTCCACCACTGCCTCCAGGCTGTCCAGTTTTGGCCAACAACAGAGCTAGCCTTCCTCACCAGCTTGTTAAGTTTGTCGGTCTCCCCAGCCTTGGCGCTGCTACCCCAGCAGGCCACGGCAAAGAACAGTGCGCTGGCTACCACGGACTGGTAGAACATCCTCAGCAGCCTGTTGCACACATCGAAGGACCTGAGCCTCCTAAGGAAGTACAGTCTGCTCTGTCCTTTCTTATAGAGGGCCTCTGTGTTGTCTGTCCAGTCCAGCCTCTTGTTCAGGTGCACTCCCAGGAACTTGTATGAGCTTGCCATCTCAACTTCCTCCCCTTGATGGTAATGGGGGTTGGGGGCCCCTCGGGGCTTCTTGCTCCGTCGGAAGTCCACTACCAGCTCCTTGGTCTTGCCAGTGTTGAGCTGGAGGTGGTTCTCCTCGGCCCAACTGACGAAGCTCCTAACCACGCCTCTGTACTCCTCCTCATCATCCTCGCTGATGCAGCCCACGATGGTGGAGTCATCTGAGAACTTCTGGAGGTGACATGCTCCAGAGTTGTGGCTAAAGTCAGTGGTGTAGAGGGTGAACAGGAAAGGTGACAGTACAGTTCCTTGGGGGGCACCGGTGTTGCTCATCACCACCTCCAACAGGCTGCCCTGCAGCCGGACGTATTGAGGCCTACCCGTAAGGTAGTCTGTGATCCAGGCCACCAGGTCTTGGTCTACCTGCATGGCTGAGAGCTTATCTGCAAGCCGAAGGGGCCGGATGGTGTTAAAAGCACTGGAGAAGTCAAAAAACATGACTCTCACTGTGCAGCCCGGCTTCTCCAGGTGTGAATAAGCCCTGTGCAGCAGGTAGATGATGGCATCGTCCACGCCGATTTTGGCCTGGTACGCGAACTGCAGGGGGTCCAGGGACTCACTCACCATGGGTCTAAGGTTCTGCAGAACCAGCCTCTCAAATACCTTCATGACATGTGACATCAGTGCCACTGGCCTGTAGTCATTGAGGGCACCGGGACGTCCTTTCTTGGGCACCGGAACAATGCAGGAGGTCTTCCATAGCTGGGGTACCCTCTTCAGCCTCAGAGAGAGGTTAAAGAGGTGCTGGAAGACTCCAGCCAGCTGTCCGGCGCACGCTTTGAGCACCCTGGGGTTGATGTTATCCGGGCCCATGGCTTTCCGGGAGTTGAGCTTTGATAGCTCCCTTCTCACCTATAATAATAATAATAATAATAATAATAATAATAATAATAATATGTGGCAGTTAAAAGGTCAAAATGTGCAAGTGTTTGTCGGGGAGATGGGGGCGGGGTTTGCCTTGTGTAGTCTATCAATTTAAAGTGGCCCTGGTCAAGGGGGGGGGATTTCAGTCGGATGTTTTTCCCATTTAGTGTAGTCTTGCTGACTGAGTGGATCCCATATTTTACAATAGCACAAATTACATACTCTTCTACATCTCACAATTGCAATTTTTTATTTTATCAATGAGCACTGGAATTAGAGTTTACATATTTCTGGCCACACCAGAGAAAAGCGGAGGTCGGCGTGTCACATAATAACTCAACCAATATCTCTGCATAAACAAAACTGTCTTCCCCCAAACCCAAATACTCATCATTAGAGGATCATTTCAATGGTAACCTTGAAAATAGGTATTGTGTTGTTAAGTGACCCAAAATAAAAATATAAAAACAGGTGTAGACCAGGTTCCTCCACTAATCATAAATGAATTATGCGGGCTATTATGCCTATAAAAGAATTCAGCGATTTAGTTGATAATGAAATCCAATGTAATAATTATGAAATTAAATCAATTATAATATATTTTACATGTGGGATAAGTGAGGGGTTTTAAAACGTAATGCTACTTGTGTTCAGAGTGCTGGATTTTAAACAAGGGCATTTGACTGGATTCAGAAATATATATTTAATTCTCACTTGCCTGACAACAGGTTGCTGCTATCATCTCTGAACAGGATCAGTGGAGTGTGCTGTCCCCTGCTTGGACCCTAACCTCTCTGTGTCCTGTTATTCAGATTACTGGGTTACCCATCAGCCCAGTGCACAGAAACAGAAGCCCGCTACACACAAATTCCAACTGTGCTGCTCTGCCAGCTGTCAGGACATTCCATTGCACAAGTGTTGGCTCACTCTCCCTTTCTTTCTCACTCTCTCTCCTTTATCTCTCTCTCCCTCTCTCACTCACTCTCCCTCCCTCTCTCTTTTTCTTTCCCTCTCAATTCAATTCAATGTGCTTTATTGGAATTAAATACCAAGTGTAAATATTGCCAAACCGTAGCATTAAAAAATACAAACATACAGAATACAAATTAAATACAAAATAAATACAAATAAAACACATGTATTGTATACATTTGAACATGAGAAAATAAACTTTATTTGTTTTTAAAAAAAAGTTTATATCTCTATATAGTCAGTGTGGGTTGGTTACTCACTGTCCCTCAAGTTGTGGCAGGCCAATACATATTGGGCTGCAAGTGAGGCTGTTGGTCCCTCCCCCAAAAGGACTCGCAGCAATTTATTTTTGAATTTGCCAAATTTACAGAAATATATTTCTCACAATGTAGGAGGAAGTGCATCTCTGTCTCTACCTCTCCTGTCTCACAGTGACCACAAGTACGTTCTTTTTTTGGTAGCCATGACTTTTTATGTCTACCTTTTTCAATTGCTAACGTGTCATCACAGAGCCTGTACTTGGTCAGAATCTGTCTCTGCTTTGTGACAGACAGAAGAGATACTCTGCCAGTGTGTATTCTCTGTTTAGGGTGTGGTAGCAATTACGTTTATTTTGCAATTTTGTACTCTTGTTCCAATGTTTCAAATAGGTGATTTTGGTTTGTTAATTTTGTTGGCTCTAATTTGTTATGAAGCAGTGCTGGCCTGAAGCTGGTTTGTGTTAGTATATGTTAATGTAGTGAGTTCCAGGACCAGCTGACTGAGGGGACACTTTACTGGGCTGAGCTTTTGGGTTTGTAGAGCCTTGTATTGTACAGAATTGTCTGGGCTTATTTTTAGGTGTTTTATCAAATGTTGTGTTCTTTTTTGGATTTGAATAAGAATTGGATATCTGCCTAATTCAGACCTGCATGCATTATTTGGGGTATTCCTATGTACTTGTAATATGCTTTTACAGAAATTTGTGTGCAGAATTTCAGTCGGATGTTTTTCCCGTTTAGTGTAGTCTTGCTGACTGAGTGGACCCCATATTTTAACATATAGCACAATGGACCCCATAGATTTTTGAACATATAGAATATTTATTTTAGGAATCTTCTTTTGATGCACACTTTTATCATAGATTTTTGTCCAAGTGTATGTTATGATAGCTCTGTACCACTAAAATATTTATTTTATGGGAATCTTCTTTTGATTACCTCACGTGAAAGCACAACACAGATATTTTGATTTTTTTTTAAACATTTTTTAAGATTCACCATTAATAATTACAAAAGATATTTTGATAAATAAAAAAATTATAATTTAAGATTCATCTACAAAACAAAGCCAGCAAAAGAAAGCTCTAACATTTCAACTTGAAATGCTTTTCACCAACAAGCAGGTTAACATTTTATTTAATTTATTTATTTATTTATTTATTTTGCAAAATACAATTAATTTATATTTATTTTGAGGTTTCAAAAAAAATTCAGTGTATGTTCTAGGCGTACTCGGTTGAGAAACAATGGCCTAGAGTAAAGCAATTTTTGTTTTTCTGAGATCTGGTCTTTTTCAAGTTCAATGTCAGGGCCCAGTTCTGACAGTATTTTTCAAGCAGATCCAGGTGCTGCTGTAACCCTTGTTCAGTGGGTTACTGTTCACACAGATGGCTCTGTAATTATTGGGGTAAAATTTGCCTCCACTTTTGTAGATTGGGGATATAAACCCTTGATTCCAGATGTCAGGAAAGAAGCCTGCCTGTAGTACCAGGTTGAATAATTTAAGTAAGGCCCCTGCGGTTCAGAGTTACTGTGTTTAAGCATTTCTGTTCTGATACTATCAGGGCTTTTGATTGTTCTTTATTGTTGATTCAAGTATTTTTTTCTTCTTTTTTTTGTTTCAGATTTTTATCCCATTTTTCTCCCAATTTGGTAGCCAATTAGACCTGCTATTTTTATGTAAATCCCCCTCTAGTAATGAGTTCAGAATGACGAAGGCAAAGTAACGCCTCTTTCGAGACGGCGCTCGCCAAGCCGTCGACCGTAACCCGGTACTACAGGGTCACACTTATGCGCAGCGAACGTCATGTCGGCTTCCCTCCCCCCTCCCTGGGGCGGACAGCAAATCGCCGCCCCTGGTGGCAGTCCCAGCCAGAGCCGACTTTGGCGAGACGGGGAATTGAACCCCGGTCTCCGCGGCCAGCGTCGGACGTTGTAACCACTGGACCACGCGGGAGGCCCTATTTTAAAGGTTTATAGGTTTTTAAAGTAGTTTTTCCAGATTTAACAATTTTGTATGGCAAATTCATGTTTGTTTTGTTAATTAAGTTATTTCATTTTTGCCAGAACTGATTTTGAAGTGTTTCACAGTAGCTGAGTCATAAATCTGGGTTTTGTGGTTAATGATGTTTCAGATTGGATAACTGCCTTAGTTGTTTTCTAATAGATTTGCATTAATCATCAAATCATTTTCTTTATGGTTTGGTTCTTGATTGTTCCGCTGGTAAAATTTTTTTGAGGTTAGCTTTAATTGCTGATTGATGGAAAATGTCATGAAACTAATTCATTTAAAGGGCTGGCGGATCGCGTAGCAGTCTAACGCACCACGCTTTGGAGTGGTGTGCGCTGCCCGTCAGGGACGCGGACCAAAACCCGCATCTCTACCAGACTGGCCCTGGTCGTCAGCCCGATCGGAGGCGGCATTTGGCTGTCCGCCTCCGGGGGAGGGGGGAAGGAGAGCTGGCACGAGTCCGTCGAGGAGAAGGTTAAGGCGTCTGTGGAAGAATTCCCGTCTCGGAAGAGGTGGGAACACTCGGCCAGGAATGTGTGTCTTGCTCCCGGAGGACGGGCGACGGACTCGTGGGGGAGGGGAATTGAAATAAATAGAGGGTTTAATTGGCAACCAAACTGGGAGAAAAACGGGAGAAAATCTGAAATAAATTAATAAAAAATAAAAAAAAAAATTCATTTAATTTAATTTTACTGCCAGGTTTACACCACTTTGGGTAGGTTTGAATGGTGTAAAATAGAAACTATTAATAAGGTTAGTAATTTCAGTTGAACTGATTGCTTTGGTGAATTCTTCCGTGTGTTGCACATCTGTATGTTGGATTAAGATTATACAGTTTGGAGGACTGTGTTTCTGTGTTCCTGGCTTGTCCAATTCTTTTGAGGTACACATTGATTTGACAGTGGTCTGAAAATGGGGTCTGTGGTCTGACAGTGAATGCACTAATGTTGGAGGGGTCCATGTCAGTGAGGGCATAGTCGACTGCACTAGTCCCAAGATCTGAGTAGTAAGTGAACTTTCCTAAAGACTCCCCTCGGTTCCTGCCATTAAGGATGTACAGGCCTAAGACTCGACAGAGATGCACTAACACCCTACCATTTTTGTTTACAGCATGATCAAGGTTGTTTCTCTGTGTTTTAATTGGTATTAGATGTAGGGGGGTCTGGATGTGATAATTGCCTTGGTCGTTAGTACAGTCTGGCTCTGTTCCTGTTCTTGCATTGAAATCTCCACACAGAAGCAAATTTCCCTGGGCCTGGAAAAGGTTGATACCTGTATGGAGGGTGAAATAGTGAAATAGTGTAGTGTTTAGTGAAATAAGGCGCGTTTCCACCGCAGGAACTTTTCCCAGGAACTAGGGACCTTTATGGTAATTATCTTCATATCAGGAAATGGAGGTAGCAGCGACCAGCGTCTAAATGTCGCTCGGGGGACATATTTACCCCCCAAAATGTTCCTAGTCAAGAGGTAGGTCTTTTCGATGTACAGGAACTTTTGGAGGTGGGGCTATTCGTCTCTTTTTCAGCGTTGACTGAATTACATGGTGTTGTGTTGTATGTTTTGGTTTACTTGTTTTTCATACTAAATGCCTTTCTGGGAGGCAGGTTTTTATAAACGCGACCGAATTAAATAAAATGTAAAAATTTGCGATCTTTTAATTTTTTATTATATTTTAGATAAATATCATTGTTGTACATGGCTAGGCCGCTATGAATTTTTTGCCATATGTGTGTTGGGCCTTGTTTTATTGATGTGATATGGGTTGCCAGGTGTTGACTATTTACATCTTTGATAAAATCAGGGCTTGTGCTCTTCAACCCAAAGGTTGAGGAACAAAAACCCTAGATATTCCACGAAGTGATTGAAAATAATTTAATAGGCAATTTAACAGTTCAAAGTGAAACAAAATACTGAATTAACAACACAATCATTTATATATGTATATAGAACTAAGAATTTAGTATTTATAGATTATAATTAGGTTAGGGGCAGTAGTGTCCCTCCTACCTGCTTGTGTGAGCTTTAGCTCATCAGTTTTGTGCACAGGATGCTGAGGAGGTGCCTGCTCTCTTCCAGATCAGTGCTGGCGGGGGCCGGGGGCAGGGGCCATGGAGGGGCAGACCGGGCCAGGACTGTGGCATAGCTGGGCTACTGCTCCTGATGGACTCATAGCCTGTGGCTGGGTTGTGTTGGTGGGAAGCAAAGGGCCACATGTTGCATTGGTGAGATGGGGATAGGAGGAGGGGGGGGGCCTCCTGCTCTGCTGGGCTCTGCTGCGAGGGGGAGTAAGGAGGGCTGGTGGGGCTGTGGCCCAGAGATACGTCCTTTAGGGACTTAACAAAGATCTTGACCCAGGGGCCAGGGGCCAGGGGCCCAGGATGGGGTGGTGTGCCAGGTGCACGCTGAGCAGGGTGGCACAGCCTTTGGTGATCTTGGCGTTGACAGCTGCGATGAGGTGTGGGGGTGTGTCCACTCGACACAGCAGTATGCAGATCACCACTCTGGATTCAGGGAACTCCTGTGTGGCCCTCACTGCTGCTACCTTCCTCACGGCCCCGGCGGTGTGCTGCTGCAGGGCTCTCAGGTTGTTGGTGTCGGTGTGTATGATGATGCAGGCAGGGCTCCACAGTGTGTCCCTTCTCAGCAGCTGCAGAGCTCGTTCCGTGTTCGTACAGCGCACTGCACTGATCCGCCGACCTAGAAACATCCTCCGTGTGTCCAGGTACTTCCCACTGGAGTCCATGAGCAGGACCACCTCTGCATTGGGGCTCTCTTTCTGGGTGTTTGTGAAGGGCTGTGTATCAATGAGGACTTGTGATTTAAGTTGTGCGCTTGTGTCAGGGTGTGTATGTGTGTCAGCAAGGGGCTGTGTGTCAGAGAGGGGCTGTGTGTCAGGGAGGATGTGTGTGTCAGGGGGGGCTGTGGGCTGGGGGCTTTGTGTACTTGTTGAGCTGCTCTTTCAGTATCTGGAGCTCTGTGAGGTGGGTTTTATCGCTGTGTTTCATGTCCTCCTTAATGATGCCCAGCTGGGCCCTTAGAGCCTAATTTCCATGCTGCATCTCATTCACTGCAGCTCTCTCTCTCTCTCTCTCTCTCTCTCTCTCTCTCTCTCTCTCTCTCTCTCTCTCTCTCTCTCTCTCTCTCTCTCTCTCTCTCTCTCTCTCTCTCTCTCTCTCTCTCTCTCTCTCTCTCTCTCTCTCTCTCTCTCTCTCTCTGTGTGGAAGGCAGCCCTTCCACATGAGAGGGCATTGCCACACTGAACCCATGACCCAAATTATATCAGCACCCAACACTGGGACAGGGACTGGGGCTGTCGTTTTATTTGTTTATTTGTTTTAACACTGATCCATGAACTTGCAGTGGGGAGAAAAAACATTTTAAAAATGTTTTGTCTTAAATGAGAATTGTTCAGAAAGGTAGTAGCAAAAAAGTGTGACTGGATATGTTATGCTACTCTGTAGAGCTCTCAGCAGACGGTTATTGATGAAACTTCCTGCTCACGCCCTAGATTGACATTTGCAGTCAATTGATTTAGAGTTACTCGCCTGTTTGGCCTTGCATCTTGAACGAATCCACAAACATTAGTATTGAGCCCTTTTGACCACAGTTGCCCTTTGTTGATGACGTCTTAACCTCCCAATAACATGCTAATATCACCTTAGACACTGTTCCTTGTCAAGCATCAGCAAGTTGAGCTGTCTTCATAACTGAAGCTCCTGCCAAATGAGACCACCACCTGTGTGGAAGCATCTGATTTCAATATAATTTGTATCCATTTACTCAAATTTGACTCATTTACTCAAATGTTTCCTTTACTTTGGCAGTTACCCATAAGTAAGTATATAAATCCAAGTCCTGCTATTGACTAATTGACCCTGCCGATCTCCAAGGATTTGGATTGGCTGCCTCTGTAGTCTTGTAATTAATCCAAATAATCTGAAGATTGAACGTGGTTCCACAGCCACGCTGCTTGCTTTCGCTGGCTATCTCCGACAGCTCCGGGGCTCCACGTGCACTCTGGAGGAGAAGTGTCAGAAGCTCAGTGGCTGCATTCGATTGAACATGTTTGCACATAGAAACCCGCTGCAACAGATCATTAAGTCCATAAGGTCCGTACATAATAAAGCGCTGATCAAAAATGAAGTAAGAAATCCCTTCAATATTCCATACAGTAGGTTTGGCTTTATGTTGCAGAGTTTGCATGTTTATGGACATATAGCATGAGTGTGGGAGTCTGTGTGTGTGCATGTGTGTGCATGTGTGAGCCTGTGTGAGTCTATGTGTGTGGAAGTCTGTGTGTGTGTGTGTGGGGGGAGTCTGTGTGTGCCTGCGAGTGTGTGGGAGTCTGTGTGTGCATGTGTGTGTGAGTCTGTGTGCGCATGTGTGTGTGCATGTGTGTGTATGCGTGTGTGTGAGAGTCTGTGTGTGCATGTGTGTGCATGTGTGTGTGAGTCTGTGTGCGTGTGTGTCTGTGTGTGCATGTGTGTGTGTGAGTCTGTGTGTGCATGTGTGTGTGTGTGTGTGAGAGTCTGTGTGTGCATGTGTGGGGAGTCTGTGTGCATGTGTGTGTGAGTCTGTGTGTGCATGTGTGTGAGTCTGTGTGCGCATGTGTGTGTGCATGTGTGTGTGTATTTGTGTGTGAGTCTGTGTGTGCATGTGTGTGTGTGTGTGTGCGAGAGAGTCTGTGTGTGTGTATGTGTGTATGAGTCTGTGTGTGTTGTTTCTGATGGGGGTGTGTCTGTGGGTGAGCGGAGGTATCCATGGGGGAATGAGAAGGATGTCCGTGTGAGTATGTTGGAGTGCTCATTCTGTTTGAGGGTCAAAGGGAGTCTGTGTGTAAGTCGGTGCTGAGGTGGGGGTTGGTGAGGGTCTTTGTCCCCATGTAATCTGATGGTTTCTGGGTGAATTCATGTCTTGGGTGAGTGATTGCACTGTGGGAGTTGATAGGGGTATCTGTTTTTTTGTGTGTGTGTATGTGTGTGTGTGTGTGTGTGTGTGTGTGTGTGTGTGTGTTGTGTGTGTGCTGGGTTGAGGGGGTTCAGGAAACTCAGGAAAGTGGATTTACAATATAAATGATATTATGCAATATATATAATGAAATATATATGAATGGTACATTGTTTACATTCACTGTGATTTCTGGTGCAAAAAGCAGTAGTTAAACCTCCATTGGCAAGTAAACAACGTTCCTTGCTTTCACAGCTAAGCTACCTCCATGGATACAAAAGCTGCCATCAATTTTCATCTCATGTCATGAAGGAGCCTCACAATGGAATACGGGACATTTTCTGAACCTTAGAGGAGTGGTTTCAAGCCTGTTTTTCATGACTGGGATGACTATTGAAGTGAAGAAAGGATTACCTTCATGTGAGCACACAGATTTCCCCTCTCCAAATCTTTGTGTTACTCCTCTGTGTGCATAATTACAGAAGATGGGAGTTCACACAAGGGCCAGCTTTCTGTCACCAGCCCCAAATTCAGTTTACTACAGCCTTCTCATTTCATTAGCATGGAGATATGAAATTACGAATCTGCTTTGCATAGAATGACATGAAAAATAAAACGGCAACATGTGCATAAACATTTTTGCCCACAAAACAGTTTACCAGACCTGCAAAAGGTGAGAAAGAGGGTAACAGTGCCTTTTACAGCTCATCCCTTTAATGTGCCCAGACTTCAAAATCCTAAAGTCTGTGATTCCTTTCTACCATGGAGCAAAAAAAAGAAGGGAGGAAATGGAAAATAGGAAATCAGCTTGAAAAAAGAGGTAGTTTACGATGGGAACAGGGGATGTGAAGGCACAGCTTTTAGAAGGGTTTTAAGGAGCTGGGTCCATGTGGAACACAGGTGTGGGGACAGGCCAGGGGAGGGGTGTGTGGGGATAGGACAGGGGAGGGGTGTGTGGGGACAGGACAGGGGAGGGTAGTGTGGGGACAGGCCAGGGGAGGGGAGTGTGGGGACAGAACAGGGTAGGGGTGTGTGGGGATCAGGCTTCCCTCTCTACCTTCTCTTATGAAATAAATATCCTGATCCTGAAATATACTGACCCTGGATCAGCTCTGAGATGCTTTGTGAAACTCATCCTGAAGCCTTCCGCTCCCAGATACAGACATCATGGACAGAGATGACTAAAAGTGGGCTCATGCACCATATTACTTTGTTTTCTCCTGTAAAATATGGGCCAGGTGACATCTTTAACATCCCCACAAAAACAGAATAGATTTTTTTAAGTTCAAATGCTCAGCTCAGCCAAATCCCTGTCAGAAAATAACACAACATTCTGCCCAATCCAAGAGGATTCAGCGATGAAGAACTCCCGCATACAATCTTCAAGTCATTTGCTGCTCTAATCCCATTTTATTGTTTCCAAATTGTTATTCCTATATACATGATGGAGGGCAGGGGCATGCCTCTTTGTGGAATAACAACTTTGATTTCTGCATTTGTGTGTGGAATGTTGGAGTCAGATAAAAGAACAAAAAGAAAGGGGGGAAAATGCTTCCAGGAGACAAAATAAAATGAGAACAGAAGCCAAGATTTATATCGCTTTCATTTACACTCAAATCAACTAAGCGGGGAGGGGATTTATCATGGTCTGATGAACCCAGCAGGGTTAACTGGAGGTACGTGTTGAACCGCATTCACATCATCTTGCCGATGTTTCTTTGTGCTGCAGTTCTTTATGAATGTCTGGGTTTACAGAGCATTTCCCATCATGCAACTGTGTGATTGAGCTCTTCGTCTGCTGTAGTAGGTTGAGGCCTAGATGCACAAAGACCTCATTTTGGGCCACTGGTGGTTTTACATTCCTGGTCAATGTCCAGAGTGTTCTCGAAAAACAAATACTAATAATGCAAAGGGCCTGTACTTTGAACCAACAAAAAAGAGCAATCATTATCTTTTGTCATTTTATTATTTTTTTAAGAAACAAAAGATGGACATATTTGGCAAAACAGCTGCTGTCAGTGTCTTGCCAGTTTTGTTCTGTCTGCGGTGTGGGGTAGCAGGATGCCTTCTGAGAGTGCCAAGTATATCACCACCAGCTACGTCAATCCATTGTATTTTAAAGCTTTCAAGGAAATGTTGTCAATCCAAAGAGATTAAAGTTTGAGATGAAACGTTTCAGGTTATATGTTCCTGTAGCAAGGTGGCAGGGGTGGCCACCCTGCCAGGTGGTGAGTGGATGAAAGACAAACCCAAAATAAAGTTCCAATAGGCTAATGGCCAGTTTATTCTCCTTAAACTTGCTTTAACACACCTTATGCTTGACTTTGTTTTAACTGTACATGTTATATGAATGTTACAGTTTAAGTTCTGTACCAACACACCACAATACCTGCTCAAAGATGAGGTTTCACCCAGTATTTTTTATTTTTTTAATGAAAATATAACAAACAACAAAAACAACCAAGTTAAATAAAAAGCTATTGCTAAGCAAGTCAAACTGCAATAAAAAGCTAGCACCTCTTCCTCCATGCCAAGAAACTATCATCAGGCATGGCAGGCTGTGCTTTTATAATGGCCTAACGAAGGCAATGGCTCACAGCTGAGTTGATTGCTCATTAGCCTCATGTGAGCCTGCCTTTAAGTGAGGCCGCTGCTGTTCAAGGTCCTGTAGTCCTCTCCAGGCTGTGGGAGGGAAGAGGAGCCCTTGATAGCAGCCAAAAGGGAGGCACAGCCCTCTCTATTCCTCCCTCCACCTCTCCCAGTGTCACAGTTCCTGCTAATAAAGTATTTTTCATTTGAATTATGAGGCCCGGAGAAGGGAATCTGCTCTGTAGGCCTGCTTTACTGGATTTTAATGATTGACTCCAACTATAGAGCTAGACATTTAACTATATCTAAACTGGAGGAAAAAAATGCAGCTATTTTATCATGGTTATTGCATACAATGGGTAAAACAAGGCCAGGCCAGGTGATGATTAATGTTCTTTGTTCTTTAATTGAAACTTAACTTACTTGATTAAAAAAAAGATTTATACATGTGTTATGTTTGATTTATGTTCAACTGATAACATGCAATGTATGCAAAATAAGCCTATTTGAGTCATTCAAGTCCCTTATTGCTGAAATTAAAACAAAACACACGAATGATGGAGATGCCACACAGACATTACACTACCTCCTGGTTTTCCTTGACTTCAAACAAAATGACTCTGCTATATAAAAATAATCCTTACCAGCGTGTCTTCAAAAAGACTACCCAAAGGAACGAGGAGAACTTGAGCACACAGCTTTAGGGTGATTTAGCACATTTATTGAACAGGGTAGAACTGACGTCTTCCTGAGAGTCAAACATTTGAGCACCTTTCTACCTCACTGGAGGAGCTGGGCTGAAGTGACTCTTGTGCCACTTTTTTCTTTTGTAAATCTATTCTGCTATGCTGGTGTGCCCTAATAACTCACAGCAGCCATCACTGTCCACCAACTACAGAGAGCATTGTGAGGAACGAAATACATAAGGGCCCAAGTGCTTTGGGGTAGGGTTGTTAGAAGGAAATATCAGGAATGTGCTAGTGACTTATTAACTACACGTCCATTAGACTGTCACAGCGAATTTACCTTGAAACGTTCACTTTTCCTTTTGTGCTAAGCAGCCACAGAGGTGTTTCCAAATTGCTTTCTGCTGGTAAAAATGGTGACACTCAATTTGAATAAGTGCTGCCGGTTCCATTCAGCATGTTAGAATGGCCACATGTTGTGGGGTATTTTGGGCAATTGCTACTGTTTCCATTTGCCAAATGGACATTTAGACCATTTAGTTAGCATTTTCCTAACTGTTAATTTAATGAAAACCCTAAGAATGAGCATTTCAAATGGAAATCTGACCGATTTAAATTTTTTGACAGAAATTCACACTAATGGAAATGGAACTACCATCCGCATCAACTCTACTCAGTAGAATCTAGTGGCTAGTTCTCATTGTGTGGTAGTCATATATTTTCTATTAAAACAAAACAGCAGCTGTATGGCAATATTGTTAAAGGAGCAGCCTTGCAGCCAGAGAGCTGCAGCCGCAGGTGGGACACATTAGAACGAGCTGTTTAACGTGACTGGTCCAGCTGCATATATGGAAATAATGTAGGCTGCTGTAGGCATGGGTATCTACAAGACAAATAAATAGTGTAATTGGTGTTGTGATTGTTTTTATCAGATTTCAGAAACTCCCCACGGTCACGTTCCCTGTGTACCAGTTACGAAAAAGAGAATGTTTTTTTTTTGCCATGTCATTTGTCTTGTGTGGCTCTTCAGAGACAGGTACCATAGTGCGGAAGCAGAACGGGGGCCCAGAGCCATACACCCCACAGTGCTGTAATGTGAGTAAACAAGGCCGTCTCTCACTCCGATGAGTCCCTCTCCCTCTCTCCCCTCCCCACCGTTTATTAAACAAGCAGTGATTCAGGGCTCTTTTTTTCAAGGCTTCAAAACCTGACCGAATCCTGTTCCACTTTGCTCTCCGAATTCCCCCTTGTTTCTGGGATGTCCCCAGGCCAAGCCTGCGGTGCTGCCCTGAATAATTCAAGCTAGATTCCTGCCATCTCTCGGCGCTGTACGAGGGCTGTCATTCCAAATGCCTCTCACATCCACGAGCCAGACTCTCTGCACACGAGGCTTTCAGACTGGAGCTATTTTAAAGGCCTTATTGATTCAAATGTAATTCTTCAATGTCCAAGGCAACCTAAATATACAGAGCCAAAAATATACCCCTTACTACAGATATCTGTACTGATCTTATATTTGAATCTAAAAGTGTTCAATGCCATGTTCATATTGAATTATATTACAATCTTGCTCTCTCTTACTTAGTCATTTTATGTGATCCATGAAAATGATATTGCAGCACATACATCTGGATGTGATTTCTTTACATTTGTAACTAAACAAAAATTAAAAGCTGTTGTTCCCCATGCTACAGACATCTGTGCTGATGTTCTTACATTTTAATCAATTAAAAGTGTAAAATACAATTTATGAATATAAAATGATGTCAATGATGTTATCTCTTATTTTTACATTTTATGTGAGTTTACAAAGAGTTCCTTGAATCATATCAATAATACAGCAGTAGTCCTCCATTCAGCTTGACCTCATTCTTGATGGTAGATTCAGTGGGAACACGGCCTTGTGAATTAAATTGCATTTCAAACAGGATCGAACGGACAAGGCTTGAATGGTGGGAATTTGTGCCTTGTGCTGCAGGCAATGAAAACATGTCTTGTCTTGCACACAATAAGTGGGGGGTGACCTTATTTCTCAGATTTATTGTCAATGGCGGGGACTTGACAAGGCTAAACATCGTTTACGGTCAGACTGGAATGTAAGGCTGTGGACATGCTTTCGCTATTCCTTTTCTAATTTAAATTGAAAATGTATTTTATCAGTTTACAAATGATATTATGTATGTCATGTGAATATATATATACTGTATATGTAGTGGGATGGATGGTTCGAGAACCAAAAAGAAGTCCAAGGGGCACAGTTCAAGATTTCCAAAACAACCTGGCATCTTGGGGTTACAAGGTCTCTAAAGCTACCATTCGATGACGCCTGCATGACAATGGCCTTTATGGCAGATTTGCAAAAAGGAAGCCTCTTTTGAAGACAATTCACCAAAAAAGGCATCTTGAATTTTCCAAACTACAATTTTGAACTGCAATTGGTCTTGTGTCCTGTGGTCGGGTGAAACTAAAATTTAGCTTTTTGGACATGCACATCAGCGTTATGTTTGGTGTCCAAAGAATGTAAATAATGTTGAAAAGCGCCTCATGCCTATGGTAAAACATGGTGGTGGATATTTAAAGCTTTGGGGTTGGTTTGCATCCACGGGCCCAGGGGCCCTTATTAAAATACATGGAACCATGAACTCCAGCATGTACCAAGACATTTTGTTCAAAAACCTTGTTCCCTTGGCCACAGATGGACCTTCCAACAAGACAACAATCCCAAACATACGTCCAAAGCAACTATGAAATGGTTGACAGAGCACAAGATCAATGTCCTGACATAGCCATCTCAGTCTCCAGACCTGAATCCAATTTGTGGTTTGAACTCAAAAAAGCAGTCCACAAATGTCAACCCAAGAATCTGAAGTAACTAGAACAATTCTGCATGGAAGAATGGTTGAGGATCCCCCCTGAGAAGTTCCATAACCTCGTAAGACACTACAGAAGGTGACTACTTGCTGTTTTAATGGCCAAGGGAGGAACCACAAAGTACTGATAACAGGGGTGTGAATATTTCTGATTCTTTATTTTTTCTGGGAAAAAATGATAATTTGTGAACTGTTCGATTGTGGTTCGTGCCAATGCATCATTATTAAAGAATATAATTTTCTGCATTTTGTGAGCATAAAATAAAGCTCATTATGTATATAGCCACCGCCACCCCATCCTTATCAAGGGTGTGAATGAAAATGGAGTCTACTCTCTCTCTCTCTCTCTCTCTCTCTCTCTCTCTATATATATATATATATATATATATATATATATATATATATATACCCACACACAGGTAATTGCCAAAATAAAGGAAAACTTTAGTAAATTAAGGGTTCTGGTGACTCTGTTATGGTGTGGGGTGCATTTTCCTGGCATGGTTTAGGTCCACTCAGCCTCTTAGAGGGCAAGGTAAACAACAATAAATACAAAGCTATTCAGAGTGATCACCTTCATCCTATGGTGAAGCATTTCAATCCTGTCAACCATTCTCTTCCAGCATGACAATGCCCCCATCCACAGGGCATGAGTGGTCACTGAATGGTTGAAAGAGCATGAAACGTCTCTGGAGTGGTGCCTGAGACGTTTTCCACCACCATCAACAAAACACCAAATTATGTCATTTCTCATGGAAGAATGGCATTGCACCCTTCAAATAGAATTTCAGCCACTTGTAGGATCTATGCCTTCCTACAGAGGAAATGAGATGCACCCTTAGCAGCTGAAGACTCGGGAATAAAAGAGGAGGCTGTACCCATATCTAGTTGCAAAGTACCTTATGGAAAAAGCGTGGAGAGTGGGTGAGAGAAAAGTGAACATAAATGATTGTGATTGGATTATTGTGTTTGACCTGGACTGCCTGACTAACCTGAGTGTTGCCAAAACGGATTGTATGAGAACATGGCTGTGGATGAGACCTTGGAAAACAAACAATGACTATGAATACGGATTACGATTTTGGATTGTTTACCAGATTTTTCCCCCCTCCCTTTTTGTGAGTTTTCCCCAATAAACTCAGTTTTGTTCCAATTGAGCTTCTTGTTTGTTGTTTAGTTATCAAACTTGGTTGTGTGAAAACCCCACATCCCTATTTCTGCTACAGTATATGAAGATATGAAGAGTTCATACGCAAAAACCGATAAACGCCATTCCTGTCAAAACTAAACCAAACAAGCCGTGATTGAGATCATAGTGCCGTCTTTATGATTTCCAAATAATTTTTTTGCTAAACTTTAAAAAAAAAAATTTGTTTCTGATTTTATCCCATTTTCTCCCAATTTGTAGCCAATTAGACCCGCTATTTTAACGTCAATCCCCCCCTAGTAATGTGAGTTCGCTGCCGTAGTCCTGTGACCGGTAGTGACGGCGAAGTGACGCCTCTTACGAGATGGCACCCGCAGGCCGTCCGACCGTAACCCGGTACTACAGGGCCACTCTACGCAGCGAACGTCACGTCGGCTCCTCTCCCTCCCTGGGGCGGACAGCCAATCGCTGCCCCCTGGTGGCACTCCCGGCCCGAGCCGACACTTGGCGAGACGGGGAATTGAACCCCGGTCTCCGTGGCCAGCGTCGGACGTTGTAACCACTGGACCACGCGGGAGGCCGTTTTTTGCTAAACTTGATAAATAACATGCTTTATGTACAGTTATACAACGTGTTGTTGCAGAAACTGATACACGCTATGCCCTCTTGTTAGCACAAACCAAGATATGCACTACTGTATCTTGAAAGTCGCTCTGGATAAGAGCGTCTGCTAAATGCCTAAAATTTAAATGTAAATGTATATATATACTGTATATATACTGTTTATAGCTTAAGTTAGGTTATACAACCAGCTTAGGTTATATATATATATACAGTATATGGGGCATTCTACCGAATTAGTTCAAAGTGCAGTCCCACAACAAGAAAAACTATTTAACAAAACAATTAAGTATTCAGACATAGATATTTACTAAGAATATGTTATGATCTATTTAAACCCAAGGCATTAAATGAGATAGTGATAAGCTACATTTTAAAAAAAACATCATTCATAGGGTACTTTCTATTGGGAAGTAGCTGTCCCAAACCCTGACCCCTAAATTTAAATGTATGTAAATAACACTTAAAACATTTTTTAGATTTTGTTCAATGGTGTAATTTCAAAGATCTTTATGATTAAGTTTAAACAGAAGTTGAAAGATTTAGATTTTAGAGACCACAAAACATTTGTGTTTGTAATATTCCCAACATAAGGCATGTTATGAGTTAAGATTAAGCAATAAGGTTGAGGGAATATGATACAACCTTGCAAACAAAATACTGTGGTCACTACCGAAACAGTGCAGTCACTACCGAAACACTGGGTGTTTTGTAAAAAATAAAGTATATTGAGTTATAAACTAAAATGTTATGATACTGGTTGGTTAAATGTATGTTCAATTTCATCAATCATTAACTCTGAAATCAATATGATCAGTGTTATGCATTTTACAGAGAAAGATTGCATTTAGATTTTGAAAATTTGTAAAATTTGTAAAAATACTCTTTAGAGAAGGGAAGGAAACACAATCTTAACAGGTTAATATAATACTTTTTTACTATAGTGTATTACTATGTTTCGGTAGTGACAATTTTTGGGAGAGGAAAAACATTAGAAAAGAGTCTGAAAATACAATATAAAAATTGATGATACTTTTACTAAATATATGTACTTTAGATATGGTACCAGATATACAGACAAAGTTTTCGGAATAAAACATACAAAATTTCAAAATATTTTCAACCTGACTTTGAACCAATTCGGTAGAATGGCCCATATACAGACACACATTTGCCAATTTGCCAATTTGTATGAACAATGCTCTCATTTAACATGCCTTTTATTATTCAGTACAACACATATTGCGACCGCACAGTGTTTCGATAATGGTTGCATGGCGTTTGCATTCAAAATCCAAAAATCTCCTCCTGGGGCCATTCCATTTTTTTGGCCAAAGGACAATTACTATAAAAACAAATTCTCACAATTTTATACAAATCCGTTTGCTAGTTTTTATTAAATAGACAAATTCAAATAATTTGTTTTATGCACTTCTACCATACTTTTACAGTGCTATACAGTTTCTCACCAAATTAGAACATGTCAGTTTTTGTTTGTTTTAAACAGACTGAAAAAAGCTGAGTTTCTTGCATGATTTTTTATTGAAATTGTGATTTTTGGGAACAAGGCTCCATTCAAAATGAATGGTGAACAGATAGCAAGTCATTTAGCCATAGTCATTTATGTTAAATCATGCTGGAAACTGGAAGCCATCGCGACACACAAAGCCCTTATTTGAGCTATTTTTCACAGCCAAAATGGCTATGAATGTCCAAGCAACATTCACAGTCTATGCAGAGCACTAACATTGTTAGCAGCTACCTAATCTAAGTTAGATTAGTCAGTGGACCAGTTTAGGTTAGTTCTGGTAAAGGTCAAAACTTTGTACCCTTCATTTATAATAGTTTTCTGTGTGTTTAGTTTTTTTCACAAAAACAAAACAATTGGTGTAGGCGACATCGCTCATAGACAAACTCATTTGCTCATAATACTAGTGGTGACAGAGATCAGACTGTAAATACCAATCACTTAATGTTAGCCAAGGTCAATAAGGATAGCTAGCTAGAAAATGACTGTGCATGTGACAATTCCTTCATAGGTAAGAGCACCCCCTAACATTTTACAACATATACTGTATAATAAATAAAATAGGAAGGGAGGCTTTATAGGCCTCTGGTAAGAGCAGTTGCACAGTGCTATGTACAATGGTACAATGGTCCGACACTTCAAGGTATTTTAGGCCTCACTAGGCGTAATTCTAGCAAAACAACTACATTTGCCAGGGTCATGGACTTCATTCTGGAATTATTACATATTTGGAATCGTGACACTCTTTTTTTAGGGTTGTGTAACACCCTAAAAGGAGACGTGCCCTGAATAAGTAAATACCTCCACACACAGGGGGATCAGGAAGGATTAGGCCTATGTTGCTCTCATTTATGTAAGACAGGATCCCCTGCCAGAGTACAGCACATACAGTATGTGTGGAACATCTGAGAAGAGCTATCAGCCACATGTCACTGGGGCTGTTTGAATTAGCGTGTGTGGGGGGTGGGGGTGGAGGCACCAACTTGTCCGCAAAACAAAGCAATGCGAGCAGTTTTGCAAGGGTGGTATTTTACTTATACAAATCAATAAAGAAACCCACGCATGCCATTCGTTTCCTCTATTATTTATAAACACTTTTTTTGATTGGACAACGCCCCCCGTTTTATGACTTATTATGTATTATATCCCATGATAGATATCTGTGAGTTTATGGAAGAGGTAGTAGACACTTTTCAAGTGAGGTCTGAACAGCTTCCTGATTCCTACTAAGCTGTTTTCTGGTAGAGGTTGAAAGTATCAACAGGTTGCCAACAAAAGAGGAAACAGTATATCACTTGGGACAGCACTAGCAATTCACAGGAAGGAGAGAGAGGCTGGAGCCAGGCGGTAGCAGCACAGTCTGCTCTGCTATATTTGTAGCAGGATGGCGAGAAGTTAAACTAAGGTCCTGATTCGCTGTGGTCATTAAAAATCCAATGGCACTTTTCGAAAGAGTAGGAGTGTCAACCTCGGAGTCCTGGTGAAATTTCCACAAAAACCAGCTCGCTACATCTCTCTACAAGTATCCCTGGTGTCTGATTCTGCCCACATTGATTCCCCAGGGTCATCACTGCAGATGAGATCGCACTTGACCTTCCTGGTTAAATAAAGGTAACATAAAATACAAGCATGTGTGAATTTCCAGAAGTCAATGAGCACAAGCATTTGTAAATCAAATAAACTCCATCTCCTCCATGCATCTTGCCTCTGACATTAACCTTCAGGCTCCCTCCATTGTTACTGAAGGCATCTGTGTTTGGGGCTGTCCCAGACAGCCAGGCTGGTGTGGGGTAAGCCTACACCACACTGAGACCGACTTTACACTTGAAATGTGCTTCATCCTGCAGGATTTTCACATCTCAACTCAACAGACCCACTGAGATGACATTTTAACTGGGATTGTATGTACGCCTACAACCCCTTCTATCTATAAACACCGTGTAGCGCAAATCTACACTAGAATATGTGTGCACGGCAAGGGTTATAGTATACCGCGTGTCCCTGGCAGAGATCCAGAGCTAGTACCCAGAGAAGCTTACGTTCCCATCATGGCAGCATACCTCATGGGCATATACGATAGCAGTGAATATCACATAGTAGTCATGGTATTAGTCACGCTGTAATCTTTGACGTGTGACCTCCCCTCCGTGTGACCACCTCACCTCATCAGCTATCATGATTTTATTTGCCAACACACACATATAGTACATACATAGGTGCACCCACACACCAACACCAAACCTGTTCTCTTTATTAGTGGTATTACCAGATGAGTCAGCTCTCTAGCTGCCTTAAGGTCAGAGTTGCCCACTGAACAGTTTAATTACAGCAGAGGTTACATTTGAAGCTAGTGGGGCACTTAGCATGTGAAGCAACCCTTTGCATATGAACCCTTGACTTGACTTGATGAACATGCAAGTTCCATCAGAAACCATTGAAAAGGCATTGTTATGCCTTCTCATAATATTTGAGAAAATTGGTAGTGGTCTTCACAATTGATTGTGTGTAGGGGACAGATCATTACAGCCTATGGGGGTAACGGTCAGTTCTAGAAGCACAAGTTTGCCACGCCTGAGGCTGCCCAGATGTCAGAACATTGATTCATTTGGTGGACATTTTTTATCCAGACCAAAGACTCCAAGTCTCCATGGAAAGACACATGCAGAGCATAGGCAGTAGTGCATATCAGGTATTAGTCACATATTAATCTAAATAGGACACGAAACAGCTGGCTGACCTCGTTTCATAACCTCTTGGCTCCGTGAGCCCCTCGCCAAAGGTCACGGGGATCAAATCGAGATGACTCGGAGCCCGTCTGCCAGCTTTTGGGCACGCTGTCAATCCCATAAGTCTCGGAGCACGGTGAAATCCGAGCACGCTCCGGGGTCTGGCTGGAATCTATGACGCGCGACCTCCACACTGGCAACGCCCATTACGGCGTGAAAAAGACTCACACACCTAAATAGAGGAGCTCCAAAGCCCCCGGACCTATGCTCTTGGTGCTATCAATACCCCGCTCGGTGTTCCAAATAGAACTCAGGCTCTGGAGGACTCAGAAGTTGTTTTGTTGAGGACTGACCTGGCATTTTTCTTTTGCGATCAAGGGACTCAGGTTTATGTGGGTACTCTTGATCTGGTTTTACCATGTTTAATAATGAACGCATAGTATTATATGCTGTCTGTGCATAGATCACATAGTTGGAAAATTTAATTGGGGGTGGTGTACAAATGTTATTTTTATGCTGGGCGGGTGTGAAGATTTTGACCAAGGAGGGTTGTTAGTTGCTGGTGGTATCACTTCAACTGCACTTTGATATAAACATCAGTAAGTAAGCAAAAACAGTGTGACAGCGAGGGTCGAAAAGCGTGAGACGCAAACACGAAGCATGACACAGAAAACGCAGTGCATGAGACTTCAGACGACTGCTTCATATAAGGCAGCAAAGAATGTTTTTCAATCCAAGTCGTTCTTCTTGGGACAAAGGGCAGTGCATGTTGGCACCTAAAGATGTATTAAGTGGTCTTCAACATGACAATGCCATTACAAATGGCAACATCCTTCATTATGCTCAATATGGTTCATTACAAGCAGGTGTTCCAAAATGTCATGTAATACGAGCATGCCAAAAAGAAAGTGTCTATTTAAATGTGGGGATTTTGAATATGCGGAGTAATAATTGAAATACATGAAATAAAAGTAACCAATTACTAATTACCAGTACAAAACAAAAACAGTATAAAACAAAACAATTACTTGTTTTATCAATATTAAAACAATTAATTCATGTTCTTTTGTTTTATATGGGCAAAGTAAAGCTTCTTATTTTAATTTAAGAAAAGATAAGATAAGATATACTTTTATTTTCCCCAGACATACATATGGTACCATCAGGAAAAGCAGGAGCGACATATTACACAACCCTGTCGCAGCATCATAAAACTATATAAAAATAATAACACTTTTATTTTAATTTTATTTATATAGCAAAGTTTTACTGGTCTCAAAGTGCTTTACATAGTATTTTATGAGTTGTTTGAATGAAAATTTATAATGCACATTTTTAAAAACAAATTTGTGAGAAGCATCATGACAAGAAAAGAAATAAAACTATTTGCATCATTGTCCTAAGCCAACAAGCTCACCCAATAAGTAACATCAATATAAAAAATGCATAGAAATAAGCATTCCATGTACAAACTAATGACAAACCCCCCAGGTATATGGAAAAGCACAGTGTTGTGATTTCTGGATAAAGGGGCCAAAAAAGCAGGAGGAGTCAACGTTCTTTTTTATCACTTCTCTCTTCGCGTGGGGAGGCCTGTCTGCGTGTCGTGGCGACGTGTCGAGGCCGCTGGCGATGTGCAGGGCCATGCTATCGACTTCCTGCCCTCTTGCCTGTCAGCGCACAGACGGAACCTGGGGGGGGAGGCGGGGGTGGGGGTTTAACCAGGCTGCCTCTCCTCTGACAGCAGACACCCGAAATCCGGTCCCGACCGGTTTTGTTTACCATTCTCCCTCGCCTCCCCCTCCCCGTGCGAGAGCATGTAGCATTGCGGAATCCTTGTCAAAATAGAGCTGGCGAGGCAAGGGAGAGAGAGGGAGAAGGCACGTCCCTAAACCAGGCCCGGGGACTTGCCTTGCCCCGTCTCTGAAGTGTGCTAGGTGTGCTAGTCAGTGTGTCCATCTCAGGCGGTCGGCTGAGGGGGGGGCAGTCCTGCTGGCAGAATCCAAAATCACCTCAGGTTGCCATTCAATTGTTGGAGGAGAGAACCAGCAATAAATGATGCTGTACAAAATCTGTTACATTACTCACTTTGCAGTCTAAATCACAAATTTTAGCCGTGGTTTTAGACAATGCCATTTCTATTCCTTATACTGGATACATGATGGTACATACAATCTCAACCCTATGGGTGAGCTGACAAACAGAACAGACCCCCACTGTTGAACATTCCGGGCACTTCAGTCTGAAAAGAAAGAGAACTTGTCATTTTCGACAAATAAATTATGTTCAATGTTTAACATTGACTTGGGTAACATGACAGCCAGAATCTTCATAAGAAAAGTAGTGGGCTCATGAAGATGGCTTGTCACCACCAGAGATTCAGTGAGCACAGAACACCAAGCAGTGAGCCGTTTCAACTGTTTTTGCTGGCTAACTGTTTCACTGGAAGGTACAATGCAGTCTGGAATCCAAGGTTTCCGAGAATGTCTACACTTTATGATTTTTTAAGCCATCACCCTCACCACTGAGTCAAATATTGGACCAGAAAAGTCTACCCAGATCCTTTTCCAACTCCTGGACTTACAGCTTTCAAGCTTTGACTTGTATTAGGAAGCAATATTTGTTTGGCGGGAAAACAAACCCCAGCCCTTTTCAAAATGTACAAAACGTTATCGGACATACGTATCTATGGGTTGTGCTCCACCCATGAATGTGGTTTATAATGTCTTGGTTTTTGTGTTTATTTATATATATATATATATATAAAACTACAGTCTTCCCAGGTCAAGCTCTATCTGGCTAACCACCTATTTCTCTATCTTGAGCCTGCTATGATTGACAGGCCAGGGACAAGAAGCGCAATGGCCTTTTTGTAGCAAAATTTGTTTAGCATAATGGAGATGTGTCGAGTGTGCTATAAATCATTTACGGATGAATTAAACTGAGGAGTCCCTGGCACTGAGCCAGGATAACCTTTAACATTCCATAATCAATCTTCCAATGAAAGATAGCTGTATATAGTCTTACACTAATGCTTACTTTTGGCAGTCAATCACGAACACAGGAAAGAATATGCCTACAGAATGAGGCGTAGATATGTATTTGCAAATGGGGCACAATAGCAACCTCACCTACAATACAAATGAACGCAGGGGCCTCAGACATGTAGAAGTTTGGTCATGAAGGTCATGAAGTCCCATGAGTTTTCAGCACAGTCAACTCGTTCTGCTCCCCATTCATACAGTCCTGTGCATTCGCTTCTTAAAGTAAAGAAGAATATAATCCCTTGTTGTTTTTGTATATTTTGACATTTGCACGCAGTGTAAAACACATGGGTTTCTTTTTTTGGATGCGGACACATCTCTTTTTTTGGTTTCATCACAGATGTGTACGGAACTCTCACACTAGCCATGCTCATCTGAATCTCAGTCTTTATCTTTATCAATCTTTATCATCAGCCAATGTTAAGGCTCTCAATCAATTTGCAAAATGTCAGTGCTCAAGGGTCAAAACACAAATGATAATTCGTCCTTTCCCAGCATTTGGTGATGCAGTCATTGTGTTGTAGCTGATTGTGTTAATAAATCAATCAATTCTGAGCATTTTTATATTTGATATCTTCCACGATTGCTGCTCTAACAAACAAACAAACTAACAAAAACCCCAAAACACCAATAAATCTATAACATTTTCACAAAGAAAACAACATTTATCTTTATATAATTTATTGAACCTTGCACTTTGGAGTTGACTTTGTCATATTCATAGACACAAATATAGAAAAAGAGATTGTGTAGAAGAAGGAAGGCTGGGATATTATTTATGGTGTCTTTACCTGCTTGACCAAGGGAATCCCCCTTGTGGTCTACAGGCGAATATGGGTCTTCCAGGTCATAGCAAGACATCATTGCAACTGGGCATCTTGTATTAATACCTCAAGCCCTTTTAAGACTGCTCACATTGAAAGAACTCAAGCCAAGCTAGCCATCTTGTACATATTTTCACATATTTTGTCTCCAAACTTATCTTCCCATGAATGCTTAGTAGCTTGTGAACATTCATTAATATAGTAAACATGTTGAACCACTTTACTTTTCGTGTGAAACCCCACCCTGCCCGATGTGAGTGGCTCACAGTTATAGACTGGTAAACAGGATGGCATCACAGGTTGAGCTGCTCATTTGATTTGACATTGCTGGAGCCGGACTAGCTTTTGGGTGTGATGCCGCGCTGGCTCCACTGCCAGTTGGCTAGGGAGGGGGTCCACTTCTTGCCCATGTTGGCCCTAGCAGGACAGTCCAACACCCATCTGCAGTAATGTGATGGAAACTGATACCACTTTTCCGCTCACAGAACTGAGCCGAACCCTGCTGGAAGCAAGCCGCTATCACCTAAGCAGGAAGCAAATAAGTAAAATAAGTTTATAGATAACCTTTTTTAGCAAATGTTTTAGGTAACTAGCATAAATGAATAACATTACTTCTGTTTTATTGAATCCTTGTTGAGAGTAATAAGCTCATTCTGTGATCAGTACTAGTTATATGTTAACTACATATGTTATATGTAGTTATTGAACAAAATCCGAAGTTTTTTTAACCAGGCCAGCAACAGACAGGGTATGGAACAAATTGGAATTTTGTGTTGAACCGCACGTCGAACAGCAACCCTGGCACAGGCATAAAGGAAGAAATTTGAATGATAATTTGAACTGATTTCAAATGGACAGGTGCTGACAAAAAAAGAGCTTCAAGGGGAAATTTGGGAAAGTCCTCTCTATTTGCCTACAATTTGTGCAGTTTAAACAAAATCGAAACATTTTCAGAGACACATATTCAAAATATTAGACCCAGATCATGCTGGAGTACAGTATATAAAGACTTCAGTCTTTGGCAACCTAGTAGCAGCTATTGACAAAGTCATTAACACAATCATTATGACAATAATCTACTCATAAAAGGCCTGTGTGTGATTAACTACATGCACTCTTGGGTGATTCCCCACTCTAGACTAAAGGCGGGGCAGGGGAGTTATAAATGTACGTGCTGGGGAAATCAGCAATGACACTGTTTAACAGAATGAGTGTGGTTATAGTAGTCATAGCAGAGGAGGAAGTCATGCCGGTAACCACACAAACTCTCTTGTTAGGGTCAGGGGGAAATTGATCTAAACTTTAGGCCAGAGAAGACCTGTTCCAGATTTCACAGATTGAGTCACCCAGCTCGAAAAAAACCACACATTTTTATGTATGGGTTATTATCCCGTACAATCACATTAGCCTTCAACAAGGACAGCTGACCGAGAGAGAGAGAGAGAGATAAAGAGATAGATATGTACTGGAATATTTGCTCGTTACAGTGTATGTAATAAATGGTCAGTCTTTAACCATGTTCATGAGTGGGAGATACATGGTCTGTGTTGTACAGCCTTGTAAGTGAACTTAGCCATGACACATGAGGGGCCTCGGCTCGGGGCTGTCATAGTTGACGGGGCACTCCCCCTGTCTGTCACGAGCCCTAGCAAGGATCAGGCACAGGAAGAGGGGGCTGGACAGGGGCGGCGCCCCAGAGGTCTGGCCTTGGTGCTGGCAGCCCATTGGCTGGGCTGACTCAGCTGAAAGTGTGTGTCCCGAGAGGCCAATGCCAAGGATGGTATGAGTCAGTGCTGACTCCTCTCCCCTGCATGCCATGACGGAGGGACAGTAGGAGAGAGAGAGAGAGAGAGAGAGAGAGAGAGAGAGAGAGAGGAAGGAAGGACACACACACACAATCTGCCTGTAAAATGGAGCTCAGTAGACATGCCTGATTACCAGTGACCAAAAAAGACCAGCACGCCCCACCCCCTCTCCTCTGCGCCCCTTGCCACCTTTTCCTTAACAGCTGTCTTCTAAAACTCAGAAAACTGGCTGAGAAAAATAGTTTTACTGGTCCAAAATAAGTGAAAAGAAACCCTTATCAGTGGGAATGGAGATATTGCAAAAAAGTATAATTGCACAGAACCCATTTAAGTTTTTGAATAATACCCTCTCATTGCCATTCATTAGAACAAAATAATCACTGGCCTTGT
This sequence comes from Aldrovandia affinis, assembly GCA_029706075.1. Classification (NCBI taxonomy): domain Eukaryota; kingdom Metazoa; phylum Chordata; class Actinopteri; order Notacanthiformes; family Halosauridae; genus Aldrovandia; species Aldrovandia affinis. Next base: position 1,270,573 of record JAINUG010000079.1, read on the forward strand.
GTCACACGCCCCATGACAAACACTGGATGGGAACAGAGCAGACTGGAGACGGAGTGGAGTTTGCCGGTCTATGGACCAGATTTTTATTTTTTTCTTGTCTCTCCCCCCAGACATGGGGAAGAGACAGTAGGAGTAGCAGGTTAACATATAACAAACACAAACACAAAATCTTCACCCTACTCACCGCGAAGCTTTCGGGTAAAAACAACGAACTAAAATAACAAACTAAAATAATCATAACTTCATAACGGGACACCGCGCCTCTTCCTTCAGAGTTCCCCTGGAACCTCCCCAGGCACACACATATCCAGTGACCTTTCAAGTGCTTCCCACCCATTCATACTGAGACACTCAAACTTTGCAGTTTGAGTTCTCTTTTCAACCCATTCATACAGAGACACTTGCCACTCCCCACAGTGAGAGTTTTCTCACAACCAGCCCCGAGACACTCTCCAGTCTTCCAGTGAGCGTTCTCGGGCTGTTGCCCAAAAACACTCTCCACTGCCCGAGTGCGAGTTCTCTTTCAATCACACAAATAAAACCGAGGGAGAGAGGTGGACCCTCTTTCAGGGCGCTCTCTCGCTCTCTATCACATTCACACCGAGGGAGAGAGGCGGACACTCTTAGTGCGCCCCCTCTCCCTCTTTCCCACACACACAAGAAGCACTCTACTCAGTCACTTTCGACAAACGCACACAAAACTCCACAACACTCCATAACGATCCATCACAATCCACCATATACGTGCACGCACACTCACACACACATACCAATGACAAGACAAACTGTCAATGCACATGCAAGATAAAGACTAACTCTACAATATGCACACACGACAATCCATTCCATACGCACACCTGACTGACTGACTGACTGACTGACTGACTGACTGACTGACTGACTGACTGACTATGCACACATAATTGACAAAGACAAAAGACTAACTGATTCCCCACTCGCCCCACCTGCTCCTAAATAGGCTCACTTTCTGCCTGGCTCAGGTGGGACTCATGAGGCAATCACCCATCTATCAATCATTCACTCACATTCTCACACAGACACCCAATCAGCCAATTGACTTCCATATAAATTGACTGATTGACACCAATTAAATAATTAAATAATAATTAAACCAATTATGGCCTTTGGAGCAACCTTCCGGGCCATGGTTTACTCTCACACCCTGTGGGAGTGCCAAACCTGCCCCCGGAAAGTCTACCTGCTCCAAAGGCCTCCACAACATGTAAAGACACAGGCAACCATGCCACTCCCACGTGGCCGAGACCGACGTCCTCCACACCTTGGAAAACACATTTCACTATGCATATCCCATCAAATCACCATCTTAATATTTTTGGGGGCAAATAGCCCTGAGTAGATATGGAGAAATATCATTCATGTTTAGAGCTCTCACATTAAAAAAGAAAGAGAATTACAAGGCTCCATCAATACCATCGGTATGGTTTCCACAATGCTTTCAAAAGTATCCGAATTTCCCGTTGACATTTTGACCTTGCTGCGTTGCTAGGCGATTGTTGAAAACACTACCCACACAACTGCAGCGGGCCTCCGGTTTCGGTTTGGTACCACAGGCCCACGGCTGGGTCTTTCTGAGGGTCCCAGGTTAGACAAGGTGAATGTTCGCTCAAGTCCTACAATGCTCTGTGCAATATCCGTCCTGTGATGTTGGGGGAAGTCATGAAACATTTGTTAGGTAAAACGTGAATAGCTTTTAACCATCAAGGGGAAATATGAGAAACAGGCTTCACCACGCAGCCTGTGCGTGTGTGAGCCCAAGAGGTGCATCTCTTTGATTGTTTAAAAACATTTGTTCGTGCAGTGCAACACAACAGGGTTATTAGCGCCGTACGATATACCCTCAGGTACAGTTTTACCATAGTACTGTATAACTATATAATATAGTGGTCTAATAGGCTGTCAAATATCTTTATGGTGTGAGGACTAAAACAGGCCCAAGTGAACAACTGACCATTCTACAGGATAATGGCTCTCAGTCATATTCATATTACAGTGATACAGAGAGACAAAGACAAGGAGAGATGACAGCAGGAAAAATAATGTTAAATATTTTCCAAAAAGGCTGGCAAATACACTGCCTGGCCCAAAAAAAAAGTCACCACCTGGATTTAACTAAGCAAATAAGTAAGAGCCTTCCATTGGATAATTACTGCAGTGATTAATATGTTTTAGCTGGCAACAAGTTATTTAACCCTAACTGATGCAGTGAGTAGCTTCTCATTTCTTAAACAACCATGTCGGAAGACATATCCTGTGGTCGTGGAAAAGAAAAGAATACAACTAAGGAGATTGCTGAAACTACTAAAATTGGGTTAAGAACTGTCCAACGCATTATTAAAACCTGGAAGGATAGTGGTGAACCATCATCTTTGAGGAAGAAATGGTCGGAAAAAATCTTGAATGAAGGATCACTTAAACATTTGGTGAAATCATATGTGAAAAAAAACCAGTAGAATCATCATTTGCACAATGGAAGAATTGGGACTAAACAGCTGTGTGGCCTTAAGAAAACCACTTGTCAGTGAGGCTAATCAGAAAAAAGGCTTCAATTTGCTAGGGAGCATAAAGATTGGACTCTGGAGCAATGGAAGAAGGTCATGTGGTCTGATGAGTCCAGATTTACCCTGTTCCAGAGTGATGGGCGTATCAGGGTAAGAAGAGAGGCGGATGAAGTGATGCACCCATCATGCCTAGTGCCTACCGTACAAGCCTGTGGGGGCAGTGTTATGATCTGGGGTTGCTGCAGTTGGTCAGGTCTAGGTTCAGCAACGTTATGTGCCCAAAGAATGAGGTCAGCTGACTACCTGAATATACTGAATGACCAGGTTTTTCCATCAATTGATTTTTTCTTCCCTGATGGCACGGGCATATTCCAAGATGACAATGCCACGATTCATCGGGCTCAAATTGTAAAACAGTGGTTCAGGGAGCATGAGACATCATTTTCACACATGGATTGGCCACCACAGAGTCCAGACCTTAACCCCATTGAGAATCTTTGGGATGTGCTGGAGAAGACTTTGCGCAGCGGTCCGACTCTCCCATCATCAATAAAAATTTTTTTATGCAACTCTGGACGGAAACAAATGTTGTGACATTGCAGAAGCTTATCGAAACGATGCCACGGCGAATGCGTGCTGTAATCAAAGCTAAAGGCAGTCCAATTAAATATTAGAGTGTGTGACTTTTTTTTTGGACGGGCAGTGTATTTTAGCCATTTCCACAATGGAGTCATATGACCAAAGCAGCTAGAAGTTTGAACAGTAAGGTTACGGTGCAGCCAGAGAGATGTTTGCGTTGGTTGATATCATTATGAAGGTGATCTTATGATATCAGGAGGGCTGGATTTCTTTAAACGTGTGTTGTACTTTGAACTTATGTCTAACTTTGATGTGTATTTTGTAGAAATTTCAGAACATCCATCCAGGATCATCCCCCATGAGCCTCAATATTCCATAGGCTGAAGGCTTCACTAAGCACAGGTTTGTGCACCAAAGGCTAATTCAGGGCTGCAGGCCCCACAGTGGTTGAGGGACCAGAGTAAAATTAACCAGTGTAAGACTGTCACACAAATAAAACAACAAATCTGAGTGCTGACACCACTGGATTTTTCAAAGATTACCTCTCTGTTACTTTTGACCACAGTCTGTGTTCAGTATGTCAGCACGGAGTCTTCCTCTCCTATTTCAAGGCAGCCGTCAAGCACCTTCCATAGTTTAGTCCTCGCCGGATTTATGGACGTGAACAAACAGAAAAAAACCAGGCCAGAAGTAAATAAAACAAGAGGACCTTTTCCAGCACAAGAAACAACTCCACTCAAAAAACAAACGATTTAGCAATTCAGTAAAAAAAAAAATTGTTTTGTTCAAACAGAAAAATGAAAACTTGCGGTGATTCAGAGATTAATGAATGCACGGTCAGTTTCCGTTATAATACATTTCCTAATAGAAATGGGATGTTAACAGAATTTGTTGAGATGGGAGGGCAGCATGGTCTGCAGAATACATCAATTTTCAGCACTCTTTCAATGACCCGAGACTTGAAGACCATTTCTAATCCTAGCAGGCCCCGAAATTTAAATGTAATGCCCTTGATGTGCAGTACTGTATAATCCAGTTGTTCTGCTGGGAACTAACCTGTTTGTGCAGTGTGGAGAAATGTAGGGGAAAGCAGAGGAGGCCAGAGAAGGCGAGAAATGAGGTGGGAATTGGGTCAGTGGTCCATGCCACTGGCTCTGCTGCTCTGTTCACAGGCTGGTGCTGGGCACGTGCTTCCACTTTGAAAAAACCTTAGGAAACGTGAATGTTCAAAGTGTGTGCGTGGTTTTCGTGTGTTCTTGACCCTCCAGCGCGATGGCTGACTTCAGAAACGAGGCCCTTCTTTTCGTGACTAAGGGCCGTGAGACACGCGGCCCCCGTCTCACCCCTGCTCCGGCAGGAATGTGCCCTGGTGGAATGCTGGTGGGGAGAAGAAGCCAAGCCCCTCCCCCCACCATCCCGAACAGGCGGGTGGAACAGCCATCCCTCATCGTCACCGGCAGTTCCGTGCTGATCGTTGGCTGACTGGCTGGCTGGAGCGTAGTGTGACTCAGGAGAAAGCAGACACTAACACTTTAAATATGATCCCGGCAGCATTCCTCTCTTGTGTGGAACCAGGTTTTTTTTGTTCTTCAAAGAAAATTAACTATACAAATGCACCCAGGTGCCATGACCTTTGCTCCTTTGCACCCTGAAACAATGTTCACATGGTCAAAACTAGACCAGACTAAAAACCCCTTATGAAATGATTAAAGCTGAGGCAAACCTTCACTAATGTTCCCTGCTGACATAACACGGCCCATATCGCGATGTTCTTCTTCAGTATTTCAGTGATCCCAGAAACACCACGCTGGCCTGGGGACATATCAATACCACTTCTAAAAATATGACGGGGAGATGCAGTGATAAACATATGCAGCTGTCTGAGGAACGTATCTGCACCGTTTTTGGATTCGCGAGTTTGAAATCTTCATAGGCTGCATGGCCATCTACGCTCCTCATACTCTCCTGTTTGTGGGGAACAATACTTCATAATACTTTGATAATACTTCAGCCCATTATTCCCAACTAACACTTTTCCGATACAAATTTAATAAAAAATGTCCTCATTTATCTTTTGCACCCGTGAAAAACTTTTTTTGGGGGGGGTTTTCTACTAATTTCTTTGTAACCTTGGTCCTCCTGAAGCTTGATCCATTTCTCATCTTCAGTGAACAAAGGCTATTGGGTCAGGTGTAATGAAGTAGCAGTGGTACCACTCTGCTATAACATTTTATTGTATTTAATATGCAATGTGTACCCAAACATGCATGCAGGTGTTAACCAACAATTCACAAAGCTAATATCCTCTCTCTTAAACACTGTCGAGTTTTTTTTTTTTTTTTTTTTTTTTAATACTTTATTTGTAGGTTTTTCAGAAAATATGCAAACAGTAAAACACACCCCTCCCCCACCCAAGGACACCCAAAAATAAGCAAAATAGAAGAAAAAAATAAATAAAAATAAAAATAACAACAATCATGATAATAATATGATAAGAAAGAAGGTATTGTCAGGGGCATTGTTTGTAACAGTTGGAACCACTCAATAGTACACCTAGTGCAAAGTAAATATACACAGCATATGCATAGATCTATATACAGTACAAATAAAAACATATACATACCCATATAGCTCAACACACATATGTAAGTGCAGACGAACATGTACAGGGATATCTACAAGGGTATACTGTATATACCCCATCTTAATAGACAAAACAGAAAACAGGCACGTCGGCTGTGACACATGAATAAGACTCTTATTCCAGCTTTGTCGAGTTTTCTTTCTTGTAAAGAAGCAGCAGCCTGCCTGTGCACAGTCAGAGATAGTAATTAAACTGGCACTCATCCTATTGTAAATATCTATCTTGACAAAATTATGCTTCGGGCAAGTATATACTATGGCCTAGATTGAATCAACATTTGTCTTAACTTTTTCTTCACAAACACAGTTTCCCAAAATGAATGTGGTGATGGCTAAACTCGACAAACTGCTTGTGAAGAAGAAAAGATTAACACCTGCTTTTATTTGTGAGTGAAATGTGGATGGGTGGACAAACGTGGATTGATTCCAGTGTGTGTATTATAGTACAATAGATAATCACTTTTTTTCCTCTCATATTCCCTGGCAGGAAATGTGAGATAAACCATTAAAATACAACCTGGTAAATCAAGCAGTAGGCAAGACAATACAATAGCATTATCTGCCCCCTCTCCTCCTCTCCTCCAAAAGTTCCGGTGAACATTTTTAAGGGGACTCTGTGTGTGGGAAGGGAAGGGCCTTCCTCATCCGGCTCCGATTGACCCTGACTGTCGGATAACCCTCCCCTTACCTAAGGTGAACACAGGTGACAGAAATGCCAATTTCCTGGGACACATGCATACACAGGATACAAACACACAAAAAAAGAAAACAAATTGATTACAGAGTAGTTAAAAGCATATGAAAAAAAATATCATATCGTAAATTCATTAGAGGAAAAAAGATATATATAAAATATATATGACACATGATTGAGGTTTACAAGCAAAGATATCAATTTTTTACAGTCTGTTGTTAAATGGTAGCTCCGGCGGCAGGTAACACGTGTACCCTGAGGCACGCAGACTGTGTGGGGGTCCAAACCTGGGACCCCCTGCCAGATACGATCAGGTTCACATGGGCGTACCTGCGGGACAGCGCTGGCGGGTTGGTCTCTGTCTGCATTAAGGGCTTCCAACAGCTGTCACCCTGGATGGAGTCCGTCTCTGTTGCCATGGCTACAAAGGTTGAGTGGGGAATAAGTGGTGTCCGGTGGAGTTCAAAGCGGGTCCTCTCTAACGCCAGTCTCTGCCTGCCTCCCTGGTGAGAGAAAGAGGAGTTACAGTCTGCAGAAGACCCACAGGTTTTTCCTTCTCCACCAATTCCCTCAATGGATGGGCGTGACACTGTGAAACACTGTGCACCCACGGCAACGGTAAACGGCATCGCTTTACACACAGGTGCTCTAATTCATGTGCCGTGTATCTGGAAATTGAAAGGCCAGGAAGGCCTCAAAATGCCGTCCCAGCAGGCATAAAGCCACATGCATGCCAAAGCTGATCCACCTCATCCACAACAAGACCATAAAAAGTGACCCTAGACAGTGAAGAGAGTATCAATTTTTTTTATTTGCACATTTTATTTGTTTTATTCTGGTTTCATCTGATTTCACAATCATATTTATTGAACTTTAGATAAAGGCAACCATATTATGTATATGTTAGTGCTGTGCGCCAGTGTGATGCCCTAAGTGGATTAATAAAGTTGTATTGTTTAATTTATTGATTGATTAGATTTATTTCCACATAAAAACTGGGGGAAAGAGAATTAAACATATATATACCAATTTAAAACATGACAGAAAAAATATATATATATATATAATTAAAGACAAAATAACTGAAATTATCAATTGTAATTAATATTAAAATTATAGAATTATAATTGAAAAAAGTATTGTAATGCACTGTATTGTTGTGATGGCTGACTATGTTATCTGGCAATAGGTAAGAGCAAAGCAGAATTCAGGCAAGAATGTTTCCTTATATTTCCTCATGTTTTCTGTTTCCTCATTCAGAACTGAATGAGGAAACAAAGTGTCTTCTCGATGGTACGGGTGAAAAGCAAGCTAAACATATTTAGCCATTGCGCACTGTACCAAACCATTACCCGTATTAATTTTCAATTGGATGGCAAATTAAACCACAAATGACCAATAAAACTGAATTGTTGCAAATTTCTCACGTCTGGTGGTTTCCGTTGTGTGACTTTGATGTTCCGAGAGAACATTAGCTCACCAAACATTTCTGCCAAGCTTTCCACGTACACATACAAATGGCAGCCAGAAGCAATATCTGATATGCAGTGCGCAGCATTTATTGAGAGGCCGCCATGACTGTTTGGGTCAAAACTGCCCCAATGATTTCTCTTGTTGGTGAAGTGCTCAGCAGCAGGGACTCTGGGACCCAAACTGAGTTCCTAGTGTCCAGATTTTCCAGTGGAGAAGGATGTTTTCATGTCCCAGTCAATATCCCAATTCTCATGGCCCTTGACCAATACTCTCACTTCAAACGCAGCAATAACAGCAATGTCTCAGTCCATGGGTCTTTTATGAATTGGGAAATAAATGTAATATTGTACAATGCCCTGACCACTCCCCTTATTCTTCTTTTGTTCAGTTTTTTATTTTTATTTTTTTGGAAAGGCCAAACTATGCTCTCATGTCACCGCTTGCCTCTTGCACCCAAACAAGGAGCGCTGCACCACTCCAATAAACTAGATAACAAACCAGGGACTATTTTCAACACTATACGTAAGCCACAGCCTACTATAGCAGAGCTAGCACAGATTGACTGAAGACATTGTCAACTTAACATGTTATTTGGGATAAGTAATGTAGTAAGTAATTCATGTAAACACCTTCTTACAAACTCTTATCCCATTAAAAATACTTTGTTTTGATTGTGCCCATAGTATTTTGAGTGTTTGCATGAATGGTAGGTATAAAGCCTGGTGAAGGTTGGGGTGGCACAAGCCTCTGATTTGGACTTCCTGTCTTGTGTTGTTCAGGAAGTGGGATTGACCCATTTTGCTGTTGTGTGGGTTTTTAAAAGAATGGACACACTACTGCACAAAGTAAGAGGTAACACATCCCCCCCCATCCATCATTGTAGTGGAAATCTCTAGAAATTACACAACACATCAAAAACAGTTTATTTAGAATATGTGTTGACTCATTAAATTGAATACAACAATAGGCACGTAAACCACATATTGAGCATATTCAGAATATCAACTCCAAATGAAATATATTTCACTTTAAATACAAAAAGCCCAAATCACATAGGCTATCGCCGTGTGTTAAGTGTTAGAGGCACAATCACATCTTTAGCATCTCCTAATTAGTTTGCCCACATTACTCCCTCCATTTTGGTTGTTTGGGGAGCATCCTATTTGTTCACGTCAAATCCAAAAATTCATGCTAGCTAGTGTTTCTGGAGTCACAAAGTGGCGTTTTGAGAAATCGTATTTTCCAACTTTTCACGTCCGTCACGTTTTCTCAAAACGCAAGGTGCAATACCGACATAAATCATGGGGGCAGTATACCACGTGGATATAGCTTTTAAACATCCAGACAGACAAAAAGCACACAGTGGACTATGTGAACGATGCAACTCACGTGGCACACGCGTACACATGATTAAGTTAAGTATATTTACTTAATATAAATATATTATAAGTATAGAAGGATTCGAATTCTACAATCTTTCAGATATGCTCTGCATGCAAAGACACTGGGTGAGTAGCTAGCAAGCGGTAGTTATGCAGCAGAGTAGTTACGCAGCGGTAACTAGTGATGGCAAAGTGAGGTTTTGTGCAAACAAAATGGGCAGAGCTACTATATGGTATCAGTGGTATATGGTACTCCTGGTTGAACCAATCATTGTGTGTTTTTGTGGAGACAAATGCCTTTTGATTTGTTGTTCAAACAAGTCAGTGATTGTCTGCTCATTGTAGCTCCACCCATTATGTAACCTCTCCTATCAATCACTCCAACAAAGCCCACCCTACCCTGAAGGGATGAAGGCTGGTGACTCCCTGTCTGTCACGTCTCGTGTTCGTGTTCCCCGTAATTAGGTGTTTTCATTTATTCCATGTTTTCCTGGTTGTCTGGTCCGTGTTTTCACTTTCACTTACCTGTTCCCAGTCTTGTCATTGTATTATCGTTTTCACCTGTTCCTCATGTGTCTGATTGCAGTTAGCTGCATTCGTGTTAATTCCTGATTGTTTCTCGTTATGTCTGATGTAGTTCGCTGTTAGTTTCCCATGTTCATTTCCTGATTGTCTCGTTATTGTATTATCGTTTTCACTTAATTCCTCATGTGTCTGATTGCAGTCAGCTGCATTCATGTTTATTCCTGATTGTTTCTTGTTATGTCTAAATGTATTTAAGCTGTGTGTTTTCCCATGTTCGTTGCCAGATTGTCTTGTGCTTTGCGTATGCCTACACAACTCTCCAGCATTTTCTCTGTTTCCCTCTGTTTCCCTCTGTTTCTCTGTTTCTCTGTTTCTCTGTTTCTCTGTTTCTCTGTTTCTCTGTTTTCTGTTTCTCTGTTTCTCTGTTTCTCTGTTTCTCTGTTTCTCTGTTTCTCTGTTGCTCCAGTGTTCGTCTATATCTCAGTCTCGTTCCCGCTCCTCCCTGTGTTCCCTGGACTGCTTTCACGTTATTGACCTTCGCCTGTCATAGTAGGCTAACGGCATAACCAAGACCCAAACAAGTGATTTGTAAGCTATAGGGCTCAGCCTGTCCTAGGAGAAAATGCCTTTATAGGCATGTTACCCCCTAAAAAAACCTCCCTTAGTCAGCACACCTTAGATTAAATAGGCCTGCTATTATTAGTTTCACCTGGGAGCGTGTCAATCAATTAATCAATTATTGTTGGCCTGCAAGACATTACATTCACAGTCAGTTCATGCAATTGGTGAATAAAGCTTTTTTACACTAGTATTTTGGAAATAAGTAATAAGATATCCCAGGAATGTTAAAATGCACACACATTCTATAACCACGCATGCAAATCCACAACATATGATTGACAAACTGGGACAGATTCCTCAGAGGTCCCCACACAGGGAATGCTACTAGTTATGCTGGCATTTGAGCCAATGATCTCAGAATTAAGGCTGAGATCATGAATTAATGATTAATTAATTAATGATGATACTCAAATTGGTTTCGGTATGAATTAATCTCAAGAAAACCATCACAGAATCGCACACATCTCCCGGGATTGAGAGAGAGTCCGTAATTCAGGGTATTAGCGAGAGAAGGTTATGTTTAAATATATTTCCGCAATGGTTTTAAATTTAGATTTAAGGAGAATTTGGTCAATGACTGTAATTGTTTTATGAGTTAAGAAATGTGTGACTTGTTTTTGTTCTGTACTGTTTGAAATATTATCCATTTTAAACTCTGTATAAGCACTGCTGTCTTGGCCAGGACTCCCTTGTCAAATAAATTCTGAATCTGAATCTCTTCTCCTAGAGAGGCAAAGCATTGTAATGCACAGTGTCAATTGACATAAATGAAATAACTCATAATAGTGTTTAGATTTGAACAAATATTACATGTGTTTCTACCTCCCTCCCCATCCAGCTGAATAATGTTTTCACGCTTGTAATGACCAGGGTTCATTATAAAAATGAGCCTGTTTCATAATGGAGGAGTCCTTGCTAAGAATATTCACTTTAATAAGGGTGATTCATTTGAGAGTTCCTGGACAGTCTTCCGCACAATGACTCAATAGTTTCTATAATTAGGGGATGTGCTGCTTCAAAAAGGAGGCTGCAATTATGTCACAACTTGTCCCACTGCAATTACAGGCGCTGTCTTTCTATTTTGTTTCCTTTTAAAAATAGCCAAAGAGGAAATTATTCTCTCTGGGGGTGTTCTGGAGAAGAAGCTACACCCTCTTTGAATTTCCCCTGTGTTGTTGATTGGGCAGCAGCGGCTTGCTCCTGAGGTTGCGGGGGGGGCACAGGGGGCGGAGAACTGCACTGAAATGCAGCGGCAAGGCAGCCTACAGACCAACACCCTGCCCCCCCCTCCCACAATACAAAATGTGGACAGTGAGGGAATAAGAGATAACGCACACCACTGCCATGACCCCTTTCTGTGACTCTTTTCACATTTCACATCCTCTCTCACACCCTGGTTTTCAGATGCTAAGTCTTGACCCCTCTCACTCACTTTTCATAGATCCCCTTAGCTTCCCTTCCTTACACCCTCTGGGCTGCTTTACCCAACCTGTCATTATTTGAGGTGGAGTAAAGCATGTACATACTATTGTCTCTAAATATTGCCTGGCTAAAAGTTCAAAGGGTACACAAATTTGTTCTGTTAGGTTGTGTCAATTGCTAGGTTGTTAATCTGCATTGCAAAATAGCTGAAGAGCTGGCGTTTCCAACAGGGGTGCTGGAGTTGTTTCTTGAGAGTCAATGTGGAAGAACAATGTGACAGGCTCAATGCAAACAGTGCTTTTATTTCTCATTCAACCTTTAATTATCGAGGAAGTCTTGTCAAGATGAAAATCTCTTTTCAAAGAGATACCTGGGAAACAGTGTCATTTACATTTAACTCTTGAGTGTTCACTTCCAAAATGCACTGGATGCAAGTGCACTCCTGTGCCACTGTGGGCAGGTGTTGTAATGGAAACATGGCCTATTTACCATTTACCATGTTCCATTTTAAATATTACAACTGTAGGGGGGTTACTATGCTTACTCAAATGGCTTTGTGTGGGAATGTAAGAGTATCTTGTCAGAAAATGGCTGGGTGTGTAACTGCAGAAAACAAGGGGTTTTGTTTGCATCTACTTTTATTTTTTAAATGTCAAAGGCCTGTGTTTGTAGAAAAAAAACCCAGTTAAAGATACTACCCAAAATGTTTCCAGTAGTTTTTCCCTCAGGAACCAGATTCTAGCAGTGATAAAACAAAGATGAAATGGACATTTTCCATATATATGGTTCTACAGGAACAACCCCTTGCACAGGATACAAACAAATCCCCAAACTAATGAGGCCCTATCATGCAGTCGCAACAGAAGGGGTTCAATTAATGATCTACGAGTGAGTCACCAGGCTTAGATTTACGAGCTAACAGGCTGGGGAGAGCGGAGTGTGAAGTAAATTTGTGGTGCGCTTGAACCCCTATGCAACTAACCTTCAACAAACCGGTTGTTACTGCTGCACTGTCATTGGCTGGCGTGCCCTCTAATGGCACAGAAGAAATACGGGCAGAGATTTGGAGTGTGCTGGATTCAAAGGAGCAGAGCCAGAGGGGGCGCTGTTTTGCATATTATGCCCATAGTTTTGGAGAGTAGCCAGGTTATCTTTTCTGTTTAGTTTTGAAAAGTGTAGTTTAGGTATCAGTGCAACAGCCCGTGGACTCCTCCAGGCCTTTATTAACGCCTGACAAAAGTGGAATTTCCACCCGAGGTTGTCAACAAAGGATTCTGTCAGTACGCGCTGACTTGTGGAAAAACCTGCTTTTCATTTTTTTAAATGTTTTTGCGTCAACTTGAAATGCTGGACCATTAAAAAGAGTTTTAAAAACTCTGGGTTTGGTTATTCCAATTGGATTGTGAATACATTATTTAAAACATGTTATCTGTGTAAAATAAATGTACAAATGTATTTTTGTGTCTGAAGCCACATTAAGCAGGGACCACCAATCAAGAAAAAACGGAATGTTCAGACCTAAAATAAAAAGCTCATTTTCCAGCCCAGCAGGAATTACTAATATTGTGCAGGTGGAAAATGAATTGCTTCAAGTCAAACAAACATTGTCTATTTGGTCTAAAACAAACTTTTCAAATATAAAGTAAAGATATAAGGTTTGAGGTATACGGTTTGCATAAATATCGGATAAAGATACACGATTCATTTGTCTTAACAAAAAAGCCTTGTTTATTTAATACAAGGAAGAGCTAGACAACTCATTCTGAACATGTACTCATCTTGTAACAGAATCTATGCACAGTCAACATCCAACTAAAAAAAATAACATAAATGAAAACAAATTAATGAGAAACTGTAGAAACCAACAGACTAAAAAATACAAAATATATATATTTTTCAAACTCAAATAATATTGCACTTTGTTTCTCAAATGTTTCCAATCCCCACTCCAATTCAAAACATTGTTGTTCCTGGTGCGGATATCAGGAAATTAGCTTTCACTCTCAATAATATTAGTTCATGTTATGGAAATGACAGATATGAAAAAAATGAATATATATATATATATATATATTCAAATTGTAATGTTTTATTTCGTAGCTTAACAACCACATGTCAAAAAGTCAAACTAAACATAGAAAATGCAAAATAAAATGTCAGTGCCACCATTACTAGTCTCTTTGTCTCAAAACAGCAAAGCATTTCAGCCAATAATTGCATTATCTGGAGGTGTGTGCTGAAGAAAAAACTAAAGCCATTGTTCCCTACATCTGACACAAATACACCAACAAAAAAGAGGTTGTTTGATCAGAAAACAAACCAAGAATGCCCGTGGGGAGGTTGTAACCTATCCCGGCTGTTAGGGAAAAACAAATTAAAGTAAAGACTCGTTCAGGTATAATCATTTTGAAACTCCTGCTTTGAAGGACAGTTTTTCTTCCCTTTTTGTCCCATGGAAAAGAAAAAAAAAGAAAATGTCTCATACAAAGGGAGAGCAAAAGAGAAAACCGAGCTTGACACCGAATGGTATTAAGCATCGGTTACAATACAATAATTATATCAGCTGTCACTGGTCAAGGCCACTATGGCAAGATCACATTTTAACAAGTCTGTTGGTTGTTAAAAGCAATATGATCCAACCAGTTTGCTGGCTCTCAGAAAGACACACATACACATACGCACACACAAACACACACTAGCTTATTATTGTAAACTTTTTTCATACCCATCTCTATCTTATTTTCTTTTTTACTGGGTAATACATATATTTTTCAACCCTGCTTGCTGAGATTTGTATTTTTTAATTATTTATTTTATTTTTATCTTTTTTGTTTTTTTATTACTATCAACCTTTATTCCCCCAGACCTTCACCATTAGTATAATGAAAAAGTGCTAATCACGGTGAGAGGTCTGGTACCACCAACTGTTTTCCATGATTGAATGAGTTTGGAAACTAATGTATCACTCATTCAAGCTGCCTCGTCACAGGGCCTGAACTGTGCCTTTGCCTCATTTGATATCTCTCTACTATTTAGCTTTGCCAGTTCAGAACATTGTGTCATCACTGGCTCCGGTCAGACTTAAGTCTTTTGCTCTCTCTCTCTCTCTCTCTCATCTGGCTTCACCAGACTGGAGAAAAATAAAATGGCAAACAAAATCTGCAAGTGCAGCAAGGACAAAAAGGGAATGTTATTTGTCATAAAAAGCTGCCTTGCAATTTATTTGCACGCTCCCCACTTTTGTTGGTTTGACTTTTCTTTTTTTTGCCATTTTGCCAACAGTGCAAAGACAAGTGTCCTACAAACAGGAAAAAGAAGCATTTTTCTCCAACCATTTTGCGTTTTGGCAAATAAGGGGGGGGGCACCTGAGATCGAGTGCTTTTTAGGCAGTGGGTAACAAAAGCGCTGCTCTATTGCGCAAGGACAAAGGCAGAGAGCAAACGAGTCCATAGAGTGCAGCTGTTTCTATCCAGCCAGGTCTTCCTCGCTCACCCTTTCTTTCTTGCTCACTCAGTGCATTCCCTGTTTAACAGGCTGCTTGTTTTGCTGTTCTCCTACACATGCTGCACAGCAAACATGAAAACAATAAAAATGACAGTTGGCGAGAAGGCAACTTCTGTTTGAACGTAAAGTCATTTAAAAAAAAAAAAAAAAAAAAAAAAAAAGCTGGAAGCCACTCTCAAATCTTATATAATGAGCCCTAAGGTCCAGAGCAACTTCAGAACGTGCTATGAAGAGACCAGGCGGCGAGTCTTTAAGGAAACACCACAACAACAAAAAACAATGATCTGAACAGCTTCACAGGGGGATCCATACATATTGTGCCCTCAGCACTGTTGGGTTTCCTTGGAAGCTGCGATCTGCCTTGTTCGAAGAGTTGTGCGGATAAGGAGTATCAGAGTATAGCCTGCAGTCTTAGCCCAGCATATACAAGTAGTAAGGAAGGGGAGAAAAAAGCACAACACAAGAAACTAATTTATGTGCAAAACAGAACATGAAGTAGAGCGAGGCAAGATGCGTCTCCATCGCTAACCGCTGTTGCTATTGCCACAGAGGTTTGTTACATCATCATATTCTTTTTTCTCCTGTGTTTTTCTCTTCCGCTTGGTTCTCCACATGGCTGTTCAGCTCCAATACAGAGTCATTTATGTACCACAGGTATTGAGAGAGAGAGAGAGAGAGAGAGAGAGAGGGATGAAAAACAACACTTTAGGCAACCACAACTGCAGCAACTCTTTCGGCCGGAATAGTCTGCAGGGCTTCACGCCGGCCGGATTTGCGTCAACCCAACCTGTCCAACAGGATGCGAACTGTCTCTGACATCCTGTACGTCTCTGGGAGGAACCGAGGGGGAAGGGGGAGGGGAGAGGACGTTCCACCTCGTCACCTTGTCGTTTGTTTATACATTTGTTTTCTCTCGTCCACAGCGAAAAGGCTTGGAGGGAAAAAAAAACAGTACAAAATTTTGAAATGAGAAGCCCAACTGCTCTGGGCGGTAGGCGTGTTTCGTTCAGCGTGACGGGCAGGTGTCGGGGCGCCCTTCTTCCCTTCCACTCGCCTGATCTGGGTTCGGATCAATCTGGAAACGGGAAGAGGAAAATAATCAACAATGGACCCAGACACTCAAGTCTTAGTAGAAAGCGAATCTCACTAAATAATCAGCAGTACGTTTCTAATAGCCACCATAAAAAAATTGCTTTGCGCATTAACCGGCTGCCTTATACCAACGTGCTCATCAAATTAATGCATTGCTAATGGGAGAACAAATATCAGGGCATACTTGTATGCGACCTGAAAACATTAACATCGGCAGCGAACAGAATAATCTTCTCATAAATCTTCATTCAGCGGAGGGATAATATTGAAGATGCTGTAGGCTCATGAGAAGCATTTCCACCGTTGCGCTGCCATGTCGGGGCATCGTACCTCACAGTAGAGTGGAGGAGGCTGGAAGCGGAACTCTTGAATGTAGGCGAAGAGCGGCCCCTCAAACTCCTCGCGAGCGGTGGGCGTCTCCAGGTTGCTCAGCCTCCGCTCCTCTGTGATGATCTCTGCATAGCTTGGCGGTGCTAAGAAAGAGAAGAGTTAGCACATTAGCGCTAATTTCAAACTTAAGTTCATCTTTACCAAACCTGACATTCAGAACACAGCCATGCTTTATAACATGTTTATATACTTTTGCAGTTATAATGCCTGGTCGTAATAGCACTGTGCTTGTTGATAAGCTCACCCATATTGCAGGGAGGAGCCCTGCTGATTCCCCTCCCCTATTTATTGACGAATCAAAATCTCTTAGAGGTGAGTGCTCTAACAGCCATCCAATGAAAAGCACTTCAGAAATCCTGAAGCAGAACTCGAAAGCTATCACTCTTTTTTACCAATGAGTTTCCTCAGATGGCAAAAGGAGGGCTTGTCGCTTGAGAATGAAACAAACAGAGAGGTGACTCTGAGCAGAATGGCCGCTGTGGCGTGGCTCAGCGAGCAAGGCGCCGTACCTTCGGGTCTCTCGGGCAAGGTCATGCCCAGCCAGCTCATGGTCATGCTGCACTGGCTGCTCACAGAGGAGGTGCGGCTGCCAAAGGGGTGGAGGGGGATGGTGCCGATGACTAACGGCAGACTGAGCGACAGATTCATAGCTCCAGGTATGTCCACGTACACCTGTGAGAGAGAGAAAGAGAGAGAGAGAGAGAGAGAGAGAGGTCAGGAACAAACGGTCACTTCCAACTTCCCTCTGGCACTTCTGACCTGTATTGCTGGCTTTCCTCGAAAAGCTTGTGCCGACTTGTGGCTCAGCCTCAAGTGAACTTTCCCATTACACAATCTCTGTATGAGCTAATTAGCGCTCAAGGGGGCAGAAGCTATTAGTATTTTTATGACCCATATTTCAGCAGGCGCTCCACGCTGATCCTTGGGCAAGCTCTTTGAAGACTTAGGCTCTTCAGGAACTTAAGCACGCTAATGCATTGTTCACACTAACAAGTTTCCAGCAACACAATTACAAGAGAACTGCATCAGAGCTGTCAGTCAAACCTTTAACAACGACAATAAATGTTCTTCTTGTGAATCGAGTCCTATTGCTGTACCAAAGGATATTTTAAGTCAAGCCATATCTAGTGTACTCTCCAAATGAGTCAAATCCAATAGAGAACATTCAATAGAGCCGAAGCATACGAGTCCCTTGCTGTACTCTGTATATAAACTCTGAGAATTGATTTAAACACTAAACGTAGTTGATTTAACACTGACGCTCACCGTGAGGGAATACTCCACTCGGATGATGCTGCAGTCCAGAATAGAGGGGGACACAGGGGGGATCTTCAGCATCTTGCCGCTCCACGTTTCGGTCCTGCCGGAGGAGAGAGACTCCCCCCGCAGGTTGGCAACCAGCTGCTTGACCTCCTTCATCTTCCCTTTGGCGTAGAAGGTCTGGGTTTGGTAAACGGCTGCCTTTGGCACCACCATGCGGGAGGAACAGTTCTCAATCTCAGCGAAGATCTGAATCGATTCTCCTGCAAGAGGACGTCACTGTGTCAGTCGGGCCCAGAGTCTTTTAAAAGATGTTGTCCTTTTTTTTTTACATTTAGTCTTTTAACAAAAGCTCTTATCCAGAGTGACATAGTGCAGACAAAAAATGATTCCGGAACATTCATTTCATAACCTGTGATAATGTGTCATTACGCGGCATACAACATATCGTTATAGTAGATATAAGAGGGAGTTTGAGGGTATAGGGCTTAAATAGCATAACGTATTTGAGCATACAATGCCAAATGTAGCATAGGATACCACCAAGGTAAATCAATCCAGAAAAAGTGCTCAGTGAAGAGTTCGTTTGTTGAGACAAGATGCAGTTTTAACAAATGAGTTGTCTGGGGCGGAATATGGACAGTGACTCAGGGGTGGGGGTGGGGGTGGGGGACTCATTCCACCACCGAGGGACCAGAGTAGGGAAGAGATGTGACTGGGATAAGGTTAGGTTTTTCTTCTCTTCTATAGTACACAACATGCAACTCTCAATGCCCATGGACTTGAAGTCAACGTAAATTTTACACCCAGTTTAATTCTGCAGCATTTAATAACGCAACCATCCCCTCATCACACTGTGAGTGTCTAAACATGATAGGGAAATAACAAATGGCAAACAAATTTGTCACACATTTTTTATGAACCCACTGGATAGGATGCTGCAAACGGGTACAATTTAAACCAAGTGGCTATCACGTGTCTTGCCCCTTACCTGGGGTGTAGCCCTTCCTTTCAATCTTGGCACTTAGGGAGATAGGGCCTGAGGTGCAGAACCAGCAGCACAAAGTCTTCTCTTTCGTGCCTGCCTGGGGTGCCTGCACAAATCAGAGGGAGATAAGGAACACAAATGAGCTCTGAACGCTAGCCCTTCACTGAATCTGCAGAAAAAAGGCACCAGCGAAAGATAAGAGACACGCCTGCAGCCCTCTCTCCAACAACATTGCGTTTGAAGATCTTAATTACACAGTAGGAAATGCGGTGTTCTTATAGACCTGTGATAACTGGTTCTTATCCCCCCCACACACCTCAGGACATGAAACACTTCACCCTCTAAAAATAATGAACTGAAAAGCAAGACAAGGCCAAAGAGAACCAACTCATTTACAACTGAATCCTCCTAAACTCCTGCTTATAGTTTAGTGCTACTCAACAAATATGAAAATGGCTCCTTTGAAGACGTCTTTTAACAGCTTGCTGCAGTACAACCACAATTCACTGACCCGGCTCCATGTTCTCTGACAACTGGCAATAATTTGGGGAGGGTCGTTACGACCCCGACTGTTGATATGAAAAATGAGGAGAAAGCTACGTGACTCTTACCAGCAGTAAAGGAGTGTTGATGTCAATGTGCTCAAAGACTGTGAATTCTTTCTTCACTTTCATGGGGAGAAGCCAAGGCCTGTGCAGCTCCGCTTTCACCCAATACCGCACGCTGCCGTGCTTGCCTTCGAAGGAGGTAGCCAGAGGTCTATGCGTGGCAAGACAAGAGGGAAATAAATGAACTCATATTCAGCACACATCTTCAAATAAGCCCTAATTGTTGAGTCATGTTAGTGAAGAGAATCACCACTGATACACTTGTAATTACACACTATGGAGGGACAACAGCAGTCAATGCACATCAGGATTAAAATGGCTGTTTATTTGTGGTCTGACGGCTGATAAAAAGTACTCACGTTTGTGGAAGCTCAAAACTAAATGCATACTCGTGTCTTCCCGAATGGATAGTGGTGAGACTCTCTTCTGAGTTATCCTCATCTGAAAGAAAGGAAAAACAATATTCCAAATACACGTATACCATACCTGCCAAATGCTTTAGGAAGCGTCCTGAATACATAGGAAAGAGCACATACAAAAAGAGAGCATTTCATTTTATGCTGAAGCAACCTCAAGAAACACAGATACATGCTACTCGCTGAAAAGTGTACATGACATGAAATTGCCTGCAACATCCTTGAAAATGAATACACATAAAGGAATCTATACACCTTATAATACATAACCAAACACTCAAAATGGGAGCACCATGATTGTTGCCCTTCCAGACCAAAAATGCATCCATTGAAATTCAACCCATGAAAGAAAAGAGAGGAAAGCCCACCTTATGTGGAGAAGGAACACAAACAGTGGGGGTGGGGGGATCTTGCAGTAAACATGTTTCTCTATCCCATTTAAATTACTTCATATTATATTGCAGCATTTTTCCACTTGCAGCCTATAAACCCTTAACATGTTTTTCTATTAATTAAAAAAGTAATAACAAAAAAGAAAAATGTAAAAAAAGAAAATAATCAATGCATATTTAATGTGTTTTTTGATACAAATGAACAGTGTCTTGAGAAGGTTTCAAAATTAAAACATTTAGTTTCTTGTTTCAGTGCTTACATTGAAAAGATGGAAAGACAAAAAAACAAACCCTGTTGGTTAGACTTAAAATTGTGCAAACCTCTTCAACAATGATATTATCGTTCCTTTCATAGCCTTAGTTATATTATGTAATGTGCGCTATTTTCACACAAGATGAATTTAACGTTGTTTTTCTGCCACCTCAGCACTCCCTATAGCATTACAAGCGGCGGAAATGTGGTAAACAAGTGCCGAGCTGCCAATCACAGACAGACTCAAGCAGGAGAGGACCGGACTAAACCGGAGCGAGCAGCTTCCTTCAGCCGGTCTCCATATGCATCATTACACTGTGCGGCATTCAGTCAGTGCAACCTAACGTGTTCCACATCAGAACAGCCCCCACATGAATGAACGTGTGTACCGCAGCATGCACTGAAGTTACCGTGAAGATAGCTACTGTCGCTGGGCTCAATTGTTGCAAACAGAGAAAGACATTTATATTCGAAGATAAATAAAGACAGAGACAAAAAAGCAATTCAATTGATTCCTCCTTTATTGAGCGTTATATTTCCTTACAAAATCGAGTACAGAATTACTTAAAGACAGGCAATTATTGACGCCGAGATAATAATCCATGATTCACATAGCGAACTGTGTAAAATTAAATAATAAGAAAAAAACAAACAAACAACAACAAAAAAACATTGTGCCAAACATTGTGACCGGCTTCTGCAACTATATCTTATAAGCAGGCTCATCTACACAAAGACTTATTCAAGTTACAAGATCTCCACCGTCAATTACCTCATTGAACATAACAAATACAACACTGGCGTAATGACTTTGTTGGTCCGTGAGTAACTAAAGCATTTTGGTAAGAATTCTATTCAAAAAAATACTTCCCTGGGCTAATTATTTCGTATATAATATTGTTTTTACATGACGACAGTCCCATTCATCTTTCTCATGTTTTTCACATGGACTGTTCTTAAACTGCTCTGCTCAAATGTATTGTAGACAAAAGGCATACAAAATAGCTCAGCCAATTTTATCAGGGAGTGAAAAAATAACCGGGTTGGGATGAGGGGTGAAAACTTGAAGTCTTCAATAGTTTTCTTGCCAGTGGGTTCTTGCGTGGCCATTTATAAATGGCAATATGAAAGTGGCATTTTGTTTTCCGACCTCGAATCAAAATTGTGCATTTCTCTGAATTACTTTCGTTTTTCACAGCGCCATTCAGCGAGATCACAAAGACCACAGCGCAAAATATCTGTCCATTGGTTTCATGCTTTATTGTAAATTGCTGTAGGGCGCAATACGCATTTAATTTTAAAATGTGGGAATAACAACTAAATAGGGATATTCAATATAACCTGCACCAAGGTGTTTGCCTAAAATATTCTCCAGTGACAGGTCGAATACAAAGTTGTACGCTTTACCAGTCACTTTCTGCAAAGGTATGAGGTCATTGAAGACACACGAGGACTTCAACCAATCCGGGAACAGAAAGGCGAGCCCCCGCGCCCCCCTCCTCCCCAACATCCAGTTTCTGAACAGGATTGAACCGCTTTTAACAAAGGGTGGAAACTTAAGCAAAAAAGGGCTTTTAGACCACAATTAAACAAAGAAATGTTGAAATAAAGAATAAACTACGACTGTTGTAATGTAGAATGTAGTGTGTTATCATTTACGTGTCAAATTGTGATAGGTCTGTAACATTTTACATTTGCCGCATTGACTGTATGATATTGAAGGCAAGCCTGTGGTATATTGCTAGTTTGCTAGAACAATTTCAACTTAATATTAAAGTTAATGAATGAATTACTTATTTGTATAGCAACTTCAAGATACCGGATAAATGACAATGTATGTAGTGGTTTTTAAACTACATTTGTAACGTTACCATCCACTGCTCGTTAAGATTCACAATACCACGACTTGTCTGTCAGGTTGTTCAGCCTCATTAAACATAACCGTGGTTTTGCTTGGTCAATTGTAACTTTTAAAACAATTCTGACAATGATTTATATAAATAGTGTGTAAAACTACAGGCTATTAAGTAGTAGCTATACGATGACACTTAAACACATTAGCTACAAGTCCAGTATTTTAGGATGAATATATGAAATATGTTATAATTACAGCAGACCAGACTTAGAAATGCTTAATCTCTTGATAATATCTGCATGGTATACTATGAACGATTGTATTTTAATATACAATCACTGAAAGAAAGCAAAATGCAATATGACAATAAGCATATTGTCAGGAACCTAATCAGAGCATCATCCACGGACAGCCTGTGTCTTAAGATGTAAAACTATTGTCGCTTATGTGGATGTGCAATTTTTTCTTAGATAAACGGCACAAAATGTGTTCATCCCCTTACCTCGTTCATGTCCAATTAAGATGTCTCTATGGTTTAAGTACTCCACTTCTTCAGTGTAATTTTGAGTATAGGCAGTGTTGGATCCAGCATTTCGTGATTCAGTCCAACGAACTTTTGCAAATCCTTTAGCGTGAATTTTGAGAGATTTCACGCGGATTTCTCCTGTGACTTCAATAATCACCCTCCCTGAGACCGAATCCCCGCTCGAGAAAAGGGGGACGTTGCTGTCATTCAGACAGTCGTAGCTTACGGTGAAGCTCTTCACCTTTCCTAGCACCATGGTTGTAAGAAATTATTGTTAAAAAAATGTTAATAAAAGTCTATGAAAATGATGATCTCATAAGAAATCAAATGTGATCTTTAAACACTGATCAATGCCTTTTCCCTGCAAAAAAAGCTGCAGGCAGGATCAGCGCTTTCCTCTCAAACAGTTCATTGAAATCGCCAGGCTAAATAACAGCGATATGCTGTTATCTTGCACCTTGTTGCCGTTACGGTCTCTGTTCAAAGACAAGCTGCTCTTGTTTCTCGGCTCATTTTAAGCAAGGCTTTATGAAAAACAACCACACTGAGCATGTGCAAAGTACTTGGCCGTCCTCTTCTTCCGCCTTCCACAAAACACAGGGGGGAGTTTTCGGTCTGGGCTCGCGGCCAGATGACTAGCGTGCACGAACAGCTGATAGAGTTGTATGCAGTTTTGACTGGACATACGTTGAAATAATTTCGGGTAAAGAAATAATGCATCAGTGTGACGCGTTTAGACACACGAGTCCCACAATCAATCCCTCTACCTCGGCCCATTTATCTCAATATGAAAGACGCCTCGGTAAACTAAACATTAAAATAGCATATAGGATCACAAAATAGAGCTGTCAACAATTAGGCTATACGTTCAGCTCTTTAATCTCTGTTGAAATATTAGAAATGAATAAGCGAAATGTGAAATCGTGAACTACATTATACGACCAATTGTCTTAAGATAAAGTGCAGGAAAATGATAATGGAACTAAGATTTATACAACGCAAATATCACCACTACTCCCCCTTCTCATTTTCAATGTTACGATCATAGACGAGACTGATCTCATGCAACTCTGTAGAAAAACGACATACAATATTCAAGACAAACCACAGCATCACAAAATGTAAATGTATAATTGCACACACTGCTGAAATTCCAACTGCAAGAGGGAAGAAGGCATTCAAGTAGGCTACATACTCTACAGTCTACATGATAGCACCTTGAACGCCATCTTGTGGATGATGCAATAATTGTTCACTAGCTGATTTCACACGTTGAAGCAGGCGTTACTCTCACTTTTTTGAGACTACATTTTTGTTGTTTTATTGTAAAACATGCATAACATGATTCTATCAAATACTTATGTATACTTAATAAAATATATTAAAATATCACATTTTGCCATTAAACCGAGCAGTTCATATACTGACTAATTTCATATGAAACATGTTTGAAATGATCATGCATAAATCCATTAAAACATAGTCCTATATTACTTTGATGTTACTATTTTTATCCATAAACTTACAACTTGTGCCATACACTAATGTTCTGATATTAGTTCAGTCACCGAGTTTTGGTTTATTGGCAAAATGACGATGTAGCCTACTGCCGACTCCTAGCGCTCGTTATGGGCTCTACATCAATACGGAAATTCGTTTTTGACATCGCTGGCAAACCAGTAACGCAAACCACTAAAAGCGAGGATTTCACTAGAAGGGAAACAAACTCAAACCTTGCTAAACCCTCACCTAGACTATCCTGCTCTCTCCACTTCACCTTTCAATTAGCGCCCCTGAAACTGCTTAAAATAATTCAGAATCCTTGCTACTAGTTCAACAGCAGGTGAATTTGATATATTTTCAGACTGTATTAATTATCTATGAGATAATCCCAAAACACATACATGTATGCTCTTCTCAGATACATATTACAATCCAAATTATTAAATGTGTGTTGAGTTGGGGAATGTGTTGTTTTCTTTTTTTTAAATGTATTTTATGGCTTTAACCCACCTATTTTCTATTTTTTCTTATCTTGTATTTTTTTCTCGTAGTATCTGTGTTTCTCTGTGAAATACCAGCTGTAGGTGTGAACTTTTTTTTTTGATGCCCTAAAAGGGCTTAATATAAGGTATTAAAGGTCTCTCTCTCTCTTTCTCTCTCTCACACTATCTCACACGTGTGTGGACATATTGTCAGTCTGTTGAAAGGCTAAATATTCAAAAGGTTTAAAGTATTGAAAATTAGCACAAAGGCAAGTATTTGATAACAATCAATAAAATGTTTTTAATATTGATCAGGCTATTAACATATGACAATTTACTTAACAATAGAAAATATAATATAAGTTCATGAACATTTGAAAGTTGATGTTCATGAAAGTTGATGAATATCAATAGAGGACAATTATAGTAGGCAGTATTGACAGCATGTAATCAGATTGACTATTGTATTATTTTGTGTCCGTAATTGGTTATTTACTGCCATCTGCTGTTCATATACAGTCACTACTCTATATATTTTCAAAGCAGAAAACCAGCTGAGTATTGCAGTGAATGGGGAGACGGTGTGTGTGAGGGATGTGTTTAAGTTGTGCAAAGCATGCTATACATATCACTGTGTGCCTGGTTGTGGCAGTGAACCAACTGCTGTGACTTTCCTAGAAATATTTGCTTGCAAAGGACCAAACAGGATGATATGCTATTGTATCCCCACAACCTGTGAGAACAAATGGCACCATTGTCTTTATATCAAGCACTAAGATGAATGTAGTGCACCCCCCGCCTCATATTCCCATTTAGATGTATTACCCAGAGAAATTAAAATCTGAAGTAATCTGTAAGTACATTATTATAGTGTGGCCAGAATAAAAAGGGCTCCTATGACCAGAGAATTTCAATGAAAACATGGAAAGTGATGAGATTTTGGTGTCTGCTCATATAGTTTGATCTCTGGGTTGATTTAGCTACAAAGTGTTTTTACTTGAAACAAGCTTATCATATCATATATTTGGACTTTCCCAAAGCATTTGACAAAGTACCATGAGGGGCTTATTGTCAAAATAAATTCAGTAGGAAATACAGGTGTTATTGCAGAGTGGGTTCAAAATTGGTTGTAATGTAGAATACAAAGAGTAAGTGTAGGAGGAATCATTCCTGGGCAAGGTGCTGAGTCCTGCAACAATCCTGCAAGAATTATATAGAAGCTCTTAAAAAAGTACACAGATGGGAAACTAAATTGGTTCCTGTTATGAAAGGTAAAAGTTACAAGTAAAGGCACTTAATCTATTCAATCTTAGCAAAGTGTAGTATAAGTGTAGCAAGGTCAGGGAACAGGAGACCCACAGAAGATAAGAGGTAGCGGAGGATAGGAGATCACTGAGGAGAAAGGGAAGCTGAGGTTTGAGCCAAGTATTGTGGTAACAGGTTAGCTTTGATTATAGGTGTAAGACATTTTCTCCCACATTTCCATTGTAAACATTGATTAAAATTCCCAAATACAGCCTTTAAAAAGCAAATGGTAATTTGATCTAGCTATGTGCTCTGACTTACAGTATATTACAGTAGGTATATGGTATATCACAGTAGCTGCTGTCTGTACAGTCATTTCTAATGCTTTTTCCCTGGATAAGGGTCCCTGTCAAATAAATGGATAAATAAAGAATTCATTCAAAAATTCTAAAGATTCATCCATAATTTCCAATAAATATTCAGAAACTTCAGCATTATGATCATTAGCTACTAATATATGGGCACAGTGACCTCATCACTGTTTCTCACATTAGAATTCATATTTTGGTTCTGTGCCTACTAGAAAAACCGAGTGACAAGATTAATTAATTTACTGATTTATTTAATACATTTTTAAAACTTTGCTCCCAATTTGGAATGCTCAAGTGAAGTCAGCAGCCCTTGTTATGTTATAGACATTTAGGAGATGCTCTTATCCAGTGCGACTTTCACAGTTCACATTTCTTTACATACAATCCATTTATACAGCTGGATATTTACTGATGCAATTCAGGTTAAGTAGTTTGCTCAAGGGGACAACGGCAGTGCCCCACCTGGGATTCAAACCTGCAAACCTTTGCCTTACAAGCCATGTTCCATAACCATTATACTACACTGCCACCTTGAACTCATGAACATCGTACACTATATGGCCAAAAGTCAGTGGACACCCCTACTAATTATTGAGTTCAGGTGTTTCAGCCACACCCATTGCCAACAAGTGCATAAAATCCAGCACATAGCCATGCAATCTCCACAGCCAAACATTTAGAATTCAGAATGGTTCGTGAAGAGCTCAGTGACTTTAAAGGCGGCACTGTCATAGGATGCCACCTTTGCCACAAGTCAGTTTGTGAAATTTCTGCCCTACTAGATGTGCCCCGGTCAACTGTAAGTGCTATTATTGTGAAGTGGAAGCGCCTAGGAGCAACAACAGCTCGGCCACGAAGTAATAGACCGCGCAAACTCACAGAGCGGGGCCAACGAGTGCTGAAGCGCATAGTGCGTAAAAATCGCCTATCATCTGCTGCATCACTCACTACAGAGTACCAAACTGCCTCTGGAAGCACCATCAGCACAAGAACTGTGCGTCGGGAGCTTCATGGAATGGGTTCCCATGGCCGAGCAGCTGCACACAAGCCTCACATCACCATGCGCAATGGCAAGCGTCGGCTGGAGTGGTGTAAAGCACGCCGCAACTGGACTCTGGAGCAGGGGAAACGTGTTCTTTGGAGTGATGAATCACGCTTCACTATCTGGCAGTCTGATGGATGAATCTGGGTTTGGTGGATGCCAGGATAACGCTACCTTCCGGAATGCATAGTGCCTACTGTAAAGTTTGGTGGAGGAGGGATAATGGTCTGGGACTGTTTCTCAGGGTTTGGGATTGGCCCCTTAGTTCCAGTGAAGGTTATTCTTAATGCTACAGGATACGAAGACATCTTAGCCAATTGGGCGCTTCCAACTTTGTGGCAACAGTTTGGGGAAGGCCCTTTGCTGTTCCAGCATGACTGTGCCCCTGTGCACAAACAAAGCAAGGTCCATAAAGACATGGTTAGACAAGTTTGGTGTGGAGGAACTCGATTGGCCTGACCTAAAAACCCCATTGAACACCTTTGGGAGGAATTAGAACGCCAATTGCGAGCCAGGCCTTCTCGTCCAACATCAGTGCCTGACCTCACAGATGCTCTTTTTGCTGAATGGGCACAAATTCCCACAGACACACTCCAAAATCTTGTGGAAAGCCTTCCCAGAAGAGTGGCAGCTGTCATAGCCGCAAAGGGGGGTCCAACTCCATATTAATGCCCATGGTTTTAGAATGGGATGTCCAACAAGCTCATATAGGTGTGATGGTCAGGTGTCCACAGATTTTTGGCCATATAGTGTATGTCAATTCAGGAGAGCGTGGACAAGCATGTTCCGGCCTCCAACGCGCATGCTGCCAGCCATTGCTTTTGTTTACTATTCAGTGTAGCAGCTGAGCTGAAGTTATTGTGTCAGCAAAGTTCACTTCATGCACAGCTGGCAAAGGCAGATGTCAGGAACCCGATTGGTCAGAGGAGCAGCTCAAGCACAATGAGAAAGGGACATCCCTCCACCACTGGACAACGGGACTGCCCGGTGAGGGGTGCCGGCCATGGCCAGCTCTGGCACAGTCAGGATTCAATACCAGACCCCAGGGCAACTCAGTTCACTGAAAACTGCTCAGTGCTGTAGCAGGACATGCCAGTCAATACCTCCAATGATAAGAATTTATATCAATTCTCAATTCTGACACGCTTTTCAGTGATGTTTCTATGTATTTCAAATGAAATGCCAGAGATGATAAAAACTATCTTTTTAATCATTTATAATGGACTGTAGATCATACCAGATGTCACAACCGAGTTGAAGCTACCATTATTTACCATTTAATATTTACCATTTTGAGATTAGGACACCTCACCCTGGGTAACAACTAAAGCCTCCTGGTTTGCATGTGAAGATGCAGACAGGAGATGCATTCTGACTTACAACTTCCTTAGAGCTTGAAAAAAAGTATTTGTCATCAAAGATGTAAACTGAAAGCTACCATAATATCTAGGTGACCCTTTTACACAGTGGAGATACAGTATATTATTTGACATTGACCATGCTTGTGACACTGAGAGAGGTGGAGGGAGGAGTGGAGAGGGCTGTGCCTCCCTTTTGGCTGCAGTCAGGTGTTCTTGTTCCCTCCCACAGCCTGGAGTGGCTTCACCTACAGAAAGTCTCACCTGAGGTCTGCCATTTAGCAGACACTTTTATCAAAAGCAACTTACAGTAGTGAATGCATACATTTTTCAGTATATGTGGCCCGAATGGGAATTGAACAGAACCACTCACCAGCTGGCATGGTGCCCCCCCTCCTATACAATACAATAAAATGTGATGCTCTCCTTGGCAGCAGAAATAAAATATAACTAAGTGGAAAAATGTATTTTTAAAAATATTGTTTGGTTTTATCTGTTTTATAGGCAAACATACAGTTTAGTTACTGGCAGTAGTTCAGAAAATGTATAAAATAAGTAGAGTCACAGACAGATGGGTCATTAATTTTGATAGAGGCTCTTTGGAATAGGGTTGTTCTGTGGGCCTGATTTAGCTGTGCTAGGCTTTCTTTTGTGCTGAGAGCATAACCCAAATCCAACAGCACAGGACAATTGTAGCATCTTTCCAAAATAATTTCAGAGATGCTGTTATTGCTTCTGGCTCTTTCAATGTCTGTGGAAGTTATATAAATATTTCCATAACCACATGGCCATTATAAAACAACTGTTCAAGCAAATAACCCCCCTCTAGGCTGCGAGCAAATAGCTTACTTGCGAAAAAGTTGCGAGAAATGTCATTAATTTAATGTCATTCAAAAAGAAAACCTTGCTTCTGGGCCTTATTTTTGCCGTTCTCGTGGATAGGTTTTCAGTCGGAGTAGCGTCTCTCACTCGGCATCGATCCTTTCTGCCCGGCGCAACTACAGTACGTGTCTCACAATACGTCTGGGAATTGCAGCTTCCGAGATAGTAATGTAGGCAAGTGTTAATTCAAACAGAAATACAGTATATGCCTATCCATTATCATAATGATTCGGTAGCCCAATACATATGCAATACGTGCACGGCTGGCATAATATGAATGCTGCGCTACAATGCATTAAAATGAGACACTTAGCTACAATTAATGCAACTAATTGTTCTATTTGATAAAAGCCTGTGTCTATCAAATGAACACCACAGTGTGATAATACTCTTGCTCGTGGTGCAGGAGAAGACGTGTCCCACTGCTGGTTGGAGGATCAAGCTGCAGTTTTCAAAAGCTAGTGGAGGCTGGGGGGGGGCTTTAATAGTCTGCTGTTTAAGCTAATTAAAGTATTAATCAAAGACTCTGGAAGCTGGTGGACAATGTTGGAAATGTCTTTCTATAATATATCTAGAAATGCACGTTGTGTATGGTGATTGCCTCGTTATACCGACACCTATCAAGATTCTTACTTAGCTTTTTCTGTGTTTTATGTAGATATCCGTAGACCATCGAGTCAACTAGCCACAATATTGTCACAGGCTGTTTGTGAGGCTGGTCATTTGTGGATCGTGGTGGTTGTTTGCAGTGTTTTCTGGGATAATGATAATAATTATGAATTGTATTTATATAGCACACTTTAAAATACAGGGAAATCTCAAGATGCTTGAAGTCTGAAGTCACCATCGGGTTTCTCTTCATGAAGTTGTGATTTTGAGGGCTGATTTGAGCAAACTCATTGTGACACATTGTTTTGGAATGACCCTTAGCTTTTAGGGCGTGGCACTTCCGACTCCAAACCAAACCGAGGACTTGAGGGGTAACTTTGGAATCAGGCCCATGCCTTGGCTCTGGACCGAGGAGGTAACTTTTATCTTACTTATCAATTAGATAGAAACCTAGTTACCACAATGGCTTTCCCAGTACATTAAGTGTGGCTAGTTATAAATCATGCTGCATGCATTTCATATACAGTACCAGTCAAAAGTTTGAGTACACCTTCCATCTGGATTACGGCTAATTGGGCACTCCTTCATTCTTCAGCAATATAACGAACCGAAACACACCTTGAAGTTGTGCAACATCTGGTGAAGAAGGAACATGAAGGACAACTCAAACTAATGACCTGGCCTGCCCAGTGTCTAAACCTCAATCCCATAGAACTTGTATGGGATGAACTGGATGGAAGAGTCAAAGCAAAGCAACCCACAAGTGTCTCTGGGAATTGCTGCAGGAGAACTGGGAAGACATGTCGGGTGATTTCCTGCAGAAACGTATGGACCAAATGACCCGTGTTTGTGAAGCTGTTATCAAGACAAAGGGTGACTATTTTGAGGAATCCAAGATTCAATTTTCAATAAAATTTTCTTGATCATTGCTTTCATGTTGCTTTTGTTTATTGTTACATGTGTTTTTTGTAATTTTCAAGTATTACAGAAACTTATACGGTGTAAAACATTGCCAATTATAAGGTAAACATAGTTTCCAGCAGGTGTACTCAAACTTTTGACTGGTACTGTATAGCACATTAACCAAGAGACCATCACAGTTAAAAAAAGTGTTATTTTCTATTGATTATAGTTGTTTTGGGTTGACTTGGATGACGTCAGACTAAGTGAAGTGACATTGCGCCATCATATTTCTGTCAAGGTGAGGATGGCAGGAGTTATGGGAGTCGCGCTGTATGATAACAGAGATTTATTAATAGTTTTCCGTGTTGGAAAAACGTCTTAATTTCTGTGCATTGTCACAAATCAGATGTCCGCAGTAATGTTTAAAAGCCAAGGCACTCATATTCCCGATAAACACAAACTGTAAAGTATCTAATGGCCTTGTCTGCTTTATCCTGCACCCTCAAATATTTTTCCCCTGTGCTTTTATAGGGTAGAGCATTATACCTGGGGCCTCTACAACCTGGTGTATTTAAACCAATCCCTTTCCCACCAGGCATCACAATGATCCCACTGATCATGATGAATATCTACATCACACACAGACAGAGCAGATATACAAAATTAATCATTTATGCTGGATTTCATTTAATATTTAATCTGGTTATTTGCAATTAGCGATATATGGTTATTATACATTATATAATATCATGGGATTGTTAAACATATGCTATATGACAAAAATAAATACCTTTTCAGTTTAAGATATATATTATTGCATAAAGTACAGTATATACAGCCAACTCCACAATTATTGAGATCCTTGATAAATATGACCAAAAAAGACTGTATAAAATAAACAATACAGGTTATAAGCTATATTGTATGCTCAAAAAATTATATTATTTATATACACTACCGGTCAAATGTTTTAGAACACCCCTATTTTTCCAGTTTTTACAGAAATTTAAGCAGTTCAAGTCCAGTGAATAACCTGAAATGGTACAAAGGTAAGTGGTAAACTGCCTGAGGTTAAAGTCTTCTCTTCACAGTTGAAACTGAGACTTCCTTTCCTTGACCAGTGTTAAGCTGTGCTTCAAGCTGTTGTCCTGTGAGCCGCCTATCACGCAAGCTGTTGACTCTCAGAAACTTGTCTTCTGATTTTGTTGTGGCTTTGGGTCTGCCAGACCTCTTCCTGTCAGAGTTTCCAAGTGCCTTTTGATGGTGTAGGAAACTACTCACTGCCAAACAATTTACATAATTTTTCAGCTTTTGGTAACCTAAACTTTTTATTTTTAACCTCTGGCAGTTTACCGGTTACCTTTGCACCATTTCAGGTTATTCACTGGGCTTGAACTGTTTAAATTTAAGTAAAAACTGGAAAATGGGGGTGTTCTAAAACTTTTGACCGGTAGTGTATATTTTTTCTGAGAAAAATATTTTCTTTAAAAAGTCATCTTTTTTTCCTGAAAATATGTGTCACAATTATTGAAACCCCTAATAATTATTTTAAATACAATTCAACAAAAATAAATCTGAATTAACATGTCGTTTTCTATAGTGATTCATGAGATTGGTGAACATATGGCCGGGGGGTTTGACCATTCCTCCATACAGAATCTATCATTGTGTGCCTGTGTACTGCCCTCTTCAATTCAAACCACACAATTGGGTTTAAGGCAGCAGACTTAAGCAGAGATGGCCATTTCAAAACAGTTATTTTGTGGTAAGCTAACCATTTCTTGGTTGATTTTGAGGTATGCTTGGGAAAGATCCATTTGCTTCAGCTTCCTGGCAGGGGGGAACCAGGTCTTTGGCCAAAATGTCTTGTACTTGCTGTTGAGTTCATTCCAAATGAATTCCAAATGAGGGAATGAAGAATGTTATTGCATCCCTCCAATAGGGTTCCAGACGCTTGTAGAATCTGTGCGAAGCACAATGAAGCTGTTCCGCTGGCTTGTGATGGCACAATACCCTATTAAGACACTTTATGTTAGTATTTGATTTATTTTGGCAGATACCTGTCTATATGCTATATACATTGCCTATAGAGCATATCCACCCCCTTGAATGGTTTTCACATTTTGTTGTTCTATGTAGGAATTTTTATTTCTGATCTACCCTACCTACTACATACTGCCAAAAGATTAATATATATGCAGTGCCCTCCAAAATAATTCACACCCTTTAGTAAAGATGAGTAAAGAAAGCTTATTACAATAAACAATACAGGCAATGAGCTACATTGTATTCACAAAAAATGTCAATTATATTATTTATACTAATACAATTGGTCAGAGAAATAGATGCAACAAGCAATATACAGTATGTCACAATTTTTCACACCTCTAATAATTATCTTCACTAGTCAGGAGATAATTGCAAACAACTAAACAAAAACTAAAGACAACACTTTTCACTATTAGGTAAAAAATTAAAAAGCTTAAAACCATGGGAGAGTGGTAAACTTGGCAGAGGACACATTGAATCTCTCCATTGAGGGCAATGAACAAAAGTAAGCATCTGGAGTTTGCTAAACAACATTGTAACTCTGATTGGTACCAGGTGTTATGGTCAGAGGAGACCGACATTGAGCTTTTGGTCATTCAGACCAGCTGTGGGTTTGGCATTGGAAGAAGGACGCTTATGTTGAAAAGAATGTCATACCTAACCTATGGGGAAATATGGTGGTGGATCTTTGATGTTTGGGATTGTTTTGCATTTACTGGTCCTAGGGTTCTTGTTAAGGTCAATGGAATCATGAATTCCAGCATGTACAAAGGCATTTTGGCCAAACACCTGTTTGCCTCTGCCAGGAAGCTGAAACTGCAACTGTATTTTTGGATTTGAGAAAAGCATGTCCTTCTCTCAAAATTGTCCAAATTTAATCTATCTGTGGATGCAATCAAATGAATGGAGCCATATCTAACTATCTTTTGCTGATTGTCCTGTTGGTGTCCTGCAGGGCTCAATCACTTTTATCCAGTTTGTATGTGTCACATGCCACATGATAAATCCCCAGATGTGAGCAGAGCAGCCGATGGTAAGAAGTGGCAGAGAAGTGGGGTTTGCCATTCTCCGGACCGGATCTTTATTTTTCTGTCTCTCCCCCAGACAGTGGGAGAGCAGGTTAAATAA
Organism: Aldrovandia affinis; assembly: GCA_029706075.1. Classification (NCBI taxonomy): domain Eukaryota; kingdom Metazoa; phylum Chordata; class Actinopteri; order Notacanthiformes; family Halosauridae; genus Aldrovandia; species Aldrovandia affinis. The sequence continues at coordinate 1,305,309 of JAINUG010000079.1, forward strand.
AAAAACACAAAAAACACAGTCTTCACCCTACTTGCCACGAAGCTATCGAGCAAAAACAATGAACTAAAATAACAAACTAAAATAAACAAAACTAAATTAAAGCCCACCTCCTCCGAGGGGGGAATCCCCTTCCAGGGAAACACACAACAAACACAGACAATCAGTGGCTTTTAACCCCGCTTCCATACATTCATATTTAACATGCATCAACACTCAATGGGACAGGGTATAATTCTACACACTGTCCCTACGCACACTCAACACACATCTCAACAGGACACCGCGCCTCTTCAGGGTTCCACCAGGCACACATATTCAGTGACTTTTCAAGTGCTTCCCAAACCCATGCACAGAGACTCTCACAGTGAGAGTTCTCTGGCAACCAGCCCCGAGACACTCTCCACTCTTTCAGTGAGAGTTCTCAGGCTTTTGTCCAGAAACACTCCACTGCCCTAGTGCGAATTCTCTTCCAATCACACCGAGGGAGAGAGGTGGACACTCTTCCAGTGTGCGCTCTCTCACTCTTTCACAATCACACCGAGGGAGAGAGGCAGACACTCTGTGTGCCCTCTCCCCCTCTTTCCTACTCACACAAGAAGCACTCTACTCAGTCACTTCCGACAAATGCACACAGAACTCAACACAGACTCCACGTCCTCCAACACGGAAACCCCCTTGCGGGGAAACACACGACACAGTACGTCACACATTCATACATTTCATACTGTATCACAAGCTGGTCACAAGCTGGAAAAACAACACTTGTCGCACTGCAAATACACTACAAACAAACACTCAAGGCACTGGATAAAAAGCCGTCAAGTTACCATCATTGTAACAACCTTTGACAATTTTGTGTGCCTTGCTGATGCTAGTTTAGTGTACAAAGTAATCAATGATCTGGCTCCTCCCCCATTAAAAGAGTTCATATCACTGAAGATAATTGGAGGACAACTAGGACGACCAACAGAGGTGACTGTAGGATACAGTACAGATCTACCAAGTTATATAAGAGAGTGCTGCAACTTTACAGATTTTCAATCCAAGATGAAATCATGGCCAAAATCAACTTAATTGTGTACTCATTACGCATCCAACGCAAACTCAGTGTCCTAATGTTGTGAAATCTTGTTGTTGTTGTTGTCTTGTAATTGTGTTTTTATACTACAGTGTTAATTTTCTTAACAGGGATGTTACAGATATAAATTAGCTTTATAGCTAACTCTGGTACAGCCAAGAAGCTGTGCAATGTCCCTGCCAAATAAATACATGAATAAAAAACAAAGAATGAATAAATTGTAAAGAAATGTAATAAAGAAAATAAAAAATAAAAAAATAAGCAAGATGATAAACCCAAGCATACCTCAAAATCAAACAAAAAAGGACCACAAAATTGCTGTTGTGCAGTGGCCATCTCAGTCTCCATAGTTTAACACAATCGGAAATCTGGGGTTTAAATTGAAGAGGGCATTGCACAAGCACAGAGGGAAGGATCTGAAGAATCTTGAATGATTATGTATGACAGAATGTTCAAATATCCCCCACCAATATGTTCACAATCTCATAAAACACTATGGAAGACAACTAAGCAGTGTTATCCTTGTGATGGGAAGGGTGCACAAAGTTACCCTCCTGTTGGGGATGCCCAGGCAAACAGAATATGACCTGATCTGACTTAAATGCTCCGAAACAAATGTGGGTTTCCCTGGTGTCATGACTGACAGGTTTTATTACTCTTTGAATGAAATCAGGGCACTTAGGCATGTAAGGTTCGTGCCAGTGTGGTCCATCTTGGACTATATCACACACCACAATTACATGAGTCTACCTATATCAAGCCAGAGAAAAGCAGAGGTCCACATGTCATGATTGGCCTTGTTACATGGTAGCAATATTCCTTTCCGAGGGATATTATGTTTCTCCAAATATAAACTCAACCAACATCTCTGCATAAACCAAGCTGCCTTCCCCAGGCCCTATCAATGTTTGGTGTCACAATGATTCTAATCTTGAGAGGATAATTTCAACAGATACCTTGAAAAGATATAGTATCTTGTGATAGTAAGTGACCCAAAACAAAAATATAAAAAGGGGTCTGAACCTGTCTTGCGCAGGATTATGTATAAGTAGTTATTATATTAAATCAAAGATGTATATTTTTAATGTAGGATATGTAAGGAGCTTTAACAGGTAATACCGCTTGTGTTCAGTATTCAGAATGCTGAACATTAAACAAGGACATTTGACTGTTAAGGCTACTGGATTCAGGGAATAGACATATTTATTCAAATTCTCACTGTTCCGACACTTCCCTATACTATAGTATATTTTCAAGGACAATGTAAACATTTCCTGATTAACAACAATAAAATATAAACAATTGAGCTATACATTTTGTTTTTAATAGATCGTATTGCAACAATTCTCCAAGTGAGAATAGCCCATACATACATTCAAAAAGAGTAGGCAGCGCTCCCTGCTCTTGGAGAGAAATCGCAGTTCTGGTTACCAGAGCAGCTTTGACCCCACCACACAAATCAAACCACATGTTTTTGAGGTAAGAGAAAAAAATCTAATTCTAGAAATCTGGGAATGTTCCCCTTTAATATTAGCATGTTCACCACAAGAGGCCCCTCTACACTTGACTAAAAGCTTTAAAACATTTAACAAACCCAAAATATGGTAAAGGTTTCACATGGTGGTGAAATACAGCTTGATATTAGGTGTGTTCTCTTTTTAATATAACATATATATATATATAACATATATCTCTTTTTAATGTAACAATGTTTATTCATTATTTTGCCATTTTATAAAGACATCTAATTACCCTACTGACCAGATAATTACACTGTATGTACCAATTGTTTTCCCCTCCATTTAAAATAAATGCTCATTGCACCTTCTATACCTTTGTTTTAAGTGAAGGAGATGATGATTGTGTCTATTCTAGTGAACATGATCACACCTGACACCACCTAGCTAACTAGCCAGTTATATTTAGACACTTCTAGTTAGCTAGCTAACAAATAGAGAAACTCCTAGTGCCCAACTTCAGCTGTCAAACCAGCTCAGCTAAGACTAGCTAGCACCAGAAGGCTCTATTGCTACCCCCTCCACATCTGCTTAACAATAGACTGTTCCACAGTAAAGGAGAAACATAGCCAGACTAAATGGCAAAGTGTATTATTGTTTCCAAGTAAAGCAAAGGTAGCCAGCTAACCATGTGGCTATGTAGGAAGCTATATCTTAGCTAGCTATCATTAGCTAAGTGATTGGTATTTAAAGTCTGATTTCTCACCACTAAGTAAATTTGTTCATCTAGTGAGTGATGTCACTCACAACAATCGTAATATGAACAACCCAAAACACAGAACACTATTATAAGTAAAGAGCAAATGTATATCATTTGCAAGAACTAACCATTGCTGGCTGACTGACTAACCTAACTTGGATAGCTGCTAACAATGTTTTTGAACCTCTAGTGCTCTGCTAAAAGTTGTTGGGAGGTAACGCGATTGCTATAACCGTGCTTTAGTGGGTTGCTGGTCACTGCCATTTTGACTGTAAATAATAGCTCTTAACAATTGATTTGTGTGTTGCAATGGCTTCCAGTTTCCACCATTGTTGAACTGAAGCATACTTTGCTTGCACATGAGCTAACCGTTTACCATTAAGTTTTAATGGAGCCTCGTTTCCAAATATTTCGATTGCACTTTTTGTAAGTCGCACTGGATAAGAGCATCTGCTAAATGCCAAAAATGTAACTGTAATGAAAAATGGTGTGAATAATGTTGGAGGCTACTGTGCATGCAAAAACTCATTATTAGTATAGCCAGGTCCTGGAAATGCTGCTGTATTCCAAAATGTGACAGCCCAGAGTTTCACCATTAAAATGGATGACTCAGCACAGTACTACTGTAGTACCTATCCATATATATATGCCATTTAGCAGACGCTTTTATCCAAAGCGACTTACAGTAGTGAATGCATACATTTTTAAATGTATGTGGTCCCAGTGGGAATTGAACCCACAACCTGAGCACAACCCACAACCCCACATGCCAACGCCATGCTCTACCCACTGAGCCACACAGAACCATAAAATATGAAGGACAGAATACTCTACAGTGATGAGTATTACCAAGTAATGAAGAGTGAAGACTCCCTAGAAATGACTTTACTATTGGTTGAAACTGGACAACCATCCAGTGCAGTAGATCTGGGATCACTGCGAGTATTCCTACATGCAAGACATCTCAGAGCTCAGACTGTTCAATCAAGTGCAGTTTACTGAAGAGAGTGTAAATGTGAGTCATGAGGTCCAACCACATAAGGGTGCCACAGGGTCAGATAAATACAAAGAAATGTAAAATGATATACATGGTATGACCTGTGTGTCTTCATGCTGTGTGCAAATCAGCATTCATATGCATAGGAATATAATATATTTAATCAGGCAGGAAATTGTGGGAAAGGGGTAAACATTGCCTAGACCTGGAGGATTGAGTAGGATAGGCTCGCCAACTAACTGTTAAGTTATACAGTGAAATGGCATTGTAAAGACTTGGTTGGCATGCCAGTTACTATACCAGTTATAATTTCTCAATAATATGCGCAAAAACGCCATTTGCCTGGTTTTTGAATCCAATGGTATAGTAAATTTTATGATCAATTATGATAGTTCACTTGACATCATGAGATCCTGAGCTAGCAGACTCTACCCTTTCACTGTCTGTAAATAAGATCAACATTAAAGTACACATAAGTAGGCCAGCACACCATATGGCAATGTTCCTAACACATGACACACTTTGTACTCTTTGTAACATCTTTTTGGCCTCATATTTTGTGAGGTTCTTTACAATGCAATGTTCTAAACTACAGGATGAAGTGCCAGACGTTTGCTGTGGTTCTTATTGATGTGTCTTGAACTTCCTGTACTGCTCACAACATAGCATTCTGTGATGTTATGCCTCTCTTTGTTTTACTTCTTTGTCAGTTTAAGGTTCTCAGACCATTTCTTTGCCTAAAGGGAAAAATATGAGACAGCATGACAAATGACCCACACAATGGCCTACCCATAAACACACCCACAAATATATATATACACACACACACACACACACACACACACACACACACACACACACACACACACACACACACAGACACAGACACAACGTTTGATATTCCCTCCACATAGTTCTATAAATATTTGCAAATCAGGAGTTGGTGGCCTATTGAACTTATACCACATCAACCTGAGAAAATTCTAAAATCTCACATTTGTGAGAACAATGATCACTATATGGATCTTGCAACTTGAAATATACACTTTTATTATTTAAAATCATTCACAGTGTATATTTCACACCATCTAGGTTGCATAAAATGCATTCATAGTTGTTCTTTCTTAGGCTTTTTGGGAGAGCTTCACAAATATTGGCGTTAATATTTAAACTCAACCTTGTTTGTGTCTTTTGGCAATCTTTGAATTGGGCAATTGCTGCCAAAAATGTATTCCATTGAACTCTAAATCATCTGACTCCCCTTCCAGAGGTCTAGAGAAAGTTCAAGCTATATACCCTTAGATTATATTTACTATAATATTTGACGTAGGCATCGTGGTTTTCAAGAAGTATGGAACCTCTATTTAAACGATGTAGAACAGGAACGTCTGGATGTCTCCTTGTATTAGTCCTCATGAAAAATCTATAAATCCTCCCTTATATCTGTTTGACTATTTATTAAACTTTTATTGTACATTTGAACTTACTTCCTTCTCCCATTTAATTATTTATTCAACAAATTTAGTACCTTTACTTCTGTAACTATACTTTATATTAATAGCACAATTGCTACAGTTTTGCTTTTTGTCTTGTTGTGTCTCTGTCGTTTTGTTTACATTTTTTCAGTGTTGTGTATACCACTGTCCCCTGCTAAAAATGTATCTGCCTCTTTTGCTATTAATGGCAATAAAATAAAAAATCTTTAAAAAATAAATTAACATAACCTATCAAGAATAAAAGTGGCTCGCCGTGTTACCTAAAAACAGTTTTTACAGTTTTACTCTAGGTGGCAGTGTTACACCAGTAAAGGCACTAATATGAAACTTGGGTAAGGCAGAGCTATGATTTGTTAATTTTGCAGAAGCAGTGGTTGCAGTTATCTTTTAATAGATGTGTATGGGGACGGCAGGTGCCAGTTGTTAGTGTGTCCAATTGTACAATCGCCTAGAGGACTTGCCAAATCCATCACTGTCAGACGCCATGACACCCTGTCACCAACCCTAACTCAGGGATTCAGATGAGCCCCCCCCCCCAAACAGACTATGTGTATGGAGGGGGCAACATGTGACAGCTTTTTTTCTTATAGATATGGATTAAAATATGAAGGAACATTTTAGAAAAATGTAATTGAATGTACAATTTATGAATAACACTTATCTTGACCAAAAATATATTTTCTCATCCAATTTGCAGCAATCAAACTGTCAGAACAAAGGACAAATTAAATGTGGAATTTAGGACTGGCCGCTGTGTGGTGTGGTGCGGTGCAGGAAGGACTGGCTGCTGTGTGGTGTGGTGTGGTGCAGTTAGGACTGGCCACGGTACGGCACGGTGCAGGAATGCGCTCAGCCAGGTGCAGCTGTCGGGGCTTTGAGCGGCGCACCGCTGTGTTCATAGCTCATTAGGGCCGTTTCGGTTGCCAGGTCTTTGGTAGGTCAGTGTCGAGTCTGCTTCGGCGCAAACACTTGATGTGTCAAGGAAAGCCGAGGACATCTGCGACTCCCACTGCCCTCCTCACCCGTAGCTCCAATCCCATGGTGCAACAGTGCTAGCTCCGAGTTTGGATCTCTGGAAATCCTAAACAGGTAGGTGATGGAGAGACTGTAGTTACTCTGTAGCAACTTAGTTCTTGTTTACAAAGTTTTAATGGTTGACAATAACAAAAACATCAAAGCCAACATCTACAGGCTCTGATGGTATTTGCTGTCTGTCATGGAACACGGGTTCTACATTGGTTTTATAGAGTAGAGGCACGTACAACATCAATTAGCCTACTGCTTGCATTTAAGTTTACTTTTATAAAAATGATTACTTTCATAATTGGAAATGATCCCACTGAAAAAAATATTATTCAGTATATAGGTCTCCATGTTGCTATTATCTTATCTACAATGAAAGGCCTTGCATTTGATTTGACTTGTTTAGGATTTAATTTTTTTTTCTTTTTATAGGAGTTGTCTGGGGAGGGGTTAGTTAGAGGACTTATGTGAGGCCGGGATATGCCCAGATTAGCCTACCTCTCATGTGGAAGTTGGATGTATTCAGTTTCTGGAAATTTCTGTTCTGTCGGTGTGACTGATAATAAGGGCTCTTGTATAAAGAAGGTTACTTTCTGTTTAGATAATTATGCATATTTAAAACAACAACAACAAACAAACAAAAAATGCTCTCATTCCTTTTTGAATGAAATGAAAGCTATTTCAACATTCTCTGTCACTCATCCAGCTGCTCTCTTTTTTGCAAGCTGGGAAGCTGGTCAACATCCGCTGTTTCACACCGCGTCCTGACTCCTCGCACGTCACTGTCGCCTCCTGCTGGTCACTGGACCATGCGTCCTCACAAGGTGTGTGGAATCTGCTGAACCGAAACCCCCAGGCCCTGTGCCCCGAGCTCCTTTCCTCTGACATCTCTCCAAACAGAGTGCAGGGTCCTGCTCTGTGCACCAGCAGGTAATTGCTACCATCTTTTCCTCTCCTTCCCCTCCTTCTCCTTCTTTTTCCTCTCCTTCCATTTTATTATTTTGCCCCTTTTCCACTAAATTACATATGTCACGTTTGAGAGACATTCCTCATAGGTAAGGAATTCTGCCCCCACCCAGTTTGAAAAGTATGGTTTTAAAACAAAGTAATATAATGCCTTTCAGATGGAACTCAGAATGAATGAAGTCGAGTTTGCATTGTCCCTACTTTCTTTGCAAAGTTGAAAAGGGGGAGAAAGTGAATCTTGGAGGGAAAACAGATCTTGCCTAATACTCAGTTTAGTGTTGAAACCTTCACAAAGTGTTGTGTTTACTCAGGGGCACAGTGCCAAAGAAGCAAAACTAGAATGCTATCAGGATGCTATAAAACAAAAGGGCACAGCTGTTTTCACAAATAAACATGCAAATATGCAATGGGGTATTGACTTAGATCATTATTCCTGCATTAAGGAAAGTGGCTTTACAACACTGGGCAAGACAAATCTTCATCAATACCCAATACAGTTTTCTTTCAAATTCACCATCTTCATCCAATTCTTTTTCATTTCTTTCCCATTAAAATGTTGTACCCTTTTCCTGGGTTTTATCTTTTCAAGGTTGACTCTGGCATTCAAAAGGAAACCACAGTTGGCCTCTGAATGCCTTTACAATTCTCCTCCCTCCCACTGCACACCCAAAAATCGAACAAAACGACCGCTTTCCACTGAATGTAATTCCAATCCTACATCCTCAAAGTGAAGCGAACGGCAGCACACTCTGATCTATGGCACGCTCTTTCCAGATCGATTGAAAGCAAATTTGCTTTAGCTACATGAACAAGTTTTGCTGTTCCTTTACTTCTGTGCATAGCCATGAGTGCTCATATAATTTCTAAAAATTAAGGTATCCACACCGTAAATGAAGGTACATTTTCACCCTTAACAGGATGCACCGCCATTTTTTAATCACGGCATCATTGGATGAGATTAAAAAGAAAGAGCACTGGTGGTTGAAACTCTTTCATGCTAATCCTTGGGCTAATTTGGCCGTGCAGGTTGAGAAGGCCGATTTTTCGCTCAGTTGCTTTTTGAGGTTAATCGCAGGCCAGAAGTGTTTATGTTTCTATAATATGGGCTGTGGCCTCAGAGGGAAGCCTGCAGCCCTTAAAAGTCACGCTCCCACCCCCAGCCCCCCCCCTTCCAAAGAGAAATGTATCGAAAAAGAAATAGAGAGAGAAACAGTTGGCTCACGAAATGACCTAGGGAGCATTTCCAAATGTAAAACATGGTAACGTTTATTCAACTCTTCGGTCGCCGTGGTAATAGCTCTCCCTTTATGTAGCTCAAAAGCAGCTAGACAATTTTTTTTCTGTTGCAGTGATTATTTTCAGATGTCATTGTGGTAGTACTCTGAATGTATGAAGGATAATGTTTTTTGTTTATGGTGAATGTAAAATACGAACATGATGTGTTTCTTTCTTTCCTCATTTTTTCCTACTCCTACATGTTAAAATCATAGGAGTTTTCTCAAATGAAAGTTACCATTGATGACCATTTAGTGATTAAATGGTGGTTGCAATCTTTCAGTGTCACTGTATTTTTAACAAAATATGAAATGAGAAAAATTCTGGAATCAGGGTAGGACGCGAAAGTGAGTTTGTAATTTTCCATTGTGGCATTTGGAATTGACCTTCATGCCAGCATTAAAAAAGTAAGTTCAGACTAGCTACAGGGGGGAATGAAAACGCTTTAATAAATGGATCGGACATTGACCGGAAAACCCTTCAGAAAAGAAAACTGCCTTGCCTTGTACTGCAATCCAATATTGTTGTTTTTCACAAGGATTTGTTGAATATTGGTGCGTACACCAGAACTTAAACTGTAACATTCATATAACATATACAGTTAAAACAGTCAATCATAAGGTGTGTTAAAGCAAAAATGAAAGTTTTGAATCACTGCAGCCTGCACCATTTTGTGGATACAAACACAAACCGAGATATCACTTAAATCCTGAGCAATTTCAGTAGGCACATGGAGTGCATATTTAGAATCTGACTATCAGGGCAAACTGTGTCTGTGTAGAAACAAACCAAAAGGCAAACTTAGGCTTTTAAGTGCAACCTATTAAATTTTCAACTGTCACATAGACAGTTTTTATTTGTATAGATAGGGAGGGAAGCTTCAATCTTAAGTCTTGGCTCTAGAGCTGGGCCAGGTGTTACAACTTGATGGACTGCGTCCCAGATGCAGACACCCTTTTTTATCAGAAAAAAGGGTAGTAAACCCTACACTCAGGGCTACACTCAGGGTAGTAAACCCTATCCTACCCCCGTAACCCCCTGGTCATTACAGAAGGCTGGTCTCTCCTCATTAGAGTCATCACAAACTTCTTTCAAATGTTGATTCTTAATTTCACATGGGCCTTTAATGAGTTTCCTGTGTAAGGTTAGAAGCTGAGGGCGGGAAGTGGGGAGTGGTTTCGGAGGCGATAAGGAGAACATCTGTGTTGTGTAGGCCTACTGACGGCTTGGGTTTCCCAATCAGGTGGAACTTTTTTTCAGGGGGGGGGGGATGAAAAAAGTCTGTTTTTATTATTTTGGCAAGATTTATTGCAACGCCTGGAAGAAAGCATTTTGGCCATAATGACGATCGTTAGTAATCAATTAGAAAGCAGTTTTTAAGAGAAAAAAACTGAAAAGGGACATACAGAGGTATTTTAAAAAAGGTGTTTTAAGAAATCCATCATGAAAAAGGTTTATTTGCGTTGATGGGTGATTGTTTTAGTCAATAACAGGCTTTTGCCTTTTAATTGAATTTCTTGCCACTGCACAGATGTTACACTACATTCACAAAAGCTTTGCTTTTACTCAAAATAGTGCAACTGCTTTTCATATGTTCTTGTGAAAAAAAACATGAAAGACACATACAAGTTAAGAATCCTTGTCTGACAAGTCTACACATTTTATAACAAATAGTTACAACAGGGAATACTACCATATGTTTATTTAATTGCCTCTTTTCAAAAGTGTAACAAAATGTGTTTGCTGTCATTTGTTCAAAATAAAATAAAGTTTTGGACTGGAAAGAGCCCCAAATTTCACAATGTAATGTAATTCTGGTAAATCAGGTGTACAAAATATTGTCACAGCAAAATTATTTTTTGGCTTTGACTCATGCTTCATGAGTACTTATATTGGTGATCTGAAGAAGGCTGGACACAGTCAGTCCCACAAAGGTGATGCCTGTCCATCAACAAAAAAGATAGAAAAAACCCAACAACATAAGTCTCTGAGATGTATACTCACATGTTCTATTTCTTAGAAGAGGAAACACTGACATGTCTTCAAAATGTGAATAATTTACATTGATCAATTTATTGAATTGAATTACCATATTGTCTATCCACACGAGCATCCAATTTAGTTGTTTTTCCACAAGGATTTGTTGACTATCGGTATGTATAAAAGGACACCGCAGCATTGGGGATTTATTTTTTCATCATTCATCTTGCCGGATTATTACTGTGCTGTCCAAGCTTACTTCAAAGCACAATATTTCAGAGGTTTTCTCCCTCTTTCTTCTTTTTTTCTCTAGGCAAACTCTCTAATTGCTTTCACATGTAAACATACAGTCCATTTACACGGTCCATCAAGACAGATTTTCCTACAATTGAGCCAATTTAAAAGCCTGCCCCCCACCTATGAATAGAGAGAGGCTCTGAATATTTGGGCTTGACTGTGTTTTCATAATTTGGAAGGGAGATAAGACCGGGAGATGTTTATGACAGCTCAATTACCGTGGAAGTGGCCGTGAGATGCCATCGGAGGGGGAGGGAAAAGGCCCGCACTCCGAAATGAAGTCCCTGGCAGACCCGCTGGGCGTTTTGACTTCCTCTCCCAGTGTCCGCGGACAGCGGGATGACAATGACATCTTTCTTCTGCCGTGAGTCTACCACTGAATAAAGGTACATTAACAATTCTAATTCACTGGCCATCCAGTGTTATGAATAAAACACTACTTCTTTGTTCTTTAAACAAGCTTATGGAGGTTTGCCTGAAATGTGAAATTCAAGGCAAAGGGATGGCCAAAACATGTAACGGCTGATATGCAATCATACAGCTACAACAAAACAATCAATGGATCAATAGAAGCATTTATATTTATTTATATATATTTTTACCCCCTAGTGGAAATTTTCAGATCAGCATAATATTTGTTCAAATTATAAAGGCAGAGCGTGGCTGGTTGGAGGATAATGTTGAAAGATTTTAAGCGTCTCTGTGTCTGACCGAAGGCTGGGCAATTAAACTCAGGCCTGCAGGGTCCTTCATCATTATGTCATTTCTCAAAAAAACAAGGCAGGCTGTGAGTGATCCTTTACCATAAGTTGATTATGTAGATGGTGCGGTTTGTCAGTGAATTGAGGCATTAGTGAATGTCGGTGAGCATGGGAGCAGTATCGATCAGGGGTCTAGAGGTCAGTATTACTGGGTCAAGGTGCAGATGGAGTGAGACCTGCTCCAGGCGACTGAAACCGGCCTTCAGCCAATCAATCCTGCAGGATTCCTTGGTGCCGAACCTTTGAGCCAATCAGCTGCCTTATCACAAATGACATATATTCTGTTCAGATATTGAATAGACATTCATTAAAACATTTCCCAGTTTACATGGAAATTGAATGATTTTAGAACTTTAATATTGACTAAGCTTGGAAATTGTATTTTGTAATTATTTACTTAAAGGTAAATATGTTTGGTTGAATTAAAGACTGCTATTACTGTAGATATGTAAACATACAGGTAACTGCCAAAATAAAGGAAACACCAAGATAAAGTTTCTTAATAGGGTGTTGGACCAGAACAGCTTCAGTGTGTCTTGGCATAGATTCTACAAGAGTATGCAATGCCATCCTTCTATGAGAAATTCCATCATTTAGTGTCTTGTTGATGGTGGTGGAAAACGCTGTCTTAGGCGCGCTCCAGAATCTCCTGTAAGTGTTCAATTGGGTTGAGTTCTGGTGACTGATTGTTTTCATGCTCATAAGCGCTGTGTGACAACCTGTTTGTAAATGGCGCTATATAAAAATAAAGATTGATCAAACCATTCAGTGATCACTCATGAATGCCATACTGCCAATGCCCTGTGAATGGTGGCATTACCATCTTGGAAGAGACCTAAACCATGGAAGTAAAATGAACCCCACACCATAACAGTGCCACTGGAAACCTTAATTTACTCAAGTGTTTCCTTTATTTTGGCAATTACCTCTGGCTGGCAATGTTGAAAGCAAAAAGTTGTCAAAAATTTGAATGGAAATACAGTATTTTCAAATATACCATGTTTAATTAGAACTCTTCTGGGACATCTGTATGCTTGTACGCATTATCAAGGATGTGCAGATGTTCTTTAGTTATTTGCAATTATTTTGTGTAAATGATTAAATGATTTTGTGTATACATAACATAAGCTACTGATTTTCTTTCATCAGGAGATGCTTCATTCTCTGGCCAGGACTGGAAACAACAGCTTTGAATTTGAAACCAACACAGGAGTCTTTATTTTTTAGTTTGCCTAATTTATTTAGCCTTATAAAGAAGATAAAAAGAAAACATCAGAAATCAAATATGGCAAATGCAATGGTCAAATCTGAAACTTCATGTTTACGTACTTTATTCCGCACCAAAATTTTGCTTTAAGTTCTTGATCATTATTTTTTGGAGCGATTTCATCAATCGAGGGGCAGTCGTGCATTCACAATGTCGACCAGATTGTTCCTACTGAAGTCATAACTTGGCCCCTTGGTTTTGTCGCCACATGTGTCTCTTTTGTTCTGATTTGCCCTCTGAGACACTGTTGTGATTATTGTACTCAGACAATTCAGTAAAACACCACAATGCCACCATGTGGTCTTGTAGGAGACAGCGATGCTGCAATCTTGTAGTATTGCATGGCGTTGCAGTTAAGGTGTCTGCCTTGATATCCTAAAACTTCAATTCAGGTTCAATGCTCCTTTTAAGTCAAGCTGAAAACATTATTTTTCTACACAAACCACAATGTTGTGAAAGAGATTTTCCTGGGCCAGATTAATTGTGATATACTGCTGCTCTATCCTGGTGTATGTTAAGTTTCTTAATACTGTGGAAGCACAGTAGGGAAAATGCATTAACCCTCATGATTCCTATGCATAGAGCATGGTTATTTATCATTGTTAGATATGTCTCCTCATACCAATTGCCAAATGTCTTCTTTAAAATATTTTGTAACAAACGTACTTCCTTGATTATACTTGGATTATGTTCAAATGAAGTTAATTGTTGGTTCCTTACTGGTTGTTTACTTTAAGTAAAAAACTTCTAAGATGACACTGCAGTTTGAGAGAATTTTTTAATCCTCAGCAAGTGGTGAGCACATGTTTTTAATATAGAGCCACTGGTGGCACAGTACATTTTGAAAAGCAATGTGATTGACACAGGCCAAGTAAGAGCACCGTGGTGCTCTCACTTGAATTTCCCTGTTTAAAAAAAACAAAACTCTTACAGTCACTTAAAACATAGACATTTGTCTTGTTGCTGATGTAATGATTACTCTTTAATCAGACAGCTCTATTGATATAGGGGGACACGGTTGATATGATAAATCTGTACAAAATAGAGGCTTTTTTGTTTTGCCAGAATGCACTTCTTTTCTCAATGCTCAATATTTTCAAATTGTTCCCAGGTGCTCTCAGATTGCCAATAGTGGACATGACAGCAGTGCAATCAAGTGTATAAATTTAATTGCAGTCTCATTTTGCAATGCTTATTAGCTGTTCTGGGGCACATCGTTCCACGTGAACACAGTTATTTTGAAGGGGAACATCTGTTCAGGTCTTTTTTTAATTTTTTTACAAAGCATCTGTTTTAATCCAGTGCTTCACAAAAGTCGATTTTATTCTCCGTAGTTTATTGTAATTATCTATTGTGCGATGGAATGTAAAAATACTTAAATACAATCGTTTTCCCAAACACTTGGCCCACATGTGATTTTACTGTATCTTTGTAAAACAGAAATACAATTTAGTATTTTTTTAAAAATGTCTTCATTGTATTGCATTGTGGTAGGCAAATTAATTACATATACCTTACTACTTATATTTGACAGATTACATTTTGTTCCACTAAATAACCTTTGTTGTTATTCCTTGATAAAGTGCTTCATCACCGGCACTTTGAAGTCAGTCCTCTGCTCATTAGTGTTTAACGAGATGTATATGAAAATCTTTGTTCAGGATTAGGTTTTGGCCAGATGAAATGAAGCGTTTTAAACAGTTTTAACCATAAAACTGAAATTGCTTCCTGGCAAAGCGTTCATCTTGCTTCTCATTTTGACCCCAGCAGTATCGCAACTTCCTGTGCCCTGTGAATCACATCTGGACATATTCGTTGTCAGACAACAGATCATATTCTTGTGTATTACATAAAATAAAACATCAAAAAGGTATTTAATGAGTTATTTTATTCTGCATCCCACCAGGATTTTCCAGGAGTTCAGTTTGATTTCCTTTTAAGGTGTCAGGAAATAATGTTCCATTTTTTCCTGAATTGGTTAAGCTGGGTTTGTTTTTGTTGGTTTTTCGATGTTCTTTTGAAATGTTTATTGTGAAGCTCGGTGTGACAACCTGTTTGTAAATGGCACAGTAGTCAAGCAGAAAAGCATTGATTGATTGAGCTGTAAGAAGGTGGTTTTGCACAACGCTGACCCGCGGGTATCGATCACAGTGCTGAGTAGGAGTAATGTACCTGCAATGACAGGTACAGTAAAAACCTGAGCTATGAGAAGATCAATTTTGCTCATTCGTATTTGTCGTTATATGATTCAGATCTGTAAAACATGCACTCTGCTGAGGCATTAGACAGCATATGAGAGAAATAATCAATATCCCACTAAGATCTTAAACGTTGACAGGTCAATACCGAGTAGTCCTGTGCCGTTTTCAACTGTGTTAAAACACACGGTGGACGCAGGCCCATTAGTGAACGTGCAAGCCAGCCCAACACAGGGCTAACGTCCATGATTTCTCGCACACTGTAAATCACTGCACTAATTGCAACAAATTGCGGGCTGACATTGAGCCATGATTTTTGAAACAGGAAATATTCATCATTTCATCATTCACTCATTAAAAATCCACATATTTCTTAGAAAAGATTACTTATGTTTTGTCTGTATTCAGCATTTTAAAAGGGAAGTGTTAACTAAGGGCTGAAATCAATGAATGTTACTGCACTTGTGTTTTTTTAAACCGGTTATGTCAATCGTGAATTATGACACCTCTACTTTTTAAAAAACATTTTATGGTTCCAGTGATTTCTGGTGTCCTTGGTCACAGGGGTTCCTACAATGAGTGCAACATTATGAATTGTGTGTAAAACAGACAAGTTAAATTTTTTTCAGAAATATGGAAATTCCCAAAAGGGGACTTTTTTTCCATTTAACCCAGGACCACCTGGACCATTTATTGAAGCATTAGTGCCCTGCAGCCTCTAAGGTGCAAGTCCATTCCTCTAACCATTAGCCTGCTCTGCCATCCCTCTACATGGAACCACAGTTTGTGAACCCCTCACTATGTTGAACAATACGCACCATGAAACACTGGCTCTCTTCAAGCAGCAATTCTTTTCTGAGGGCTATCCAATACAGGGGCAATGACCAGCGTAGCCCTGATTTCCTGAAACGCAAGCACTTTCAGATTCTATTCACATGTCACAGATTAAATTACTGCACTGAACTGCCAATAGCTCTTTGTAAGGGATGGGTTTATTTGGAGCATTCTGCATGAATAATTGACTTGGACCTTTAAAAACCACCCTCGAAATATCAAGTCATGACGGCAGCCCTCATGATTCGCAACTTCATTCGAAGCTTCCATACATTCGAAAAAGAAGGATATTCTGCACATGAAAGGGTAGCAAAAACATATGTTCATTAGGAAACATTGATGAACATCCCATGTGTAACGTTTTTGTGCGTTTGGCTTAAAAGCCAAAGGCTTGGCTCATGAAACTGTATGTATAGAGCTTCCATATTTCTGTCTCCTGGAGAAAGATCCTGCAGCAGATTCCACTCAGAGGCAGGCTTTCTCTAACAACAGCAATTTAGCTACTTTTCTCATCAAATACAGATACATTATCCTCTGTCCTGGCAAAGGCATGCGATACCTACTAATTTCAATAGATTGATTGCTCTGGAAGCCTCTCCACCCATGTGCAAATCTTGTTTTGCTTTTTAGGCCTTCTCCCCTCCCATTAGTGTGTGCTGATAAACCAACAAACAGACAGATGACAACCACTGAAAACAAAAAAGGAAAGAGAACTCATTTTTGACCCCCACTTAACGCCGCCGGCTTATTACCGCGTTGCCCGCTCAGGATAGACGTGTTCGGGGGACGTAAACGGCGGTGAAAAAGGACAGCTGCTTATGGTGGTGTGCGGGCGGAATACTAATAGTGACCCTTATTCAAATGATCTGCCACACAACTTATTAAAGCCACGGCCGCTGCCGCCTCGACTTTAACACAGCTTCTGGCCGAGGTCGCCAGTGGGCTACGCACTTTCTGAGGAAAGACTCACGGTGGAGGCCCGGTCATTGGCGACGCTCTCTCATAAAATTAGCCATCAGTCGTGGTGCGGTTTTAATTAGCGTGAATCGAGGAGAGGCCTGTATCTTAATAAGCAGCTTTCTATCTATCTTTCTATCTTCTCTCTTGCTCTTCTCTCCCCCTCTCGTTACCTTGCTCAAAACAGGAGGGACCATTAAGTGCCTGGTTATTGATGGCACTTAACGCGCACGCACACTTGTTAAAGCACGGCGTCTGCCTGCGTCGACCGCGTAAGGGTCCCTGAATGAATTGTGCGGAGCGCTGAAGCCTGAATCGCCGCCTCCGTGAGCTCGTCCAATCAATATGGGCCTCTTCGATGACTCTCGGAGAGGGCAGATTCCTCACACTCGGAGGGGACATGAGTGGACACCAAAACAGCACCTGTACTACACTTAAAAACACCTGCATGCGCATTACACTTTAAAAAACCTGCACACGTGTGCATATGCTCAAAAACACCTGCGCCACCAGACGGGACATAAGCGAACACCAACAACAGCACCTGCCTAACAGTGAAAAACACTTGCACACAGGTGCATTACACTAGAAACACCTGCATGCATGTGCATTGCACTCAAGAACACCTGCATGCCCAGCTTTTAAATGGTGGTTTATTGGCCATGTAATTTGAACGGCTGTAAATCCTCTCTGTAAGTTTTTAATGTAGCTCTGGGCTGGGGAGGAACGACGCTCTGAGCAGGATCAACAGCACGTCCCTGTCACCCCCCTCGCTCACCTCCGGGTGACACTCGCCTCTTTACGGGCGATGAGGCCCCGTCATCAGCCGCAGCGCTCTATAAATAAGAGTGAGCCCATCTGTCAAACCGCTCAAGCCGCCAGAATGTTCGTCCCCCCCCCCCCGCTCCGACATGAGCGCGCGCTGCTGTGCACAGATTTATGCTGCCCTGATTCAATTCAACGTGGCCATTTGTTTACTGCCATTTATTTTGATGTATGTGGAAGTGGTGGTAAAATCCTGGGAGAAGCTCATTGGGAGATGGATTGCATGATTTATCCTTTGCAAAGCGCTTTGTCTTTAGGGTGATGTGTATACCCACCTTCAGAGGGCACACACACACACACACACACACACACACACATAAAGGTACGGCCACATACACAGAAAGACATATGCACACATACACACAGGTACGTGCCTGCACACACATACAAATACAAGCAAACACATATATATACACACACACATACCACATGATCATCCACACACACAAGCCATTACATATTATTGTATCTGATGATGCTTACAACAAAATATAGCAACAGCTGAAACAGCAAGGCTCCTCAGAAATGTGGCAGGCACATGGCCTGTCTGTACACCATCATCTGTGCTGTGGGACACACACACTATCACACTGCCTCACCACCAGCATCTCTGGACCTAACTGTTGTAGTGACACGCATTAAAGACTGAAATGCTGAACATTGTGTGCTAAATTACTTCCATATATACATTTTTTTTATGGATTTCTCTGTGCCATATGTATGCCTGGTACATGTAAACAGTTAATATTTTTTGGTAGTGTACTATGAAGCAGAGGTTTTCAGTCAATCAATCAATCACTGCTTATTTTTTTATAGTTCTATAAAATTTATAAACAGTCACCCTGTGCTTCAGGATGGATATTTTCCAGAGGGACAAAAAACATTAAAAATCTCCCAAGAATTCAAAAGTATCTAAAAAGACACAAAGGCCAAAGATACAGTATGTGTAGCTCTCATAACCACTCAGTAAAACAGTATGGTCTGCATACAAAGGATCAACGACATACACAGGAAAAGGGCTATTTATCCACACGTAATAACAGAAAAGAGTCCCGTGATGCTTTTGGCACGCCCAAATGAAGTCCTTGACATTGTCAGCTGTGCTCTGCCTTAAACAATGACCCCCTGCAGAGCTGCCTGCTCAGAGCTTATAAAGAAGGCCAGCGCGCACCCGCCGAGCTTTACTGTCTGCCCACCATAAATTCACAATGTCATAGAGTCGTTCCTCTCTCCCAAGTTATTTGTTTCTTACTTTGTGTCTGCCATCTCCACCCCTCCCCCATCCTTCATCATCGTCGTCGTTCACCGCATCCGTGGATGGGGGGCTGTCGTGTGTGTGCCGGGGGTGTACTCTGTGAGACTGGAGCAGGGCAGATCAATGCTCCACCAACAACACTGGGATTCATGGTGGTGCTTTTTGAACTTAATTTAAAAAAAACTGTGTGCACTTATATTTGTAATACTTATTCAATAAAAGAATAAAATAAATACAAATATAATAAAATGTTTAAAAAAAAGCACCCAATAGGAGGTTTTGACGAATGGAACATTTCTCAGAAGCATAGAATGTAATAATAGCAATAATAATAATAAAATATTATACAATATTAGCCCGTCAGAAAATAATTAACTTTACAGTCAAGAGGTGAGCTTAAAAATCACTTCATTAGTAGAAGCCATTTTCAATCTAGCACTTTGAATATTCACACTTTCTGTGTCTGCTCTGATTTCTCAATTATCACTGTAATAAATATTTATATTATATTTAGGTCATTTCATGAATCCCCAACACAGTGCAGTTCCCTCATGAATGTAATTGTACTATCAGAGCACAGCAACAAAATCTTGAATCTTACAGAAAAATATGCAATACGAAAGCAACAGGAGGACAAAAACAGTTTATTGCCATCACCTGACCCTCAGAGCAAAACATTTCCAGGGTGAATGGACAGCATGCCTCACACCGAAGAACCAGAGCAGGGCGGTATCGATTTTAAACACCACACATATTCACCACTGGCTTAGCCGCAGTGCTGTTACATTTGACATTTTAAGCATTTAGCAGACCCTCTTATCCCGAGCGACTTACAAGATGTGCATGGTGAGATCAATCGGTGCGAAAAGGAGCAATTTTATTTAATAAAAAAACATTTCCACTAGGTGTGGTTACAGTAATCTTTGGGGAAAATTGCAGTGACCCTCTTTTTTTTGGATGGCTGATGCAAAGCCTCACTCAACACAAGCATGGAGCAAAGTGCCATTACAGGCGCAGGGCTGCTCCCTCTGTCACTAACGGGCAGTTGACTAAAATAATATTTTAGAGTGGCAGCACTGGCTTTTGTGTGACGCCATTACTCACAAGTACACTTTGTTTTTGAGTGGAGGAGCAGATGTGAACTGATATTTTTTTTTAGTTTTAGGTCTGACATCTCTTTGTGCTTCAGTTTAGGGGAAATAAAAAGAGCACGCACACATGTCCATATATGAAGAAAAAGTCATGGTTTATTATGGTATATTTGATTTTAGATTTTTTTAAATGGGAAAAACAATGTAGTGCAATGTAAGAACTTAATTATTCAACAGATGTAGCATTTTCCCTACCTTTTCACAATTTTGTTTTATTAAAATTGTCATGTTGTGGTGTTATCATTATATATATTTTTACAATAGTAATTCATTTTGCACCTTTGGGTTAATTCCAGTTTAGCGTATTTCCTATCAAGTCAAATCAATGAACAGAGTGCATTATGTAACAAAGTATATTTTGTCAATTTTACACTTAAAAAACACTTAAAATAGGGTTCATAATTAACACATACTTTTGTTCAGTATCATTGTCCAACTGAAAATTTAATTTGTGCTAATTTTTCACTACTGTTAGCATTTTTTTTGATAAATAGATTTTAGATAAAGCAATTTTTTATTTTTTATGTGAATATAAGATGTACAAATATTCACATTGCAGAGGAAAATCACAGACAAATATACCACAGCAGACCGAGGATACAAGGAAATGCATTAAACACATTAAATTAGAAATAATAGAGATGGCAACAATGAAACAATGGAGAGACAGCAAATGTTGTGGGGATGAAATTAAATGTAGTTGGACTGATATCATGGTATCACCGGTATGTTATTTCCAGCAGAAGAATGTTGAAACTACATTCACATATATGAAGTAATACATTTAATACAAGTCAATGTCCTTAATGCTTAACCTTGAAGATGTTATGACATTTTTGGCTTTCCACAGGAAATGTTTTCTTTCCCAGGAAATCCTGTCACATTAATGGAGTCTTTCCTTCCCCTGTCAGCAAGTGTTCAAGTTCCAGGAGGGCAGAATGTAGTGTGCCAGGAGGGCAGAACGTAGAGTGTGCCAATGTGCCAGGACAGAACGTAAAGTGTGCCAGTGTGCCAGGAGGGTAGAACATAGAGTGTGCCAATGTGCCAGGGCAGACCATACAGTGTGCCACTGTGCCAGGACAGAACGTAACGTGTGCCAGTGTGCCAGGAGGGTAGAACATAGAGTGTGCCAATGTTCCAGGGCAGACCGTACAGTGTGCCACTGTGCCAGGGCAGAACGCAGAGTGTGCCAGGAGGGCAGAACGTACAGTGTGACAGTGTGCCAGTGTGCCAGGAGGGCAGAACATAGAGTGTGCCAGTGTGCTAGTATTTCTGATTGGGAAATGTTGTTTGTGCATTTTTATTGTGTGTCCTTTGTCTCCTTTCTACCGGCAAAGCCTGCTGTCTGTTCTTTATCTGGAATGTTCTTTACCTGACTGAAAGATAATTAATGATAGCACTCAGTGATGATGTATGATACCGCTGACATAATTAATGATACACATCAATTTTCCTGTCTAATTGAAGGAGGCGTGAACTACAAAACATTCCTGAAAGCCAGTATACGGAGAACACCAGGCAGGCAATACTCTTTTTCCATATAATGTTTTTGAAAATGCATGTTGCCTGAAAATAGACCCATATGTACCAGTAGCTGCTTCCTAATACCAAATCTCTTTAAGCTAAAAGTGAAAGGAAAGGAAGAGACAAGGAAAATACAAAGACCTGGGTGTGTGAGGACAGTGCAAAACCCACTGCTGTCTGAAATATGCTCAAAACAGTGCAAACGTACTTAAAATACAAAATAAACCATTAAACTGCACAAACTATCCAGCTGTAAAACAAATAAATGTTGAACATCTGATCATTACATCATCACTGCTTAACAGATAATAATATTTTTTTAATTCATAGTATATTCACACACTGTATTAACATACATACCCATATTTAATTAGCATTCATTGGTCATTTGTTTTAAAAAACATCCTGGATTGTTACTGGATTTCAGGGAAGAGTAGTCATAATAATAATAACAATAACAATAACAATAATAATAATAACATAATAATAATAATAATAATAATAATAATAATAATAATTATTATTATTATTGTCATTATTATCATGGTTATTATTATACAAATAGATCAAACTTAAATTGTAAAAACAAAAGGCCTAAAAATAAAAATACACTTGTTTTGTACTCTGTGGCAGGCTTTATGGGGTAAGCACAGAGGTAAGAGTGACAGCAGAGGCGGAGGCAGAGGGCAGGTTTGCAAGTTTGTTACAAACTTGATTTGAGCGTTTCGTGCCACTCCACTCAGCCGCCCATTGAGGGTGTGATCAGGTGGTGGTGACCGACTTGCCTGTGTCAACAGAGGGAAAAATGGGGGGGGGGGGGGATTAGTTTCCATGGCAATGGCAAAGCATCCCTGTTTGTGGACAGAAATTGTGCTACATGTGAAAGTGACTGACAGGTCTATGCCTTTGGCACTGACCCATAGAAATTAGCAAGTGAGGGTTATTATGGCTCTCTGTATTGAGGGCGTCTAAGTATCTTAAAGTGCTCTTGTAAGTTCTTCTGTGGCATTTGCATGAGAAACTTGACATGAACTGTTTGGGGGTGGCGGGGTGGGATGGGTCATATCTATGGCTTGATGGTTTCTTTGTGCGGAATGAGAATAGCTTAATTTCCAGCTCTCTCTCATCACAGAAGCGTTGAAGTATCGATGCGCAGAGCACTTTAAAAGGATGGTTTATACAGTGCAGGGGGGCAAATGAGACTAACATCCTCTGGCTGCTACAACCACATTTATTTTGTATTTCAGTGTGGCCCAGACAGAGGAATACACCAGGGAATAGTAATATGAGTCCTCAAAGACGTCTTGAGCATGTTTGGCACAAGTAGACTAATGGGAATTGTATGTTGAAATAAACTATGCACTCGAAACCGTCGCTAGCTCACAGACAATAGTGATTTGTGCACACATTCACATAATGCTCCAGTCAGTCGCAAACTCTGAACCCCACACCGACCCCTGCCATCGAATGCGGAACACATATCGGAGAGGAGGGACTTAGCAAACAAACAAAAAAAACATCTTTTTTTTAAACGGAATTTCTCTTTAGCGGATTGACAGATTGAAAAGCGAAAAGCAAACAGAATGTCCCACTTGCTCCTTCCACTTTAGTGAATGCGCTTCAAGGCGCTGTCTCAGCTCTTAATTCCCCTCAAGAGGAATTCATTTACTCCATCAAGAGGCTGGTCAGCCCAAGAGGCGCGGGTCATTGTGCCCTTCAGAAGGGGCAGTCCCCATTAGAGAGGGGCACAAAGGCCTCTTTTCAGGGTGCCAAAACTGAGCGGCAATGAGGGGTCTTTTCAAGGCCAGGCACCCTGACTGTGGAGCGAAGGTAGGAGCGGAGAGAGGGAGAGAGGGGGAACAGAGAGATACATGAAGGGACCGAAGGAGCGACAGACAGTGCACAGACACAGAGGGAAAGAGGTGTTTGTTGACGGTTGCACAGGTCCAAAACCGCGGAACCTCTGATTTGTAACTGCACTGTGGTCTCAGATAGTTCTCAACAAAGGCAAACAGAAAGAGAGAGAGAGCTAAAGACACTCTTATTTTTCACAAAAATGGAAATGAGAATGAGAGAGATGTCGGAAGATTGTCTTCAGTAATTCACAATTAATGAGTACAAGGTGGTTAGGGAAAATGTTTAATTTTTAACTATTTTAAACTTTCTGATCCCTTGATCTTTCTTTTACAAGCAATTAGCATTTGCTGGGACTCAAGTGAAGCGTACAATCTTTCTACACTCTTGTTGTTAAACATTTATCATTTTAAAATCTTCTCTCTGCTTTACGTGATCATCATCGTGAATATTTGCATGTGGTTTCAATCATTTAATTAAAATGATTAACTGAAGAATTTCGAAAGAGAAGCAGAAACTTTAGAGTGGCATAAACGATGTGAACAGCAGGGGGCAGTCTTGCTCTACCTCCACAGAATAAATATTGTCGGCAGACAGCAGAAAAATTGTTTCTTTTTCAGAATCTAAAAAGCTTTCACTTTTATTTATGGTTTTAAAATGTCTTTGTAATTGCTTGTATTTCTTAAAAAGAATAAAAATTATTATTATTATTATTATTATTATTATTATTATTATATTCTGTAGCAGTGTTCCTTACTTCTTTTGAAGAATAAAGATACATTACACATTTTTCTTTTTCATTATTCTTTCTGTACATTATAACTCAGTAAAACACATTTGTCAAATATATTTGTCCAAAACTATGCTGGATCATACATCTTGCATGGAGATTTAAAATGCAGTTGAATAAATTGCATTGAAAGATTATGCATTTTAGTAGAGAAAGAGCAGCTTTGGAATACATTTTTCTATTAGTTTTTATTCATGCATTTCTATTAATAATTTGGATATTATTTCACAGTTCACTTCAAACTATATTTTATGTAGTTTAATATATCTGCAGAAATGTACAATTTTTAACAAGCCTTGAATTAAATGAAATGGTCTTTTGGGTAAATAATATTAAAGGTATGTCAAACTCCTATGTAAATTGTTTCTAAATAAAAACACACATAGATCAATTATGTTTCATGTGTCATGAAGTTCGCATGTTCATCATAAATGCAAAACATGATGAGAATTTAGAATTTAGTTTGGCATTTTTTCTATTTCACAATGAAATGAAAATCATGTAGTTATTAATAATAATTCCTGCTGATACTAAAATGTATTTGCCACCGGCTTATGCATTCAAAATGACGGATGAGCTAAAGTTTTTAAATTGTGATCTACTTACTGTAAGGAATTATAAATCACATATGTTTATATTATAAATCACGTATGTTTATATATATATATATCCCAAATTAAAAAAAAATCCTTCTCACATTTATTGACTGGCTAATTGAAGTTAATGGAGCTAACATATTGTGTGAGACCATCCGATACCTTCTGTTTCTGTTCCTCATCCAGCTACATCCAGAGAAAGTGCAAATCCACATCTTTTCTCTATTTAACAAAATAGAATAACTGATTATGCTTTCAAATGAATCATGCACAATTTCCTTTAAAGTTTAAAATATATTCAACAACATTATTTTGAAAAATACCACCAATAGTAAAATAATAAAACTATGTGCAGTTACTTTCAATATTTTGTATGGTGTAAAAATAATATTAAGCTTTATTTATGGTGTGTGTGATATTCAGTTGTGTTGCCTACATATAATATATTAAAAAATTATATGTAGGTATGATATTTTCATGGTTGGTTCAGAACATGGAGCACACCGTCGATGAGAACAGTGGAGGCAGCTCTGATGTCACAAAGAGGAACAGACAGGAATGGGTCAGGTGATTTGCTTGCCTTTGTGTCCGTCTTTCTCTTCACCGAGAGTCACATGACAAGGTTTTTGAGGCCACCTGCCTGCCGTTGTGGGATTGGTCCGCTCAGCGCTGCCTTGCGAGAAGCGACAGCCTCCTTTTCGGATGCACGCCGTCTGTCGTTTGTAGCTGGTGCAAGGTTGGGTAGCTTTTGGGGACGCACTGTTTGTTTACATGTTGACCGTGTTGCCCTGGGACCCTGGGTGCTCTCCACCAGCGTGACCTTCTCAGGTCAGGGGGTAGGGGGGCTTGCTGTCATGTCAGAAAATCTATCATCACAGAAAACCACTCTTTATGTCTTAAATTGTTACTTATCTTACTTTTTCAACACGTAAAAGTACGTTTGCATGCTTTCGCTCTGAACTTCTATGCGAAGTGCCACTCAAAGCGGTTTCCTCGACACAAGCTAGAGAGATGTGGGTCACTGAACACAAACAGCACTAGCGCAGGTCAAGGGCACCTTGGACCTCATAATGCCTTTCTTCAGCTGCCCCCTGGAAAGATATATACAGCCTGTGGGTGGCAAATCGCATTCAACTCATTTCTTTTTGGTTTATTAACATTAAACTACTGAAATACTTCTTTGCTCCACTCGCCAGTCAATCATGCTGGCAATAATGGATTTTTTTGTACATCAGTCTTTCACTCAAACGCTCTCCTAAACATCAAGCTCAAATAACAGTAAATTTTTGCAATATAATTTATTTTTGTTTTTGCACAGTCATGCCTCGCCACACAGATTTACACCAAAGTGCCATGTGTCGGTGGAGGAATTAAAGCTTTGAAGAATTTATGCTTTTAAAGGCTGCTGCGCTGTTCAAGCTTTCAAGTCAGCTGCCCGTCCAGACTGATGGATTTATGGGGCTAGGAGATGGATGTGTGTGGTGTGGCTGTTTGTAGAGTAGACACCCACTGTCCCTTAGCCTTCACTGACTCCTTGGCCATGCCATTATTCCAACGAACAATATACAATTGTCAACAAAACATGGTACTAACCAAAATGTACATATCATAGGAGAGAAGAATGTTGTCCCGTATGAAAGAAGGCTCTGCATGAACATTACTGGTGTCATTTGACATTTGACATTTTAAGCATTTAGCAGACGTTCTTATCCAGAGTGACTTACAAGATGTGCATTAATACATGGTATGATCAATCATTGTTCGCGCAAGAGATCAGTGCAGTAATACAGCGATAGACATCATTGTTGGCAGCTGCATACCATACCTGTAACAACAGAAAGGAAAAGGTTAGTACATTTTTTATTATTTTTTTTAGAGGAAGTTTTAAACAAGTATACATATACAAAATGCAGTATTAAACATGTAGGTGATGTAGTGGTGTTGACAATTGGCTAGATTTACAGAATTTAGTGGTAGTGGAGTCTGAAAAGGTGGGTTTCGAGTCTCTTGCGGAAGTGATTCCGCGGTCCTTGACCGAGTGCAGAAGATCATTCCACCACCGAGGGGTCAGGACAGAGAAGAGGCGAGACCATGAGGAGCGGCTGCCGGGCGCCCGGAGGGATGGGACAGTCAGTTCGCCAGAGGAGGCGGATCAGAGGGGTCTGGCTGGGGTGTAGGGTGTGATGAGTGTCTGGAGGTCATGGGGAGCAGTTCCTCTAGCCGCTTGATAAATACAGGCTGGCGTATAGCGTAGCGGTCTAACACACATGTATTTGGCTGGTCCTGTACAATTCTGAGCTGCCTATCAGGGACGTGGTTTGAAACCCATCTCTGCCAGACCAGCCCTGGACGTTAGCCCCAATCGTGCGTGGCATTTGGCTGTCCGCCCCTGAGGGAGGGGGAGGGTGGTCGGCACAAACTCGCTGTGAAGCATGTAAGAGTGTCTCCAGAAAGAGGGTCGGTGAGTTCCGTCTCGAAGGAGGCGAATCATTGCCGGCCTTGGAGAGTAGCTTGGCCCATAGAGACGGGCAGCGAGTTTGTAGGGGAGGGTTAATCGAAAGGGGGCATAATTAGATAGGGGGTATAACTGGCTTCCAAATTGCAGGCGTTGGCTGTGCTGCGCTGACCCCTGCTGGCGTTGGCTGTGCTACGCCGCACGTCTTTGAGAACCATCTTCAGCGTCAGCAGCGTGCTGAAGTCTTTCTGTGTGCTCCGTGTTTTTGTGTCACTCCAAACATGTGCGTGGAAGATGTATAAATCTAGATGAAGGAGATTTGACAGGAACCGGGGGAAAACACTGCTTTCAACGATGTGTAACACATACCAGACAGAGGTTTTGTCTTGGCACCAGTTGTCTCTTTCGTGTCTAAACAGGGAAATTGGATGTTTTATCCACCGTGTTCTGTATATTTCTTTGAAAACAGTAAATATCCAAGATATCTCTCAGATCCATTAGGTATTAATACAAACATTTTGTAATACTTCCGAATGTAGTGCAGATATATATACAGTATATATATATACATATATATATATTCTTTGTAGAGTACACTGTATGATACATTAAAATACATTGGCAATGTTCAGTTCAATGTAAGTAGATGTTAAATAAAGTTGTTATAAAGATGGATGCCAGGGTTGCCATATTGAGGTGTACATTCCATAGGTTACACATAATTTGATGAGCTTTGGTGTGCTATTTTGTTTGGACTTTTCAATGCAAATGTTTTACTTTAAATAACTGAACCCGTTCAGGATTAGGGTGCTGTTGTTTTAAATGAATCATTTTTTGTAAATAAAGTCAATGCATGATGTAATACCATGATATTTTAAGTTATAAAGGCCAACTGAAATATATCCCAATATGTTTTTGGATATGTGCGAGAAGGACTTGCGAGTTTGGAGCCAAATTACACTTACTTGACGGAACATACCAGAGAGCTTTCTAAACACCTATGGCGCCCCAGAAACGGCGCACGTTAATAGCGCCTCTGGAGCCGGACTGCGAAGGCGAAAGGCAGAGGAGACCCGCCTGTCCGCCCTCATTAGACACTGCGGATTCGTTCCTGACGTCGGAGGAAGTGTTGAGCGCCCCCGTGTCATTGGAGCGGAGCGTTGCTTCCCTTAGAAAGATCTCCCTGGACGTAATCAACGCGCTGTAACCGTACGCTAACCATTGTCTCCTCCTCCGGTTTTACAACATCCGCAAAGACTCATCTGTCAGCCAGCAGATTTGATGGCCTTACAATTGCTGCACTGAAGCAAATCCATTTCACCGATGAGAGAGCGAGGTGAGAGAGAGAGAGAGAGAGAGAGAGAGAGAGAGAGAGAGAGAGGGAGAGAGAGAGAGAAAATAAAAAAAGAGAGTGGGAGTGGGTGAGGGAATGAGAGAGAGAGAGAGAGAGAGAGAGAGAGAGAGAGAGAGAGAGAGAGAGAGAGAGGGTGATGGAAGAGAGAGAGAAAGAAAAAGAGAGGGAGTGGGTGATGGAATGAGGGAGAGAGAGAGAGAGGGAGGGTGAGGGAATGAGGGAGAGAGAGAGAGAAAGTGAGAGCAACTTCCAGCAATCATTTTCAATTGTGCTTCCTTCCTCTCACATTTGTTATTCTTATTATGTTTTTAATGATATCTGCAATATTTGTGTCAATTTAGCTTTTTAACATCAGTGCACATCTTAAAAGATTCCTAAGCTTTAACTTTGTGATTTTAATGATGGCAGTAGGTATCAAATGTTAAAATAATTTGCATATTTCACTTGTACACTTCAAAACAGCAAAATGTTTTCTCTCAGGCTTTTTAATCCAATATTTTAACAATCTGCATTCCATTCAATAAATGTTGTGGTTTGTAAAATAAGCCTTTCTTACATCACACCAGCAGCCCAGGAAAGGAGGGAGGGGGGTATTTGGACAGTGTGGATTGAGAGAGAAGTGGACCAATGAAAGAGCTCCTTACAGTATCTCCTTTAAACATGGCTCCACCCCCTGGCTGTCTCCTGAAGCATAGGATAAACAGAAAATAAGAGTTCTGTGTAACATGAATACAAAATAAATTATTTTGAAATGGAACTGAGATGGGTGTAATGCACTTATATGTTTTTGCTCCAATAAAGCATTTTGGCACATCTGGAATAGCTTGAATTTAGGAATATTACTGCCATGGGACAGATAATTACACACTGCACTGCTATGGTTTGCAACCTCAGAGTCATTGTATTAGCATGTGGTGTGAAGGTATGCCATTCAATCCTCAGTCTTTGAGGAGTCCAGGATGTTGACTCCTCAAACAGCATCAGCACTCTCCACAACCAGCACTGAAACTCTCCTCAACACACACTGGGCGGCAGTTTAGTGTAATGGTTAGGGAACTGGGCTTGTAACTCAGAGGTTGCAAGTTCAAATCCCAGGTGGGGCACTGCCGTTGTACACTTGAGCAAGGTACTTAGCATTAATTGCTTCAGTAAAAAAAGATCCAGCTGTATAAATGGATTGAATGTAAAGAAATGTAAACTAGGTAAGTCGCTCTGGATGAGAGCGTCTGCTAAATGCCTAAAATGTAAATGTAATGTAATGTAACCAGCACCAACACTCTCCTCAACCAGCACCAACACTCTCCTCAACCAGCACCAGCACTCTCCTCAATCAGTATAAATGTGTAGCACATTCACGTGGGTGAGGTAGAGCACCTTGGCTGAGGCAGAGAGGGAAGAATTCAGGGATGATTTTAGGGGACCAGGATGAGAATGTGTCTAAGGAACCAGGAAACTTCCTTCCCACATGGTCTTTGTATTAAATGCCATGGGATCTTTTGTGACCACATCAGCTTGGTTTTACATTTCATCTGAAATACAGAAGTCAGAAGGACTAGGTCTGTGGTGTCAGACTCCAGTCTTGAGGGGCTGCAGTGTCTGCTGGTTTTTGGTATGTTTCTGAACTTTCGTGCTTAATTTAAGTCATCGATTGGCTAAAGAGTGTGTTTCTATCTGCCACACACATACAGGAGATCTCTGGGTACAAGCCAAGGCCACACAAAGGAAAAAATGCCAATTTTCCCTCCACAACATCTGGAGAATCTGACCGTTCCTCACCCAAGAGCCACGCAACTCTCACACCTGGATTTCCCTTTTTTTTTGTGCCATCAAGCCACTGCAACTGGTGCAGAATGGTGCTGCATGGCTAGTGTTCAATCAACTAAAGTTCACGCATATCACCCCACCAACTGACTGTCCCATCCCTCAAGGCCCCAGGTACCCGCTCCTGGTGGTCTTGCCTCTTGCCTCCACCTGCGGTGGTGGAATGATCTTCCGCACTCAGTCAGGACTGCAGAATCACTGGCCATCTTCCCAAAAGACTCAAAACCAACTTTTTCAGACTCCATTACCACTGAAATCTGTTTAATACTGCTTTTTGTATATGTATCGTTGTTTAAAACTTATATCAAACAAATAAAATAAAATAAAAATTACTAACCTTTTCCTTCCCTGTATTACAGGTATGGTATGCAGCTGCCAACAAATGATGTCTATTGCTGTATTACTGACACACTGATCTCTTGCGCAAACAATGATTGATCATACATATGTATTAATGCACATCTTGTAAGTCGCTCTGGGAAAGAGCGTCTGCTAAATGCTTAAAATGTAAATGTAAAAATGTATTTTCTGAAGCAAGAATAATATTAATAATATATTTATATTATATAATGTCCTTTCTTCAACAGACCATGATAGGTTGAAAAATACCATGCTGATGGCAACCACAGGCAAGCAAAGTTATCCAAATAAGAACCAAAATATATGACAGTAACTGAAAAAACACTCTTTTCCACGTTCTGTTCAGAGCACGCATGTACAGCTTTCGTTTCCACCATGATTGCCCCACAATAGAGATTCAGTCTTTCATTAAGTACGTCCCAAAAAAATGATCATATAATGGAATGGTCCTTTCAAAAGGCCTTGGGTGAATTCTTGCCAAGCAGTGGCTCAAAAATATTTGAAAAGGTATTGAAAATGCCAAAAGACTGATGAAATACTGGAGATGTCCAGGAATACTAAAGCTAATACACATTTGATGAATGGATCGGCAAATGAATGATGATTTTGTCTTAAATTACATTTCCTTCCGATGCATTTTTCAGCTATTTTTTTGCATGCCATTGTCTTAATTCATACTCCTCTCTCCTTGACTACGCAAGTACCTGTGACACGAGGAATTCTGTTGACGTGTGCGCTGAAAAAAATGCATTAAGTTTAAACCCATCAGCGTGTGCAAATTTCATTGCTTTGAATTGCATTGCCTTCAAACAACATTTTTGTGTGGGTTTTGTTCCTTGTGTAGATGCTGAAACTGTGTTACAGAAGAGACAGCAGTGAAAGACAGTGTTTTTTGGGCCGGTGCCTGTGTACGTTTTCATGCCGTGAAAGGCCTTGGACTGTCATCCATAATAATCAGCAGCCATCATTCACAGTTAATAAATTCAGCATTACTCTGTATCCCAAAGACTCATAAATCAAAGTAACACAGTAGTAGGATTAAGTACCCAAACTATAAAATACCCAGTCCCCACTGCACAAGAAAATGAGCTGGTGTAGAATAGTGGACCAGACAAAATGACAGCTTGCCAACCTCTGGTGTATGGTTGGACAGCTGAAAATATCAGGCTAAACCTAGCAACACCTCTATGACCAAGCATACTCTGCACTTTCATGGAAATCCTCTGCTGTGTGAAATGATGAATACATCACATATGCCACTTACTTAATAAACAATAACAATGTATTAATTCAGTCTGAAAAGACACTCATTCTTTCTTTCCTCTGATATGCTACCATTTGATTTTCCCTGCACCCAGTAGTAGTCTGTATGCAGTAGTCGTCTGTTTGGACTTGCCAGTAATATTTTCACTTCAGTTGACTGCATTTCGTCTGGCTACTGCCTCATCAATACGTTCTATAGGCTTCACAGTCACCCTTATCCAGAGGAAGTTCACTTAATAACCATTTATACAGAGGAATATGTACTGAACATGAAGTGTTGTATACGCTACCTTGCTGAAGAGGGGATAACAGTGACAGCCTTTGGGTTTCAAGTCCAGCTCCTCAACCACAACAAGCCACCTGTCACACTGCAGGAATGGACAATAAACAACAGAAAACCAAACCACCATACCTATGAAAATCCAAGATTATTTAAAGTATAGGTTAGAGAACTTGGCTTTTACCTCAGAGGTTGCTGGTTGAAATTCAGATGGGGCACAACCAATGCACCCTTGTGCAAGGTACTGATCTGTTACTGAACTTAAGCAGAACTGTTTTGTTGTATATCCAGCTGCATAAATGGACAGTATGTAAAAATGTTAGCTGTGCAAGTTGATCTGTGTCTGGTTGCTGTGAGTCGCTAAGAGTGTCTGATAAGTAAATAATAATAATAACATTGATGATGATAAAGTGCATAATACATACAGTCAAGCCAGAAAGTCTGCACACCCCTTTCACCCTCTCCATGTTTCATTGCGTTACAGACTTATTTTACAATAGATTAAGTTCATTTTTTGTCTCAAAATTCTACACAAAATATCCCATAATGACAAAGTGAAAACAGGTTTTTAGACATTTGTGCTAATTTATTAAAAATCAAAATGTAAAATATCATATGTACACAAGTGTGCACACCCTTTGATATGACACCCACAAGTGAGCTGAGGTGCATTTTGTTTCCAGTGACACTGCTTGAGATGTTTCTACAACTTGATTCTAGTCCACCTGTGGTAAATTAAATTGATTGGACATGATTTGGAAAGGCACACACCTGTCTATATAAGGTCCCACAGTTGACAGTGCATGTCAGAGTAAAAACCAAGCCATGAAGTCCTAGGAACTCTCCATAGACCTCCAAGATAGAATTGTGTTGAGGCATAGATCTGGTAAGGGTATAAAAACATTGCTAAAGCATTGAAAGCACCCAGGAGAACAGTGGGCTCCATCATTGTGAAATGGAAGAAGTTTGGAACCACCACAACTCTTCTTAGAGCTGTCCGTCTGGCCAAACTCAGTAACCGGGCAAGAAGGGACATGGTCAGGAGGTGACCAAGAACCCAATGGCCACTCTAAGAGAGCTTCAGAGTTCCTCTGCAACGATGGGAGAACCTGGTAGAAGGACAAACATCTCTGCACCACTCCATCAATCAGACCTTTATGGTAGCACTTGGTATTCAGGCCAAAAAGTTCAATTTGTGTCTCATCAGACCAGATAATCTTTTTGGCCATTGGGTTCTTGGTCACCTCCCTGACCATGGCCCTTCTTGCCCGGTTACTGAGTTTGGCCAGACGGCCAGCTCTAAGAAGAGTTGTGAACATTCCATTGTCAAACGTATGCGTGTTGATTTACACAATGTGGTGAAATTCTGGGAATTAAAGAGTATCAGGGTATTTACTGTTCCAAGTTTCTGGTTGTGGTTTATCTGTTGTGAGCAGGAATCAAGCAAAGCATAACATTTGACAGGAATCCACTGTATAATTTGTGCAATAAACAGTGTTGGGAAAGTTACTCTGAAAATGTTGTTACCAATTACTCTACACTGGAAGTAGTTAGGCTACAGCAAAGCTATCATAGTGAGAAAAATAGTTAGCTACACTAAAACTACTTTTAAAAAAGTAGCTAACTGCATTGAAGTTACTACTTACATGGTCATTGTTTTACTTACTTTTACTTTAGCTCTTCTAAATGAATTACCTCTAAGTGCAGATAATTACAAATCACTGGGTATATACCTGGTAATTAACACACTAAAGTGTAATCCGTAATTGTCAATACTGAAAATACAGTATGTACCTCCCTCTGACAATGAAGACAAAATCGTTTAAGGGAACTCTGTCAATGCAAATTATAATGTTGTGCACAATTAAAACTTGTAAAATTTAAAAAAATAAAATAAACACTTTGATGTCATACAATAAACCGCTTCTATCCATGGCGCGATTAGGTGATGTTCTATGTTCCATATGTCATTCAATTTATCATAATGATAATTATCATTGTTTATACGGTTTATGTGAATGAAAAAGTGAGTCCAACTCACCAGTTAATTTCACCTCTAATGAGACAATTCAGCCTGACTCTCATTCATAAGTTTTGTCAATCACAGTGTAGCAACAGCTGTGATTTTTATTCTGTAATATGTTCTTCACACATTTTTCACATCTTCCCATGTACCCCTGGATGGGAAACACTGGTCTAGGTCAACCTGCCCATGGATATAAAAACGTAGATGCCTCATTCACCCTGTTCAGATGCGTCTGCATGGCCGCCATATTGGAGCAGGCAAGATCTGCGTTAAAACAAACGCATGTGTATTGAGAGATGCAGACTTATTGTTATCATAATGGCAATATCTGTCTGTCATTCAACGTCAGCTTTAAGTGACAGTGAAATAGTGAAATAGCCACTTACCTGTGAAAAGTTATCTCACGAGCCTTGCTTCTATGGTTCCTCCTGTTTGTACAGCCACAATGCTG
This sequence comes from Aldrovandia affinis, assembly GCA_029706075.1. Taxonomy (NCBI): domain Eukaryota; kingdom Metazoa; phylum Chordata; class Actinopteri; order Notacanthiformes; family Halosauridae; genus Aldrovandia; species Aldrovandia affinis. The sequence goes on from JAINUG010000079.1 coordinate 1,340,660, forward strand.
CACAACTTTTTCCTGCAGAAAATTGTTCAGGAAACTCAACAATTGTTAAATTCAGGAATCACGTAACATGCATGTTATGCAGACATTTCTCACGTTTATAACAAGCCAAATGTGATGAAAATTGGTTGAGAATTAAACGAGTGACAATACATTTTATCAGGGAGGTCTGCATATCTCAACACGTATGCGTTTGTTTAGACGCGGATCTTACCCGCACCAATATGGCGGCCGTGCAGATGTATGGCTGCAACATACAACAGCAGCTAATGCGGCATCTACGTATTTATACAGTATCTATTCACCTGCCGCCCTGTGTAGCTGTGTAGCACCAAGAGAAAATAGCACCGGCCCCACTGCATACAGACGGAATCTAAAAGCTACTTGACAAAAAAATGTAACTACTTGAAACCATGTTGCAGAGAGCAGGTGGTTCTATCTATCTCCGTGTTCTTGGATTTCCCCCCAGCCCCCTCCCTGTTCCTTCACAACACAAGCTTAAACCCCAGCCCCCCTGGGAAGAGAGCTTGCATTTCCGACCTGGGAGAAATTTGTGACTAACTGACTCAATATCTGGAGTAATGCGTCACGTCTTGCTCGCTGGCCCTCGGAGATCAAGATCTTTGGTCAAGCATGGATACACCAGGCAGCTTCGCTGTCTTCGCCAGATTGTTTATTGCATTTGCATTTACATTTTACATTTTAAGCATTTAGCAGATGCTCTTATGCAGAGCGACTTACAAGATGTGCATTAATACATGGCAGGAACAATCATAGTTAGCGCACGAGATCAGTGCAGTAATACAGCGATAGACATCATTGCAGGCATCTGCGTACCATACCTGTAACACTGGGAAGGAAAAGGTTAGTGTAATTTTTTTTACAATTTTTTAAAACATTTGTAACTTTTTTTTTATAGTGTTTTACAAGTAACCTCAATGTGGAGGTTTAACAATTCTAAAACAATAACGTTGCTCTTCGTATCAATTGTAGGTGCATTGTCCACTGAAAAGTACCCCAACAAAAAGCACTTACTGAAAAATAGAGACAAGTTAATGCTTTTGATAGGGTCCCAACTGTGTCTTTCAAAACAGGAATTAGAATGTCTTCATTTAAATCATTTATCTTCAAACTCTGTTATTTGTAAATGTTTCCCTGAAGTTTTTCCCAGCCAAATTATGGCCCAACTTGATAGCACTTTCTATAAAAAAATCAGAGTAATACTAAAGTTGAAGTACAATTAAAGCTACTTTCAAGGCAAGGAAGATTTGACACTTAAAAGACCATTCCTACCCCACCCAGCAGAGTCATAGTTGTCCACTGGCAGTTACCCTGTGTTTCAACTAATGTTTTGCAATAGACCTGCTAAACAGTTGAACTAGTCAATTGCAGGTGGGAGAGCGTGTTGATTGGTTGTTCACTTTTCAAATCGGGGAGTCGCTTTTCTGAGGCTTGCCATATTGGGTGACACTTTAGCATGAAACGCTGCAGACTGTGATTTTCAAAATATAATGTTGATTTTTTTTTCATCCAACTAGTAAATGCAAATGGTAAATATTTAAAAATAAGCACCGTTTGTGTGCTATATGCATTCAATCTCAACTGCGTGAACCTTGAATTTCAACTCTCCAACTTCAAGAACACATTCACTAACATTTTCTTTATTCTTTGCTTTTAAATATAAAGATTTATTACTGCACTGTACTAAATAAGTTACTGGGTAGGATACTTTTTGTGGAGTGTGATCCAGTGTTGTCCACTAACCTGCACAGAATACCCCACGGACAGAACCTCTACACCCCTGATAAACACAATCTGTCATATGCTTCTAAACCACTGCAGACCTGCAGTTAGCAGACCTGCAGTTAGCAATGACCTCCCTGGCTTCTCATGGCAACATGTCAGTTGATGCTCCTTGTCCTTGTCCTCTTTGCAATAGCTTTGGACTGTGTCCAGTGGCTTAATGAACCAGCACTGATCAAACCCGGCCCAGTAGGAGCAACCTCAGCTCCCGGGTCCTGCTGTTGCCCTAACTCAGAATCGCTTAATTGATCTAATCCTTTACCCATTTACTCAAATGGCCAGAGTAATCATTCTCTCCTAGGCCTGCGTTCGACATTAACAACATTCTGTTAACGCCTGCTGGACAGGGCCGGGCTGCTGCGGGTCTGCGTCCAGTGTTTAGCATTTAGCATGCCAAAACACCTCTTAGGAGCTGGCTTAAAATATCCGCCCTGCTTCTAGCTTTGTCTGAAAAGGCCTGACCGCCATCCAAGACTTCTGCAAGCTCCTAGCAGGAAGACCAAAAGGGCTACAGGAGGGTGGGGCATCTCCTCCCTAACGTGCGGCCACCACTGGGGCTGAGGCAAAAAAAAGAAGCTCTTCTTCGGGCTTCCAGAACATTCTGCAAGCTCCTCAAAGAATGTTCTGGAAGGCCGGATGCATCATCCTCCCAAAGCTCTTCAGGTCTTCTGGAACATTCTGCGAGGAGCTGGCGGAAGTCTTGAATGGTGTTAGGGAGAAGATGCACCGTCCTGACTGTTTGAAGGCTGTGGGGGAATGACCAGACCTGCATCCGACCTGCGTCCCCGCCTCATTATCCCGACATTTTACTGCCGCACGTCGGACCTTCTCTAAAGAGCAACGGCTAAGAGAGGCAAAAGGGTCCTAGAATGAAGCAGTCTTACATAGAAGGGTAATTTGGTTTGATGAATGTGCCTTGGCCGGTATCTAATAACACATATTTTAAGTAGCACCTCACCAGCGCTGTAAAGGTAACATGGTTATTAATGTCTAAGCCACACTCTCACTCAGGGTTACAGTGCAAGGTCAGCACGTGATTCACTAAATTAAAAGCCATATTGAGCTATGGCGCTCATAATCAACTCAGACCTTAAGGAGCACCGCTTAATTATAACGAGGCCCCAATGTATTTAAATAAACAGAAAGATATTGTGATTTTGTGGGGGCAATGGACAATCCTTAGAGCTCATTAGCCATGACCCATATTAATTAGTCTTCAGGCATCTTTTTCCCTAGTACTGAAGCTTTTAACACAGTGACATCTACAGTACCTCTTGTGCCAATAATGTGAATTTTCATCAAAAGTCCTAGTCATTGAAAAAATTACATAATTACATAATTAATTCAAACTGGATGGACATCAATTTCACATCTGAGAGTTTGAAAACATCTTTATGTTTAACATTTGTGCTGTTAAACAAATGCTGACTAAGTTTTGTGATCCATAATGCTGGACAGATCTTGTAGTTAAAAGAATGTGCGTGTATCGGGGGGCGGGGTGGGACGTGGGAGAGGGGTAGCTGGAGTGGGGAGTTGCTCTGTTCCATATGAACACATACTGCCAGGCGTTTAACATCCAGATCCCTGCCACACTCCCCAATAAATCAAGGCATGGGGAACTATGGCTAGTTTAGGTGTTTACTTTTTATGCGATGATTCTACATTAAATCATTCTTCACGACTACAACACTGACAAGGAATGTCTTCCTCCACACTCAGTCTAAGGAAATGCGGTAGGGCAGGAGCGATGTGTGTTTTTTCTCTCTCTCTTTTTTGTGTGTATTGATCTGGCCTTCAGCAGTCTTTATAGGCTTTTGCAAAAGAAGCGATTAAACTAATGGCAGCTCTGGCTCCACGCACCAGTGCACAGGACCCTGCCAGGCCGCCCGGCCGGCCTCCTGCCCCTCATGACGGGACTCAGCGGTGCCTCAGTGGCCTCGTCGGGCCCTTTGTTGCCTGCCGCTCTTTTGTGTCGCCCTTGAAGGGAGAGAGGCCAAGGCGGATCCACCTTTACACCTTGATACGGGCCGTTTCGTGCGGCCTATTTGTGATCATCGACGTGGATCCGGCCTAAGCCTGCCGTGGCCTATGCCTCCCAGGGGTCAGCTATGCCCCCGTCATCTTAGGCTGTGCTCATCATGGGCTTGCTGACCACGCCAGGACAGCTCCCTGGGTGTGTTACTTCAGCTTTCGGTTCAGACGCCGCCTCTTGCATTTTGAACCATGTAGAAATATTATGAAATCCATGCAGTGCTGGTATGGGCAGTTCTCAAAGGTGAAACATACAAGTATGAACTTGTATGAACATTCAGCAACCAATTTTCTAGTCAACACATGTTGTTAGTAATAGAGAAGGTAATAATAGTTGTACAATGATATTAAGGAATTGTGAATTCATTGGAATTATGACAATTATGTTTATATACAATTATAGTATTGGATGATGAGTCCTAAACAGAGACAGATATAATCATCTTGGCACATCCGAATTGTGAGCCACGAGACTATTCTGATGATGTCTGTAATCTTTAAAGAAAAACACTGTTGAAAATATACATTGTATACATTATTTTCCAAAAAGTATATTCCAATGATCATACTTGCCCTTAGCTTACTCAGGGTACATTATTGCTCATAAGTTCATCATGATTGAAAACATAATAAAGTAGGTGGGGGCTTCACTTGACACGATCAAAACTGGTGGGTGTTTTCAGGTGCGTTGCCATGGTGCTGGGGCGATTGTTCTTTGCCTGCTTTGGACAACAGGACAGCAGACCGAAACTAGTGACTGACAAAGTACAAGAGCCTGTCCTCGATGGGGGGTAATCACCCCTTCATTCTATGGGGATCATCACCCCTTTCATTCTGGCGAGGATCATCACCCCTTTCACTGCGGTGGTGTGTGCCATCCAAGCTATTCCCACACCAACATCATTACATTTCATGCCTTGCTGCTCCCAGCGTGTGGAGATATTGAGAGTGATGGGAGGCATGTCGGTGCACTGTGTTGCTGATTACTATTGCTCAAATAATACTTAGGAAACCTTGAACCTTGACTATAAATCTCTCTCTGGATATTAGTAATGCAGTGAATGTTATTGGTTGTGAAACAGGGATGGCTATAATGATACGCCAAAGCTGACATAGGCCTCCGATTTCTCAAAAGGCCCCCATGGCTATGTGGTAATGTCTCCAACCAGGGCCTGCTCTGTACTGGCCCGTGGCTGGATAGAGATCGGATGAACGTTCGGAGGTGGCTGGCATACCAGCGAAGGCCGTTGGAAAGCCTGACCGTGGTGAGGCCCCAGTTCACAGTTGACCTGCGAGGGCTGGGCCCAGACTGAGGTCATTCTGTTGCACTGCTGTGGCTAGCGACTATACGCTCTAATAAACCGTATTATGATGTACATAACACTCACTTTACAAGATCATTTTCACCTATGAGGACAGTTTCATTGGGACCGTTTTGGGTGCCAATGCTTTTTTGCCATGGCGTGCTCTAAATACATGTGGTATTGTTTAGTTACGTTTTGAGTTTGACTAAACACTCGAAGTGCAGTGTTGATGAGGAAAGGCTTCAGTCATATGTCACCTCTTCATTTATTGCGTATAAATGTGTCACCTCTTCACCCTTCCCATAGCTGCTGCTCCCTGTCTTAGCGCGGTCTGTAATTTAGGGGAGGGCCACTCTGGGCGAGGCACTCCCGCCCCCCAACAATCATACACAGGTGCCGCGGAAACGCTCTGCGCCCGCCGTGATTAATGCCGTCGCGACCCGACCACAAGCCCCTCCCCCACAGATAACGGCGGGTTAGCGGCTGACAGTTTTAATGTACAATCAAGCGGAGAGGGGGAAAAAAAGCCAGCACGGCGTATGCAAATTTACCGAAAATGACAAACGATGGAGCGGCGGCGGTGGGGATTGATTTGCCGTAAATGAAACTAATTAAGGAAACGTCAAACGTAATTAATAAAACAGGTTTGAGCTCCAAATCATTGTCACTCTGAATGGATGAGGAGGACGCCGGCTCCCATTGTTTGGGCTTTATTTAGGACCTGTGTTCCGCTTGTCCCGTGCTCTTAAACGCGCTCTCCCCACCTCCTCCAATTCCCCCGGCGGAGGGAAAATAAATTTGCTTGTCTCTCCCCTGACTGTAGGAATTAATTGCCGAAATCTTGTCCCGTACGAGTCATACATCCACTCACAGGACATTAACATAACTAATATGAAAGAACCCAAATGAGAGTACAATAGAGCGCGGCCGGGCGCGCGTGACAGTCGCCCGGTCATACCAAATTAGCTCGGCTTTATAATTAAACATTCTCCCCCTGCTCTAATTTTTTGTACTATTTCCACCCCTGTCAGCCTCCCCTTTTCATCCCTGATAAGAACAAATGTCCTATAATTCACAAAGAGGGTGCTTGACCTATAATGAGAGGGAAGGAAGGGGAGGGGAGGGGAGAGGAGAGGAGGAGTCTCGGGAAAGAGGGCCCGAGTCGGGGGATCTCCAGGGAGACGGAAGAGTAATGGATTCTGCCGGGCTCTTTTTACGGCCGTCCCTGTGCATGGGATATGACCTTGCCGGCGAGTCTGCTTTGTGCTGGCCGCGAGCGTAACGCGGAGAGCGCCCGGCTGGGGCGGTGACCACTACCGCCGGACTTGAGCCAGGAGCCCGTCGCAACTTTAACGGCCGCCCTTGTCGCGCGCTGCCACCGTCTCGCAAACTGTCTGGAACTCTACCACGTTCCCACAATGTGACACTTTTTTTATGCGTCCTCATCAGCATGAATTGTATTTGGCTGTCAATGACTGACCTTTCATACTCGTCTTTTAATTAACCTGGCAGTGTTCCACACCCCAAAATAGCCAAAATAAAGAACATACATGCACGTGCTGTATCCTAATGCAATCCTCAACGACCCTTCTAATTATATTATATTTAAAAGTTTCTCGTGAAAATAAGGATTAAAAATGTCAATGGCCAATGTATTATATTTTTTCCCCTTGTTTATCCAAGAGTGCAAACAGGACAGATTTATACTTCCGGGGGAAAAGCCTCGCTTCACCCAGATCTCTCTCTGTGCCTTGTTCCAGGCCTCCGCTTTAACCGCATGGAGAAAATACAGATAATATGGCAAACATTCATTCGCACTCTGTCAAAAAAATTAATATTTGCCTTGGCGTTGTCTGACTCGTTTGTATGTCAGATTCATCCCCGCGTTTTGTCGGAGAATTAACTTCCTCGGAGTGAATGGCGGGAACTGAGCATATGGACAAGGCTCTCTGGAAAGGGCAGCCAATCGGAGAGAGCCCTCGGGGGGACGCCGGCCTATCGGAGCGAATGCTCACCGCAGTTCCCACCCCCCTCCTTCCTTCCACTGGCAGATGTTCTGGGCCTTTTCTGCGATTAAGTGGAGACCATCGCTGTTTTCTTTTGAGCGCCTCTGCACCTCTGTGCTCAGAAGAGCTTTGTTATCAAGTGTCTGCTGTCAACATCAGCTGCCAGGGCACTGCTTAAGTTGGAGCTCAGAAATCATGCTTAAAGCTGTCATTCTGTCTGTCTGTCTGTCTGTCTGTCTTTCTGTCTTTCAATTGAGCTGTCTATGTATGTCTGCATATGCTTTGGTTTGAACCCATGATCCAACACATCTTGAGAGACTGGTGCACTGCGGGCAGCATTCTCAAACAGAAAGTCTCTTGATATATCCTAATAATATATTGATATTGCTCTTTTATGTAGAAATACATTGAAATTGATACACCCTGTAAAAAAATTAATTGCACACATTTTAAACCTAAAAAAATAATCTTTTAGATATATGTATATAATATATATGTGTATTGACTTTCATTTTTTCATTTTATAGGTATTGTGGCAGCCCAAGGGGCTGCACAAGGAAATTGCTGCCTGGCCTACAACACATGGGAGCCAGGAAACACTACATTTCCCAGCAGGCCACAGTCACACCTAAGTCAAGTCAAGCAATGCGACTAATGACCATTTCAAGGCCTATTTAAAGGGCTGATTCCAATCACACTTTGAGAGGAGTAGGAACGTGTTTGGGAAGGAGTTGCTGAGTGTGTTTGGAGAGTGAGTACAGAGAGTGAGTACTGTGAAGTCTATTGACCAGCCAGTATTTGGAGAGAGAGTGATTGTTGGAGTGCTTTGTGTTTGGAATTGGATTGTGTGAGGACCCCCTTTTGAATATCGACTATGGACTGGATTGTGGACTTGGAACTGGATTTTGGAATTGGATTGGACATTGACAACGAGATAAGGATTGCAGACTTTGTGTGCTTGTATTCCCCTGAAGACCCCACCCTTTGTTTTGTGTTTGTCAAGAGTTTGTTAATAAATCATTGTTTTGTTTTTGAATGCTGCCTCCTCCGTGCTCTTAAACTTGCCTACGCCCTCTGCAAGATCTGTGTGTGTCGCCCAACCCATGGGGACACCACAGTATTAATGATAACAAAATATAAGCCTTCTTTGGAAAGGTAAACAAATCACTCTAAGGTCATATTCACGTTTTAAAGTCAGTGGTTCTGTCTAGATGGAATTCACCCACCCATGTTCTGGACACTCCTTTCCCGTGCTTCATGGCTCACCCTCACCCCTCCCCCTGGGGCGGACAACCAAATTCCGATTCCCGATCGGGGCTGACGACCAGGACCGGTCTGGTAGAGACGGGTTTCGAACCACATCCCTGACAGGCAGCGTACACCATATCGGACCAGCCAAAATATGGTATGTTACACCGCTACGCTATCTGCCGCCTGAAGGTGTGAGTTTTAATCTAGCACTGTTTCAGATCACATTTACAAAATGGGGTCGATTGAGGTGTACTTAGCAGGAGTTTAAACATCAACTATAAAGCATGGGAACTGCATCAGAACTGGAACAGTTGCTTCCTCATCTCACAGACTAGGAGTAACTATTCTAGTAAATACATTATTATTATTAATAATAATAATAATAATTGATAATACAACTTTATTTAATGCACGCTTCATACAATGTTTGTAGCCCAAAGTGCACACAGTAAAACAAATAAAACCAATCAGAACATTTCAGACTTTTAATGATGTTGAGTAAAAAGTTGAGTTTTCAAATAGATTTAGCCTCTCTGATCTGCTGTAGGAGGTAGTTCCGTCGTTTCTCAGCATCACTGCCAGGGGCTAGCCCATGTGCTCTGGTAGTTGAACCTCACGCAGAGACAGTGATTTATAAGGTGAAAAGCAGAGCCCTCCGGTGACATTGGCTTTTGGACTGAGTCTAGAGCAGGGATTCCCACATCCAGTCCTGGAGAGCCACAGGGTCTGCTGGGTTCTGTTTTCACATTAAAATCATCAAACAATTTGAACCCAAGACACCACGTGAGGTGAGTTAACTGTGCAATCAACTGCTTTAATTGATCAATTAAGTGCTGAGAAACCACAAAAAACAACACACCCTGTGGCTCTCCAGGACCGGATTTTGGGAACGCTGGACTAGAGGGACAGGTCAGTGTTGCATCTCTAATTTAGTGTCTGGACTATTTTTACTGGCATAGGCTTCCTGCAATCCAATTGGTGCCTACAGATTTCTGAGTGTGGACTTGGTTGCCTCAGGCAGTTAATCATTTCACGCACCCACTCTATTCGTGGCATTCGTCAGGAGTAGTTACTGACCGTTGGCTTCTTTAGCAAAGCACATCCCTGGAAGCTGGGCTGATTGGCATCTCATCGGAGTGAGAAAGTAGTCAGGCGCATAGTTATGAGCCTGACAGGTAAGGCTACGCTGACAGCTGCTCATGTGCTTTGAATATTCTCCCTGATGGGCTTCAGCAAAGCCTGCAGTTTGCCTTTTATGTTTGAGCTGAGCGCTGGCAGCTTCCTCGCTGCGGTAGGTATCCCACGATGGCCCCTCCCTTGGGGAGGCTGAAACTCGGTGTTACTCCCCCCGCTCACTGATCACATTTATCCCTCCTTCACACCTGGGGTATTCCAAACCTGATTCATCCAGAAGTGGAAATGAAATCCGCCAACGGGGGATAAAACCCACACTGAATTGTGCTGTTGAGATGTGTGGCTACTGGACTGATGAATACTTCCTTAGATATATTTATTAAGTGCTGTGACACATTAAATGTCCTTTTTGGGCAAAAACACACTACATTTTAAGAATGTTTACTGAGCATGTGACATTGATGTCACAATGGTTCTGAGCTTTGCTTTAAATTCTCTGTTTTGGGAGCATTTTCTCTCTCAGACAACCTTAGTACCTAGGTGTATTAGCACATATTCATTCTCTATTATATGTAATTGTTTGTTATTCTTGCATCAACTATTTCTGCTCAGAAAAGGTGATGTCAGACCAGAAATAGGTCAGAAACAGGGGGTTCTCTGTGAGAATAAATAAGCGCATAGCCTTTGTAAGACTTGCAAATGATGTGCAGAGTTGTGCAGAGTTTCCCATCCCAGGACCTGTGTTTAAGAGTGTCCAATATGTTTTATTGAGCTATTCTTTCTGCTTCCTACTATTTTCCAGGAGCTCAGTTTGATGCCTTATAAGGGGTCAATTGGGTTTTTTGTTTTTCATTCTCTCTGGAAAATGTCCATCATGGGACAACCTGCTTGTATATGGCACTATACAAAAATAAAGACCGATTGATTGATTGATTAATTGCTAAACGAGGAAAATAGTGACAAAAGAGTGAAAGTCACACCTAATTGCGGGAATAACCAGCCGGCCATTGCCAGCGGGCCAAAGTGTGCGGGAAGCCGTCAGCAACCGCTAAGACCGTCAAAGACCAATCCCCAGTCAAAGATGAAGACTGATGACGTCTCTGTTAATGCTCCTTTAATGGCCCATCTGCTGCCCCGTAGGGGCCCCGCCCCGCTCCGAGGGGTCGCGCTGGTTTGCCAGGCAGTCCCGGCGCCCCAGATTCACAGAGCATGCCAAGTGGCCGCTGACGCAACCCTCTGATCTGTCAAACCCTGCCAGTCGCTCGTGAGCAAAGGGAGCGGAAAGCCTCTTGACATTGAGAAGGCTGATGTCAAGTCAGAGCTCTGTTTTTACAGCTGGCACATGTGTGTGTGTGTGTGTGTGTGTGTGTGTGTGTGTGTGTGTTCTGAGCCCCATCGTATCCAGTGCCGGGCCGATAATCCGCCATGACTAAATCAGAATTTCAAAAAACAAAGAGGATGGTGGGATATGAATGTATAGCGCAGAGCCAGCGGACAGCGGGCGAGATGGAAAACGTTGCTGCCCCACGATCCGCTCAAATAAAATGAATTGTGTTTAAAATGCAATTAGATTTTTCAGCTAATCTGCATGTTGCATAAACGGTCTGTATCAAATAAATTACATCTACTCTGAACAGAGATGAGTTCTGTAAGTTCTCTTTTATTAATACCTAAGTTATTCAGAATATTAAACTATATAAATATCAACTTCCCGTAGTATTAATAATTGTGCATACACTGTAATGATAATTGGTGATATCCATAGATCTGCATGAAATATAATCTCCACATTTGTAAAACGAAATAAGCAAAACAGCAAAGACATAACTTGGTCACATTAAAGTTACATCTGCATGGTTTCTTGGTTTGCCATTCTAGAGAAATCTTAGGTAGACAGACAAAAACCAAGGCGTTTGCCTTCAGATCACGGGCAACAGACTCTACTCTATACGTGGTACATGTTTATGCAAAGAACATGTTACCTTTGCCCATGCCCATAATCATTGGGGCTGTGTATCAGGAAACCGTGTGAGAATCTGCTACATCAGATGAAATCAGAACATTTCATTCTCTGGGGCAGGAGCCCGGTTCAGTGAAGTAATCATGCGGTGTCTCTTGGTGCACGGTCCCCTGCAGACAGTGGATTGCCCACTGAAAGCCCACACTGAGGGCCATCCTACTAGAGCTATGTGACTCCTCTTGTGCCCTGTACCAGTGCCAACCCAGTTTCTATCTCCTAGGGCAGGGGTGTCAAACTCATTCCATCGAGGCAAAAAAACGAAAAAAAAACACAGTGTGCAGGTTTCTGTTTTAACCAACTGCATTACACCAGGTGATTTCAATTAGGTTCCCTCCTTAGTTGAAGAAATGAGCTGGTTCCGGTTTGAAATCACCTGGTGTAGTGCATTGCGGTAACAAGTAAAAACCTGTCATACACTTGGCCACCCCTCGATGGAATAAGTTTGACACCTGTGTCCTAGGGGGTCTTTTTCCCTTATATCTGTCGGGAAGAGGGGGGAGGAAGGGGTCTGGCAGCTGAATTGACTCTCCTGATCCTTGGACCAGAGAGAAGCAGTGGCCAGTTAGAATCCGGCCATACCCTGATTTTTGCTGACCACTAGCCTATAAGTGAAGCCCCAGAGAAGCAAGTTTTACCAGGAGGTCCACTAAAGACACCACCCTTCACTGAGAGGGGATTCGTTTAGGTAAACTTAAGCAGAATAAATCATGCAGTTATGCAAAGTGATATATTGTAGTCTTTTCAGTATTGACTTATTATTGAATATTAGGCTGATCTGTGATGAGAAAATATAACATTTTTGAGTGATCTATTATTGACTGATTGATTTATTAATTGATACATCATAAAATAAAATAAATAAATGAATAAATACATGCAATGTAAAGAAAAGAAAATAGTACAGATCGTGAATCTAAATAAAGAAATGCCTCACGATTCAAAGAATAATGTCACACACTAATATTTGTAGAACTTTATCTTTAGATGGATAATGAGCTTCCAATAAGGACAGCTTGACAATGTGCATGCCTAAGCCAGTTGTCAGTTTTCTACAAGCACAAATGAACTAAGAATATGTCCAGTGTTGTATACAAGTATTGATAGAATGTAGTCACACAGAATGGTTTTCCAACCTGCCAGAGAAAAATGCTAGAGGCGTTCCCTTCACCTGCTGTATTTACCATCAGACATAATGCAAAATAGTATGATAAAGCAGGTTTGTGATGTATTATTTATAAACAAAACTTTCCCGGGGAAACATGTCAGGGAAAGGCCACAGAGAGTACGGAGTTAGCTGGAGGAAGCATGGCCGTATTTATTTTGCCACTGGCTCTTCAAAGCGTACCTTTTGCCTGCAACCCTGCTGGGAATCAGTATAAAAGTTGGAGGCTGCATTTATTTTTTTTCCACCCCGTTCTGCTGATGCAAGTTCATTTTTTCTCTCCCTTTTTTTCTTCTCTGAAACCTTGTCTCGCGTTCGCCCCCTCAGTCCGAACCTCGCAGCTCTCTGTTGGTCCCAGCGGTGATGGAGCCGCGAGATTCGCAGCCTCATCCTGCGGGTGAACCCTGTTGAGGTTCGTTGGGAGGGCATGCTTCAGCCCATTAATGCCATCCCCCACACTCCCCCTCCTAAAGCTAACGCCCTGCTGTTGAACCCTGCTCTGCTGTTATGGTGTCAAACTTCGCTCCTCCTGGACCAGCGTTTTTTTCGCTCTAAATGGTTTTACCACAGTTTCACTTTTTTAAATGACTTCATTAACCTCGTGCTCAAGAAATATTTTACTCCACTAATTTAATTTTTACAGTTTCACGGTCTGAATTTTGACATTACTTGATTAAGATTACTTGTGTGCCCTGTGCTCAAGAAATATTTTATTGCCACTAATTTCATTTTTAGCTATTTTGTGAAATTCACCGGTCTGAATTAGGGGTGTGACGGTATACCAGTATGACGGTATACCACGATATAAAAATATGAAATATATATACACTACCGTTCAAAAGTTTGGGGTCACCTTCCATCTGGACTATGGCTAATCGGGCACTCCTTCATTCTTCAGCAAGATAACGACCCGAAACACACCTTGAAGTTGTGCAAGAACTATCTGGTGAAGGAGGAATGTGAACAACAACTCAAACTAAAGACCTGGCCTGCCTAGTGTCCAGACCTCAATCCCATAGAACTTGTATGGGACAAACTGGAAAGGAAGAGTCAAAGCAAAGCAACCCACAAGTTTCTCTGGGAATTGCTGCAGGATAGCTGGGAAAACATGTCGGGTGATTTCCTGCTAAAACTTATTAACCGAATGGCCACTGTTTGTGAGGCTATTCTCACGCCAAAGTGTGACTATTTTGAGGAATCCAAGATTCAATTTTCAATATAATTTTCTTGAACATTTCTTTGATGATCATTTTTTTCATTGTTACATGTGTTTTTTGTCATTTTAAAGTATTTACAGAAATGTATACGGTGTAAAGCATTGTCAATTATGAGATAAAAATAGTTTCCAGCAGGTGACCCCAAACTTTTGACCGGTAGTGTATATATACCGTGATAGTAAAAAAGCTATTTTCATGCGGGGGAAAAAATATTTCAACCGTTACCCTACGAAAATGTCTAAATAACACATATTAAATAATATAATACTGCTAATGTCATTTAATCCCACCATCTCTTTGGCTGTTCCTGCATTTTGTTTTGTTTACAATGCGATTGCGCATTTGCAGACAGCTCCCTCACATTTCCCAACCCTGGTAGGTAAGCTGTTATTAAATCTCTGTTTGCAGTCCCTTATAAAATCTTTGATTCCGATGCTGAGCCGGTCTGTAATGACAAATTATATGGATCTCATCCGTGTGGACTCACTTTCTATTTAAAAAAATCTTTGTTGTTGTTGAGAATGGATCTTCCGTCTGTAGAAAATGTGGGAAACATTTAATGGCCAGAGGAGGGAACAAGTCAAACCTTGCATTTCACCAGCGAGCATCATCCTTCACGTTATGGCACAATGGAAAAAGCGAGTAGCTAAATATAGTCCTAGATCCGAAAAGCTGATAGCGCTTAATGATAAAGCAAAATGTTGCTTAATTCGCACAGTGAATGATTGAAATTGATTTAAACATACAATTACAAGGAGTGAACTATATTCAGTTGCATTTTTTGTTTTATCTTTCAATTAAAATGATATAAAAATCTGCAAAGAGCCATACAATAAACAGATCAATACTTTTTTTAGCTTAAAAACTGATACCATAATATACTGAAAACCATGATATTGAGTAGTTCGATTATCATACCATGAAAATGTCATACCGTCACAGCCCTAGTGTGAATATACATGGCTAGTAAACTAATCGGACCACTGAAGTTTAAGGAATTTCTTTGGAAAAATAGGTAGGATATACATGGCCCTTGATCTCCTTATTCTTTCCTTATTCTAGGGATGTCTACATAGTGAGAAACCACCATAGCAATCCTTATGTGCAGTATACTGTACATGTTTCCACTTACACAGCTGATAATATAAGAGACAAATTGTCCAGGGCCTTATAGAGAAGTCCATTGTAATTATCACAGATACATTCTCCATAATTAATGTTATTCCCTCTTGTGGAACACACACCGATGGTGATTTGAGGACCAAAAATCTATTTTGGTTTAGTTTTTGAACCTCCATCTTTTCTGTTTTACCTCCTTTTATGACCTTTCTGATGCCCATGAATTAAAAGTAGATTTTCTCCCATATAGGCCTTTCAGGGTTTTTACATTTATTTTAAAAATGATATGCAGATAGATTTTTGTACAACTGAAAATGTACTTTAATAATTCAGATTAAGTACTTTGGTAAGGTCACAATGGAAGTGACTCACCTGGGAATCGAACCTTGCGAAGGGAGTTTTGAACCTTTGGCCAGAGGGTAGCAGTGCATACTGGTTGTTTAGTGGGTGGGTGGAGTCATATATGATTTCTTTGGCCTTGCGGATGGTCCTAATTTTATGACTCTATAGGATGCTATGTTCTGGCATGTGGTGCTACAGACTTTACTTGCTATATTGACTATTTTGTTTATCTTATTGGAGTTGGGTATGGAGAGTGAACTGTACCAGCCGAGGAAACCAGGGGCATGTCCAGGCAGGGGCCTGGGGAAGCACCTGTCCCCATACAAATTTGATTGGCCACCCTGGGTGCCACCCTAGTTAATCTGGCTCTTGATAGGTTATTAGTTTGTCAATCACAGTTTGTCAACCCCTGTGTGGTTCTGTGCCACCCCTGGACCCACCACTGGAGGAAACAGAATGTTAAAATGCTCAACATTGAATTTCCTGTGTTTTCAGAGAAGGTAGAGTCTTTGTTGTCCTGTCCTGAGTATTGCCTGTGTGTTCCAGTCCAATATTGAGTGCCCAGGTATTTATATTCCTGTACCCTTTCTACTACAGCTGTATTGATATTGACAGGCCTTAGATCATTGGCGTTTATCCAAAAGTCAATGATCACTTCCTTTGTTTTATTGGTGTTGAGTTGCAGTGAGTGATGTGATGATATATCACCACTGTTATATATAGTGAAGATAATATTATAAATACATAAATATATCAAAAAAGGAATGCCTGTTTATTTTTCATTGAAAGTACAATAAAACATGTTTTTAAATCTACTAAAAAGGCTACTTCCAAATGACCATTACATGTAGTTTATGGATCATAGGTACTTTGTGGTGTAATTATGTAAATATTAAGAATTATGATTGAATGCATGACAGTGTGACGCTAAAGTCTGACTGGTCATGTTTTGCATTTTTACGATGTGGCTTCCAACAGGCAGGAAGTTTAAATAGAAATGTGCACTTCTAGATATTCCTGGTAACAAAATTATATGTGTGCACTTCATTTATAAAAATATACATTTATATAAAAGTATTTCTTATAATGGAAACCATGTGAATGGATTTAACGGTAAAATATTCATATTTGCTAATTTGCTGCACTCACCTGTTGTGTCAGTCTGTGCTTTTTCTATCCACTAGAGGGTGCATGCATTAAAATAAAAAAATAAAAAATTTATTCTTATTTCTTTATGTGATATCATGCTGTGATTATACTCTCAGTTAAATTGTATTTATAGTTGACACTGTTTGCTAGAAATAAATACCATGTATTACCATGGAGGTGTGTGTGTGTGTGTGTGTATGTGTGAGGCGGGTGGGGTGGGGGACAACAAAATATATGGTATGGTGTCACCCCCATGTGCATTTTTTTTTCAAACAATTGCATGGATTAAAGAACCTAAAGAATTGCAATTGTGATAATAGAATTAAATCCTTCATTTGTGAATGTATTTCCTTGCAGTATAACATCCTTTCTATTTAGATATTGACAGTTGTATTGTATCACAGTTGTATCCTAGAACATGCCAGCCTACAGAGACACAACAGTTCATGTGAGGAAGTAGAGGTGCTCATTTTCCTATGAAAGATATTACTGTATATGATTAAAAACTAAATCTAAAGGTATAAAAAAACACAGGGAGCGGGCCTGGACTTGTCTTCAATAAATCTGAATTTAAGAAATTAATAGAAAGATTGCACAGGGTAAAGGGACCATTGTTCTACATTTATAAGAAAATATGTTAAAAATAGGGAACTATTAAACCCAATACAGCATTTTTATTTCACATTAATGAAGAGTAGACAGCAGAGACAGAGTTCACATCGATGGCTGGTGGTCAGCTTGCTTGAAATGAGCTGTCCATCTGTGTCTGTGTTCCTGTTAGGCAGTACACTGACTGTAACATGCTTCCCCCTTTGATGAAAGGCCCCTTTTTCTGCCCCTATATGAAACATTTTACTGTGGAATAATCTATATGAAACATTTGACTGTGGAATAATCGAATCGCTGTCGGTGTATAGACCTGATTAGTAATTGGTGGAAACAAAAACCTGCATACGCCCCCGAATCCCTCCCCCCAGTACTAGTGGGACTCTAACATTGAAGAAAACTAGATAAATAAACTAGATAAAACAAGCTTCTGTTCACTGGAGATACACGGGCTCAGTACAGGGCTCAGTTCTGTGCGGTCGATGGGTGCTGAAGCATTTGGAGCAATGAAAGGCTGAAGCAGTAGCTGGTGCTGAAGCACAGGTCTGACGGTATAGCAAGACTTCACGAGCCCCAAAATCAGTGGAGTGACCATGCGTCATTAGTGACTCACTGATTTGAACCAGTCGTAGCGTTTTGCTTTTGGACGCAAAGCCATTCAACTTGGTCCGTATGAATCAATGATTGACAGTCTATGAAAATCCCATCCATTTCGCTTTGCTCAAACAAAACATATAGGCAGCCGCTTCTGGCCCAATTCCCTCAATAGGATGCCCCACACACGGTACCTGCTTGTCAATCACTGCATCGAATATCCGTAAGGCTTTAAGGTGTATACATCTGTTCCTGCATTACAGGCTTTCTCCCGTCCTCTTCTGCTGGGGATTCTTTTTTTCTTTATGTGTACCAAGGGAAGACGTGGTGGCTGTCATTCTCCCTTGTAAAGATCGCTTTGGCGGAACAGAAAGCTCTTTGTGTCGGACGAGCGCAGCACGGTCTCCCTTTCAGAGCGCTCACCCAGCTGTGACGCCGAGCACTTCTTCTGCAGGCGAGGGAAGGTTGTCAGATGTGTTCTTTGGGTTTATCGTTTAAAACCGAGGAGCACAAATGGGAATTCAAATGCAGTCACTTGGAAAAAAAAAGTTCTGCATTGTGTGACGGAGAGAGAGTGAGAGGGAAGAAAACCTAAAAGCCAGCTGCTTATTTTTTTTTGTTAGTATTCTTTTTTTTACAGAGGAGAACAGATGTTGGAATGTTCAGAAACACGCAGAATAAGGCATCCGGCCTCTGTGATCAGTGTGACTGTCTTCGAGACATACTTTTTTCCCACAAAGGTGATTGTATTGGTTTGTATTGGTTTTTGATATTTTAAATCGTAATCAACATTCAACCTTTCAATCACGAAGATACTGTACATACACGCTGTGCTGATTGATCATAATCTTAAATCGGTTAATGCATTTTTTCCAGTTAAAGTTAAAGTCTGGAATTGCATTCAGAGTGCCTGTATTAAACAGTAATATAACTCACACATTGCATAATTGACACCTTAAACAATTGTAGGTATCCACCCTGTTTTGGAACTACGAAAGTGGAGATTTACATTTAAAAGAATACAAGTTGCCTGTCAGACTGGCCCTGGTCGTCAGCCCCGATCAGTGGCGGCATTTGGCTGTCCGCCCCAGGGGGAGGGGGGAGGGTGATCCGGCACGAGTTCGTCGAGGAGCAGGAAAGGCATCCGAGGTCGTGTTCCGTCTCGGAGGAGGTGGATCTACCAGAAAAATTGGCTCGTTACCCAGAGGACGGGCGGCGGACTCGTGTGGGAGGGTGACTTGAAATAAATAGAGGATATAATTGGCAACCAAACTGGGCGAAAAGCTGGAAAATTTTGAAACTATAAATTTAAAAATAAATAAATAAATGTATATATTATCCAGCATGCACTGTTTGTGAACATTTGTTCTGTGCATTGGCAACTATAAGTGCTTTATGGCTGCTATTTTTCACTAATATCCATATTTCACAGGCAGATGTGCATGTATGTATCTATCTATCCACCTATCCATATAGGTACGCATAGTTGTCATTGTTTTGTACCTTTACCTGCGCTGGTCCCTCACACCTTTTGCTGCATGATTTCTCTTGGATCTTCAGGTCAACCTAAAGGTTATTTCTGTTTAACCCATTAAGACCTGGAGTGACGTTTAGGTCGCTTCGATTTTGCGATTAATGAAATGCGCTGTGATTCGCTGAAATAGACGTGGGGGAAATGAAGTCTCGTTGGTGTCGGCTTTTTTTTTGCAATTTTTTCCAGAAAACCCTCAGGTTTTAAGAGGTTGTGTAGAATAATTGCTTAGGTTTTAATAGGCGTTTTTAGCAGGCATTTTAGGTCTAAATGGGTTAATTACCACAAAGTTAAGGGTATCACAACACTCAGTGTGCAGGCAGATATGTTGGTCTGCTGTCGATGTATTGTTTTATCATGAATCAGCTGAGGTCTCACCACCTGAGGCATGCTTACAGTTGGAGGATGTTTTACGGATTCACTATTCTTGAGGCTCTTGGTTTGAGATTCACAGTGGATTCTGCAGATGTCTTTTTGATGGTTGCTTTCCTTCAGTGGAACATGGATTATAGTGTAGTGGGAAAAAATGTGATTAATATTGTGTGACACCTTTTAATTGCACTGCCTGTTGCATGGCGTGGATGGGGAGATGAGAACCTATGGAGCCGGACACTGGGACAGGACAGGACTGGCACTGCTTCCCCTCACGAGAAGATTATCCCCAGGTGTCACAATTAAAATTCACAGCCGGCTTTGTCTTAGCTCACATAATTACTAGACAGCACCATATTCACTCTTGTTGATGCATGAGGAAAATCACACCAGTGTATTCATTTACATATAATGGGAATCAGCTTATTGGATTGACTGCTACATGGGCACTAATTAACCATTGAGAGTTTGCGTCCATGCTTGCAAATGTGCGTGTGTGTGTGCGTGTGTCAATGTGTGTGTGAGAGAAAGAGGGAGAGTGCATCCATGAGTGTACCCATGGTGCAAGAGGGAACATTTCAATTATACATATAAACGTGTGTGTGTGTGTCCATTTTAGTCTGAATGTGAATATGGAGAGTTCAGATGCAAAAGCTGATAAATCCATTTTTGTTATTTTCAGTAAATCAAGATTTTTTATTGTGCTTTCTTGGTATTATTTATCAATTCCAAAAATGGTGACCCTAAACTGATGTAAGCAAAGTAACAGATAGGCAGATAGATCATATAAATAGATAGATAATTTGATATTGTTCTGTTTGTTTTGTGTCAAAAGCAGATAAATCTACAATCAGATTTTTTGCTAAATTGAAATTGGTTCACCCAGAGCGAGACTCAGCCATTGTATTGGTTGTGCTGACTACTGTGAATTTCGCAAATGTGGGAATCTCAACTGCATAATTTCTAGTAGTGGGGGACTGTGTTCGCTCTCTGCCCTGATATTATGGTGAAAAGACCAATATTGTCCTCTTTCACTTTGTAGGTCTCTGTTCTGAATTGTACTGCGCGGTTGTGCAAATTTTGTATGTTGTCTTTCAAAGGATAAAATACAATAGTGGATATCTCGGTTTGTGCTAACAAGAAGGCACGCTGTGTATCGGTTTCTACAACAAAACATTGAATAACTGTACATCAAGTATGAAATATATCGAGTTTTGCAACAAAACGATTTGGAAATCACAAAGACGGCACTGTGATCTCAATCATCGGTTTTGCATTTTAACTCTTCATATGTTTGCATTTGTGTATATTTGTATGTGTTTGTATGTTTTAGAATGAATGTGAGTATATGTGTATGGGTTTGTGTGTGTTTGTATGTTTTAGAGTGAATGTGAGTATGTGTGTGCGTGGATTTGTGTGTGCTTGTATGTTTTAGAGTGAATGTGAGTATGTGTGTATGGGTTTGTGTGTGTTTGTATGTTTTAGAGTGAATGTGAGTATGTGTGTATGGGTTTGTGTGTGTGTGTGTGTGTGTTTGTGTATGCACTGATAGTTTGTGTGTGTGGGGGGGGAGGCATGGGTAGAGCAATATGTAAATATGTCTGTAGATGCGCATGAGGGTTTGGGAGCAGGGAGGTTGCAGAAGAGCCTTTATATTCTTTAACCATGATGTTAATGTGCTTTATGGTGCTGTCTCCACTGTATTAAGGAAGCCTTCTTATAGCTATGATGAAAAGTTATAATTAGAATGTTTCCACCTCATTTCGTACAAAGCAGGATTTCTTATGCAACGGTAGATCAATTGTGTGCAAGGAACATGCAGGAACTGTGTAATGTAATAACGTACGTCTTTAACAGTGATTAACAAAGTGCCTAAAGACTGCCTATATATTTGTGAACTGTGGAATGCTAAAAAAGGAAGGACGTGTAGTTTTCCAAAGGAAGTAAAACCAAAATAAAGCTCAGAAAATGTGGAAGTTTTTAACAGATTTTAGAATTTTGTCTGGAAACTGACTTGACTACAGATATACGAATTATAATGAAGCAAACAACGCAGAAATATCAGTTACCAATTTTCCAGCTACCAATATCAATACAGTTTTACCATTATTTTTTCTAACCTGAAGAATAAACAATCAAATGTTCAGATGTTCATCCACAGTTGTGCAGAACTACACTAAATATCCAGACTGTTGTCACAGTGTTTTATCTTTGAGGAAAATAACCACAGAATATGTCAGAGGACCCCATTCCATATTGTGTAGTAGAGGACGCTGCTCATTGTCATTGTTGTCGATGCTCTCAGCTACGTGTCTAAAGGGGCTGGGCCGGCTCTAGACATGTTTTCCTTTTGAGAAATCTCATAAGATGAGCCCTCAGCTGTTCAGGCCGCCATTATGGCTGTCCACACTTTTTATCCCGACCTCGAGAGACCCCTAACTGCCAAACGAGGTGACTTATGGGCAGCTCCGCCGAGTGGACCCCCACGCCACGGGGGACCGGCTCGGGCCCGCGGACTTAACCGCACGCCCGCCCATTAAAAGCCATCCTGACACCAGCACTTCATCTTTCTGCCCCTCAAAGGCCTCACCCCTCCCCACCCCCTTGCCCCAGAGGAGTACAGATGGGGGCAACTATCGCTGGCTGCCCCTCATTAAATGTTAAGTTCCTTGCCTTTTACCCCCCGGCCACCACCACCACCACTACCACCACAGGAGTCATGTGACACAAGGTTAATTGCATTAGCTAAAACAGGCATGCCTGTCCGTGCGCTGTGACTGTCTGATGAGGGGAGATTCAAGACAGGCGTACCCTCATGAATGCGTTTAGGCCACCCACGGCTCGTCGGCTCATACGGTGGGTGCCACACACTGTGTCTGGATCCCGTGCGCAGCGATCACATGCCGGAGCATTCGCTCTTCTCCAGCGGTCATTCGGAACCCTAAAACAGACACCGCTTTGAGTTATGGGGGGTACCTGGTGGTGAGAATGCCTTAATGCCATATGATCAAATGGAACTATTGGGAAAAGTCAGATGCTGGTAAGCGGCAGCTGGTTCACTCCATAATCCCTTTTTTAAAGCAGGAATACATTCTTATTACGCTGAACCTACAATCCTAAACATAAATGGAAACATTCCAAACACGTTAACCTTTACTACATGTTACCCCATGCTCTATAACAGATTTTTCACTTTCACTTTCATTTTTTTGAAAGAAGATGTGCTTTGCAATTCTAAAATTGTTATAGTATTGCACCTACTCTGGAACACAGACGTCGGCCAGTGTGTTTGTCTTTGTGAACAGCAGTGAGCAGTGTCCTGGGTCTGTTCAGGCTTTCAATGTGTCCTGGGTCTATGCTGCTGCAGGTCAGGGGTGTGCTGATAACCTGATAACGAGCCCTGATAACGACAGTGCTAACGAAGCCCCAGTCCCAACAGGCCCTAGGTACGGACCAAGGTGCTGCACTCTCTGCTTAGGGGAGGGGCGAGAAAAGGAGCTTGTTACCATGAGAGGCATCTCAAAGACCAGAGCGACAGTGAACTCTTTGTTGTGGACTTGGGCGGAGCCCGAGCAACGAGACTGTCGCATCTGGAGTCAAAACAAGCGGAGTCTGGACAGTTAGAGACGGTCGTTCATCACTCGTTTATAGTACGGCTCTCGCAAGGCTCACACGTCGTTTAAAAATGTCACAAGTAGGGAGGAGAAAGAGCATAGGCCCCGCTTTGTACTGAGGGATCACAATACTTGTCATTGTCATTTTCACGTCAGTTGGTTTATTTGAACAAATATGTGATTTTATGTGATGAGTTGTATCGGCAATTAGCACAAATCTTTAGAAAAAACAGCACGCATACAATTCTCAAGCATTATGCTGCTGGTGGTGTAATCAGATATTCAGTATAATGTAAACAACACCCAGCAGCCTCTCGTGTTGTTGCAACTAATGGCTGTTTAATTGACAATGATCATTTCTACATCAGCAGCACAGATTGAGTGCCTCCGTTTGAACATGCAGCTGTTTCCGGAACATTGCTGTAGGACAACAAATAGATACTATAAATAAGGAGTTTCTTCATTTATGTAAACAATAATAAATAATAATTCATTTTCATTTTTACTCCCTCCTATGACTGCTGCTGGAAAATGCAGGTAAATATAACACAATTACTGTTAATTACAAGTTAATAATACTTTTTTTTTAAACTCCACACAAATGTGTTTCCTCACCATACATTTGCATTTGGGCTTAACGGTTTAATGCTAGTCAAAAGTTTTTTCTTATTTAAGGCTCAGTTAATACACCTTGACACCTTGACTTCATACTGTGGGTTGTTTAGACATCAGTGCTGTGTGTGTTATGTTTTGCATGTCTGTTCGGTTTGTTTTTGTACTTTGTTTATATTATCATTCATTCACGTTTCATTCACGTTCTGTTCCCCATCTGTCATTGTTCCTTGTTGTTCGAGATCCACTCCTTGTCTTTGTCATGCACTTCGGGAAATTTAACTTTACAGGTTTTCTGTCTAAGTTT
Source organism: Aldrovandia affinis (assembly GCA_029706075.1). Classification (NCBI taxonomy): domain Eukaryota; kingdom Metazoa; phylum Chordata; class Actinopteri; order Notacanthiformes; family Halosauridae; genus Aldrovandia; species Aldrovandia affinis. Next base: position 1,364,831 of record JAINUG010000079.1, read on the forward strand.
CTTATCTCGTTTTACTTCCTTCTTTCTTCCTATAACACTTTGTATATATTAGTTAGATGTATATAGTACTAACCTACTAATCTACTAACATTAGGGATTTAGATTGAGTTACTAACATTACTAATTACTAATTATCTCACGCTTCTATCTATCGCTATCATTCTCTCTCTCGTTGTCCTATCCCTGTACGCTTCTCACGTTTCGCTTCATTTGCACGCAGATTCTCTCGATGCGTTTCTCCCCTTCGAACTGTGCACGTGTCTGCCTGCTCTTCCAGGTCGTATATTGTCTATGTGTCTGTGTCATTCCCAGTCCGTGTCTTTCGTTTCCCCTCGTTATTGTATTAGCGAATCCCATCGTTTTCACCTGCATTCCTGCCCTTCTCTCCTCCCAGTCACACCTGATTCCTATTGTGTTTCCCTTCACTGCTTGTATTTAAGTTCCGTGTTTATGTTCACTCCTTGTCAGAACATTGATCATCATTCCCTGTGCCGATTGTTAGTAAGCCAGAGTCTGTTGCATTTTCCTGAGACACCCCTTTGTTTTCACTTCAAGTTTGCCTGCCGATTCTGTTTTGTTTGCCTATTCTGATTCCTTGGTTTTGACTTTTTGGATTGTTTGTTGACTACTCTCTGGATTTCGATTTTGTATCTTTGCTACTCTGTCTACTGGTTTTGACCCCTGCCTGAATTAAATGTCCCTTTTTGCCTGATCCTGGTCTGCGTCTGGGTCCTTATCCCGTACCTCACAGTGTGATTGGTTAGCACTCATTCCCCTTCCCGTGAAACGCACTATGCAACATGCTAACGTGCAGGCTGCTAGGGGGCCCGCACGTTTCAAATAGCCCCGTTGACTGAAGAATAGATTCAAATCAGATTTCAATGGGGCGGCAGCGGCTCAGTGGTTAGCGACACAGGCTGGCATTTTACATTTACATTTTAAGCATTTTTTATCCAGAGCGACTTACAAGATGTGCATAAATACATGTTAGGAACAATCATAGTTCGCGCAAGAGATCAGTGCAGTAATACAGTGATAGACATCATTGCAGGCAGCTGCGTACCATACCTGTAACACTGGGAAGGAAAAGGTTAGTAATTAAAAAATATATATATACAATGGGGGAAATAAGTATTGAACACATCAACATTTTGTCCAGTAAATGTATTTCCAATGAGCTTATTCAAGTGAAATTTGCACCAGACTTTGGTATTAACTCAAAAAATCCAGAAAAAATTTAAACATTAGTCCATATGTAAATAAAGTTATATGTAATAAAGTGGAATGAAACAGGAAAAAAGTATTGAACACACATAAGAAAAAGCAGTACACCACAGCAAGGAAAGGCAAGGAACCAGCTGAAAACCATAACTAATTAGGAGGCAACTCTACCTCCAATCTGTGCTCATTAATGTCAGCTGGGTTAGAATATATTAATGGGCTATAAAAGTTGTTTTTTGTTACCAAGGTGCCACACAAGAAACATCTAATGATGGGTAAAAGCAAAGAGCTCTCTCAAGACCTTCGCAACCAGATTGTTGCAAAACATGAAAATGGAATTGGCTACAGACGTATTTCACAACTTCTGAATCTTCCAGTAAGCACCATTGGGGGCATTATCCGTAAGTGGAAGCAACATCACTCCACCATCAACCGGCCACGCACAGGAGCTCCTCGCAAGATTTCTGATCAGGGAGTCAGAAGGATACTTAGAAGAGTAGCCAAAGAGCCAAGGACCACTAGGAAAGAGCTCCAGAAAGACTTTGAGGCAGCAGGTACAACTGTGACAGAAAGGACAGTAGGCAATGCACTCCACCGCCATGGCCTCTGTGCACGTTCAGCCCGCAAGACCCCACTACTAAAAAAAAGACATGTTGAAGCTTGTTTAAAGTTTGCCAAACAACATTTGGACAAGCCAGTGAACTACTGGGAGCATGTACTCTGGTCAGATGAGACCAAAATTGAACGTTTTGGCTGTCACACAACACACCATGTTTGGAGGAGAAATGGCACTGCACATCACCTGAATAACACTATACCAACAGTGAAGTTTGGAGGTGGAAGTATCATGATGTGGGGCTGTTTCTCCTCTCGTGGTACTGGCAGACTTCATATCATTGAAGGAACAATGAATGGAGCCATGTACAGAGAGATTCTTGAGATGAACCTGCTGCCATCCACCAGGATGCTGAGGATGAGACGTGGGTGGACCTTCCAGCAGGACAACGATCCAAAGCATACAGCAAAGGAAACTCGCAATTGGTTTCAGAGAAAGAAAATCAACTTGTTGGAATGGCCCAGTCAATCACCTGACTTAAACCCAATTGAACATTTGTGGAAGCATCTGAAGATCCAGATTCACAAGAGGGCCCCCTGAAAAATGTTGATGTGTTCAATACTTATTTCCCCCATTGTATATATTTTTTAAATGAGTAAGTGGGGATACATAGTGTTGAGCAAGTAGGCAGTGGTGATGACAATTAGCTAGATGTACAGAATTCAGTGGTAGTGTCTGAAAACGTGGGTTTTGAGTCTCTTGCGGAAGATTGCAAGAGTGATTCTGCGGTCCTGACTGATTGCGGAAGGTCGTTCCACCACCGAGGGGTCAGGACAGGGAAGAGACGAGACCGCGAGGAGCGGCTGCCAGGCGCCCGGAGGGATGGGACAGTCAGTTTGCCAGAGGAGGCAGAGCGGAGGGGTCAGGCTGGGGTGTAGGGAGTGATGAGTGACTGGAGGTATGGGGGTGGCAGTACCTCTAGCCACTTGAAAAGCAAGCACCAGTGATTTGAATCTGATGCGTGCTGCGATGGGGAGCCAGTGCAGGGCTGGCAAGGGTTCGAATCCCAGGAAAGCCAACAAAAAAATGAACTGGAAAATGGAGGAATGCCATTTCAAATCCAGGGGCACTGCCAAAGTGCCCTTGAGCAAGGCACTAAACCCCTAACTGCTCCAGGGGCGCCGTACTGTGGCTGACCCTGCGCTCTGACCTCTCTGATGGTGTGTGTGTGCTTCTAGGAGAGATATGCGAAAAGATCAATTCCAATTACCCTGTGTAAAAACTGTGTGTAACATGGCGAATAAAGATCCTTATCCAAATGCATGACTGAATCTGACTCCCATCTGAAATAGGATATGGTATCTGTGCTCCCCCGCTCCTTATCTTTACTAGTTTTGTATCAACTGTTGGTCTAGTGTGCTAGACGTACAAAACAATGTCTTAATTTGTACTGAAGATTCCCGTACATATCTCCAAGAAAGAGACATAAGAGCAGGACTTCTACTGAGTATCTCATAAAGAGTAGGGCTGAACAGTTATTGAATCCTTTGACTAATGTTTCATAACTCATATGTAATAAACAGTAGGGCTGAATAGTTATTGAATCCTTTGACTAATGTTTCATAACTTAAAATAACAGTTTAATAACAATAGCCTGTATAAACTAACACCCTTGAAAGGAGTTTTGATGAGGTCATTCAAATCCCTTGCGAAAATATGTTTTGTGGAGATTAATATACCTCCATAATAATTAGAATAATATTACCCTTAAGCCACTCAGAGTTTCCACCCCTGTTAAAGTGCCGTCTTTACCCAGCCTTGTAAAAATCACATTACCATTTTACGCTGCTGTTCCTTAGAAAGGTGGCCATTTGTGCAAAAGTGAAAGCCAATTATGAAAGCCTGAATTATGTGCCGTTTATTGATCCACCTGGCATATTATGGTCTTTGAATTCATTGGGATGGATTAGTCAGTGCGATGATTGAAACCCGAAGCTCGCCTCCATGGATCCCCCTGCCCCATAAGCAGTGAACGCCTGCCAGGTAATGGCATTACAGTTTTACACTAAATCTACCGCCGTCTGACATCTCAAGTGCCTTAAGAGAAAACATCGGTGTAATAAATTGGGGGTAAAGCTTATTTTTTTCAGCCCCCTCCCCCCACACTTTTCTCCTTTTATATGAATCATTATTTTGATAAAAGCTTTCCTGCTTGTTTCGTGCGCTTTCCCCACTAATATGGAGGCTTATATCTGGTTGAATAAATGCAGCTTAAAGAGCAAAAAAAAAGGCAAAAAGACATATATCCTTCATAATTTTAATATGTATGCGAGGGGATTTAGGTTGCCAGATGACTTCATGTCACAGAAGCTCACGTGTGCACGCATCTCTCTTGTGGTTGTAAACAGGCGTTCATTCATTTTAACCTGGCTTTATCGCATGAAGCTTACCACATTATGTGTTAACTGTACTGCTACTCTGCCACTGAGTGGGTCAAAGGGGAGTCATATACATTCATACATTTAACAACCCTTTTAACCCTTTTAAAATTGAGCTTTCTTAATGTGCTGCCATTTTCTCTTTTATTTTTTGTTTTTCCTCCAGTCAAGTTCCAGATACAGGGCCACCACTAACATGGCTCATTTTAATCAAAGGTCCAGAATTCCCACAAACACATCCAGTGCTTAATTAGTAAAATAAGAGATCCAACCACAATTACTTATTTATGAGCCCGGGGCTCTGATTCTGAGTAAGACATTTGCCGGGGCGCAAAATCGGATTCTTGGCATTTGCTGGGGCTGTGCCCCGGCTAGCCCCGGCACAAATTAAGCACTGAACACATCGCTCCACATATAAACATACCTGCTAAACCAGGGAATATGATTTTTGAATAAGCACACGTCCATAACAAGGCTATTCCTGGCAGGTTCTGGCTGCCAATCCAAAACTGTATGCTCATATTATTCAGTACCCCACACTTTCAAGCAAATTTAGCATGAACAGCCTATTAGTGTTGTTGGGATTACATTTTCACACAAAAATGAATACTCATGACCCTGTATATTGTAATCCCATTACACTGATCACTGCCACATGCACATACAGTGAAAGAGTGGGTCTCTTGACCCCTGCATATACACAACAGAAATGAACTCACAGACTCCTACTTCAGCCAGCCTTTGAAAAAGTCAACTCATTGTGTTTCCAAAGTCCTGCCCATGCCCCCCCCCAAAAAAAAGTGTGCTCTTGAATGGTTGAATTGAATGGTTAATAATGCAGTGTGCCACCAGCTTCTGCAGCTGGGCGAAGTGGGGGCTTCGAAAGTGACCCGGAATGTTCTGAGCGGTTCACTGGCCACACAGCTGGCGGCCGGCTGTGTGGTCCCCCACAATCCTCATTACTTGTGTTCGTCCAGGACCCACAGGGCAGGAGAGATAGAGACCGAGTGCAAGTGAGAAAGGATAAGATTTGTTTTAACTCATAATTATGCTCTCGTGAATGGGAGTTTGTAAGGCGAGGCAAGGCTCATTGTTTAGCGGCCCAAGTGCAATAAAGGATGCGAAGCGGGGAGCTTAAAGCCGGTGTAATCTGAGTTGTTAGAGAGACTTAATTAGGAGCTGGAGCTGGACCCGAGCGGAGGGGCGTCCAGCGGGCGCCTGAGCCAGGAGAAAGTGGACCTCGGGGAGTCAGTGTGGACCTGCTGTTGGAATGCAGACGTCCCAGTCAAAGGGGCTGTCCACTGAAAAAAACCCATGAATTCAGTTTAGAAAAGGGACCAGCGCTCTTTAACTTTTTTGAGGAATGGTTTAAATGTAGCACTGTTGAGGTAAAGGAAAGATACATTAAGAAAAGTTGCACTTTCCGCTGAATATAATTGCATGTTCTAACACTTCAATCTGCATCTGCTCATATAATTATATCTTATTGCATATTTATATAAAAATATGGGTAGCCACAGATGTACCAACATACTAAGGCCTTTCCACACTTTTCCAAGAACCTGCAGTTTTTAGTGCTACAGGATACACATCTATTAGCTAAATAACCCCAAATAATTTAAGACAGGTAGTTAGCTGCCATTCCCTTGGAGCTAAAAACTTTATTGTACGCAAACAATCTCTTCCCCAGTCTGGTCTAGGAAAGGTTGTCATTGACCCTGAACTGAAAAGGAAAAAACAACAACAACAAAAAACCCCAGAAGATTTATTTCCTCAGCTAAACGGTAACCAGAGGTGTTTCCCCCGTCTCAGTCAGATCAATGAAGAGTAAATAGGCCACACTTCTTGTTTCTCAGTGAGGTATCGATCGCCTTCTTCCCAGCTTTGGCTTCCCACTCCCATTGTACCCCATGTCTCTTAACCCGTGGGGCCATGCTGATTGCCATAGATCGTACTGGCTAACAAGAGCATCATGAGGAACAAGGGTCTCAGACAAACAAACACACACACACACACACACAGAAAAGGTATATTCAGCTCTGTGAATTCAAACCACAGCATGGAAGCAAGAGAGGTACACATAAATAAATAAATAAATAATGGAATTCCGGATCAGGAAACCACTGCAGGACAGACCTCAGGCACCACAAAACCTCCCCATGCTCAGTCCCTGTGTGTTGAATTCCTGCCATGTTTGTCCGTATGACTTTTCTCTGAAAATATTGCCCATGGAACATGAAAAATGTAAACAAATCTTTTTGTTGTAAAGGGGCAGAAAGAGTTATTATCGCTCTTATGTCAAATAAATGCACATTCACAACTTTAGAAACTGATGTCAAAATACACCAAACAAATCAATCTTTCAGTTATTGTAATTGTTACTTTCATTATTGTTGCTTTATGTTTTAAATAACCAGCTCTCGGTTTGTAGCTATAAACCTTAGTTGAAATGAACCAGTAATAAACGCGTCTGTGGGATCTCATTAGAACAGTCATTAGTGACCCGCTATCTTTGGTTTCTTTTAAGAACTGTTGCAAACACTGTTAATTTTCCCAAATAGTATTCTTTAGCAATAGTGCTAAGACATATTCCTCTGTCTAATTTTGATATTATGTTTTTAATGTGAAGTGCGATTTGTTTCGTTTGAATGCTTATCTTTTTGCATCAGAGTTTGATACTGATAAGGTGTAACTGCATATGCTACTTTCTGTTTTAAACCATGTTCTGTTCACCGGGCAGTCCATAACTGAAGGTTTGTATCTCTGAGGTTCTTCTTTGACACAATAAAAAAAAAAAATAATCACTATTTGAAAAGAAAAAAAAGTCTCAAGGATCAGATTCAAGCAGCTGTGGGTGCAACAGAAGAGTGTATAAACTCTGTTGACATTGTGTGTGTCTTTTATCGAAGAAGACTTATTCATTTATTTATAAACCGCATTCAAATTTCTAAATGTATGGCTCATTAACAACTAGAAAAATATGTTCATTTTTCTGCATGTACCTTGCATAATATCTGCCTAAAGTGTTGAAAAAGTGAATTGGGAAGAGCTTGACAATTTCAAAGTCGATTTCAAATGGACATGTTTGCAAATGTAACTTCATGGTTAAATGAGCAGCCCTTGTGCATTTTTGTACACACTATCAACTGGTGAAAAGTCATTTTTAATGCTCCAAAGAGCTGTGGTTTGTGTGCAGAATGAGGACTGACTGAACATTCCTAAAGAGGGCCAGATGGGCCAGACAGCTCATGTGAACCTTATTGTCAAAACAACAATATCCAGCATCCAGCATGTGATACAGAAACAGGCTTCCCTAAACTACTCCCATTGGTTTAAAGCATGGAGAGATGAACCTGCTGAGGTTGTTCTGTGATAGGAATGTGATATTGTAGTGTCCCTGTATCCTGGCAAAGCTCCATGAGTGAGTTTCATACATGTGGCTGAATGGCTGCAGTGAAAAAGAGACCATTTATGGAGGATTTTCTCAAGCCATTAACTGATGAGTTTCGTTAACATGATTCTGAGGGGCGCCATTAATTAAAACAACCGCAAACTGTTAGTGACACAGTGTCACCTCTCTCCTTCTTTTCTCAAAAGCCTGTCAGACTGTGTCGCATGCCACACAGCCGATAATTTTTCCTGTCCTTTCCGCTCCAACTCTTTGCTGTATTACACAGACACAAGTCTCACCCCACAACCCAATGGATGCTGTCCTCAGCGCTAACTTGGGCACACTAGCTTTTCTGCTACAGAGTGCCAAAGATGTTGCACAATTCCACATTCTCTTATTGAGTCAAAGAAAGACTGTAGACTCACACTCTGTGCCATGGGGGGAGGGGAAGGGGGCAGCAAACCCCATTGGGAGCTCATTCATTATTTGTAGATATTGATCTGCAGTCACAGATAAGGTGTGTGATTCTGCTGTTGACTCAGGCATTACCTGTGGCCTGTGTTAACTCTCTCCGGCCTAACACTGGGACTGTATCCACAGCTGAGTGTGCTCTCTCCCTGCACTCCACGTTTTAATCATCCCCTGCTGTGCTTCCAAGGTCAGAGGTGGTCTTAGTCAGGCCAGGAGTATCACAGTCACTGGACCAATGTTGATATAACAGATTAGGTCAACATAGGACAGAGTAGAATTTTATTTTCTACAAGTAGAAAAGTGTCTTGACAGATTTAAGACACTTGATTCAGGAATAGCTTTTTTTTCTTCACAATTTCAGCACCAAGACAGTGATGTGGAAAGCTACAATATGATTAAATGACATGAAAAGCTAGATCTAATATTTCGGGGAAATATAGTATTAAAGAAATATTAAGGAAAAAAGAAATACAATATTAAAGAAAGTGAAATAGCCTGCAGGTTCATACAGTACCGCATCATGCGTATTTGTGAGGTAGACGATTTTGAAATTATTTAATTTATGAATGACACTCAAGCACCTCCTAATTTGTACTTTCAGGCTATACCTCCACTCATGACAAAAAAGTAGAGCACCAAGAAAAACATATTAATTGCTAGAACAGTTCATTGATAAAGAAGTTTGATACAACACCCCACAAACTCCACATTTTAATGTAAATGTAATCTACTGTATGATAGCAACAGAAGAATGAAGGTATTTCCTCCGATATGTGAGCGCAGTGTTGCTCTGCACACTCCCAGCAGAGATCACACAGATCACACTTCCTGGTCAGACTACAGAATATATAAAAAAAATGTTGGAGAAATGAAAGGCAATAAAGAATCCAGACACATCATTTATCATGTTGACTATATAGGCAGTAAATAATCGCAGTGGAGATTCACTATGGCGTGACAAGTGGTAGTGCTGATCAGGTTTATTGCTCCCAGATTTAGAAACTATAGAGATGTCTCTGGCAGACCACCAGCGGCCAGGTTCAGTTATAAATCGTAGCTCTCACAGCAACATGAGTTCCGTTCCGGTTACGCCCTCTCAGCACCACAGCAGATCTCGTGGGCCACTGCTGTCTCCTGTGCTCGGCTTGATATGTACAAACTTTAAAGGCCTCATTTACCCCAGAATTAAATTAATATTTGGTTTGTTTCCCTTTTTTTTTAATGGGATTTTTGTTTGTGACATCCCAGGCTTTGCAATCCATTAAAAACAATGAAAAAATAAAAATAAATAAGAAGCAAAGAATATATTTCTGATTGTTGGTGGCCCAGAAAGGATTACACCCTTGCAATCCACGTGTCAATCATGGGAGAGTTTCTAATTGGTGAGGGCAGTCTTGGACAAATCAGAGCCAAACATGGTGTCAGGAGGACCAATTGCCTCACAAAATCGGAGCCCCTCCACAGCCAGTCACACCACTGGTTCAGGACCTGGCTTCCAGCAGCTGTGCGTACAACTGGGTGGCTGCAGGTTTGACTCCCAGATAATTATACCACTGAGCCATGAGCTTAAACTGCATAACTTAAACAGACTGCTCTATACACTTTTGGAAATGCCAAAAGTCAGGAGTACCAAATGGCAAAAAAATACCAAAAAACTTTGGAAATACCAAAACAGTCAAAGTCATTCTACCATAAACACCCACAGTCCTGGTGTGACACAGTAATGCTGATTGCCCTACAATTGTATTTCTTATTTCCTTTTATGTCTTGTTAACCCAGATCTGTCCCATTATGTTATTTTGTCTGTTCTTGTGTGCATTGATCCGATTGGTGTCTACTATGTGCTATACATTTCAGTTTAAAAAGATCTCATTTGAGATGTCACCACCTGCATCTCCAATTGCGCAGGAAGGACAATAAAAAGTAAGGAGGGAAAACCATGACCAGCTGGGCATCATTCCGGTATTACTTTTTTAAATTGTGACCATTCAGCCAGTCTTACATACTTAGTAGCCTAAAGTAGTAGGCTGTTTGCCCATGGTTTCCTGGCTGTGTGTTGCCTCCTTCTTCACTGATGCAAAAGTGTTTTTTTACACAAAGAGACCACAGCCCAATGGTGATGCTCTTGAAATAAAACCTCCCTCTATTTCAGCCTGGGAAAAATGTTCGACAGTGTGTCCACGCAGTCACGCTTAAAGAGGAGGGTCTGATTAGCCAATGTTATACTGCACAATTTATCAAAGAGGCCTGATTGTTGCTCATTTAAATAATTTCATGAATGCAAACATCACCCATTGCTTTGCTGGGGGGTTTGTAATGGCACATATTTATGATGGTGCCAAACATACGGCTCAGATCTGTGAAAAAGGTTTAATTTAAATTCCATGGTACCTTCAAAGAGGAAAACAAATCATATGATGTTAGCTAATTAGATGGGGGATGTATGGAACATATGTATGTCATAATATTTAGATGGGCTATGGCACCCATTGTTCCAGCCATTCCTGATGTTTTGGTGAGGTATGCTTCTTGAAATGATTAATTGTGCAAAATATTGAACTGGATGGCTAAAATATTTTTCATTTTGTAATGTATTGGAAAACCACATATAGCTACTATTATGAATTGTATTTCTGCAATATAAGCACACATGGCATGCATGAAGGTTGGAAGAAATGATGACTTATACATGTATCAGGATGGGATATTCTGGATTCCATAGGTATGCATACATTGATTTATTTTACTTTTTCAAAAGCAAGTGATAACTCCACATTGAGATGTTTAGACTCTCTGATTTTAGCCTTCCCTCCAAGCTCCAGTCTTAGCAGTTTACACAGAGCTTTGACTGATGATTTGGAAAGGACTGTCACAGTTGTGCCAAAACACATCAATGAAGTGCCACTTCTGCATATGAACTCATCCCTAAAAAGGACATGCTTTAGCTTAAGGTAGCCAGCTATACTCTTTAATCAACTGCTGGAAGAATTAGAGAGTATTTGAATACAGTATAACAAACAATTATGATGCAGGCATGTAATGTACCGTACAGAGCCAATGAAGAACATTCTTCCAAAGGCTTGATAAATGGAATGAAAATCCAGTCATAGCTGTAATACTTTTAATCACTGTAAATGCCACGAGCCTCTTGGTTTATTTAATCTAGTTTTTTAATTTATTTAAATTTTACTTTAACACAAACTTGAACTGTGTGGTCTTAACACAAATCGCTCTTTGAACTGGCTTTTGACAGGACTCACATGGACCGACAAGCTACTCACTTTCATTCACTGAGTGTCCTGGAGTTTGATACACAAAAAATCTGTTTTTTTAAAGTTTTTTTACCATGAATTGAACATGATAATACAGAGAGTGCACTGTATTTTACAGAACTATTCAGATTTGTGAATGCTCTCACACGCTTGGCTGCTGTTACATTAAATCAGAACTCGATGAGTGTAGCAGTGCTAACAGTACAGCTGAGTCTGTGCATGAACACTGTGGTTTCTTAAGGGTATATAAGCTAAGGAAAGAAGGGATTATGTTCTTTTCTACACCGTTGCTAATTATTTTAATTGATTATTTAAGTGTTCCACTATTTCAATTGTTTTGATGGCACAGCATCTATGGGTTTATGGGGAATAAAATAAAAAGCTAATGAGTCATATTATTCTGTTGGATTTTTTTATTTATTTTGTTCCCCAATGGAGACCATGTAGACCAGCACGCGCATCCTCCGAAACACATGCAGCCAGAACCACATGCTGAGCTGCGCAGCCGCTGGGCTGGGGTACGGCATGTTTTATGCAGCTTATGCAGACGTCAGGCCTGCTGAGATGCATAGCCACTGGGCTGGAGTATGGCACGCAGACATCAGGCATGCCGCAAGCACCCCATCTACCAGAGAAGTTACGCTATTGAGATGAGGAACATACTGTCGACTGAAACCCCATTCCCTGGGTGACACTGGTCAAATGTGCATCGCCCCTCGGGAGCCCGGCTACGGCCAGCACCGGTGCTGTCAGGATTTGATCAGGGACCTTGGAGGGCATCGCTACATCGAGGACTGGTGCCTTAGCTGTTGTTGTTGTGCATTTTGTTATGTTAATAGAATAACCCGGGTTTACTAACCAGACATTTCAGTCAACCCTACAGCAGTACATTTGTCTCTGTGTGAATGTGACATGCAGGCATGGGGCTCGGAATGGTAAGACAGGGACATAATTGAATTTTTTGGGCCTGTCTTGTCAGCTGGGTTGGTGAAATTCAGAGTAATGCGATTACATTTGCTTCCCCGTCATGTCTGGATGTTCCTGGATTTGCATGTTTACAATATTGAGCTTGCCAAGTGCACGCCCAGTTTTTTTTGTGGAGACCTGGGGGACTAGGAAGAGCTCGGAGAAGGAGATCAAACAATAAATCAGTCAACCAAATTTGTCTCAATGCAGCACAACAAGGGACCCGTCCTAGAGCCCTTCCCAGGGTGCACCAGTGCCTTAAACGCTTGCACGTGTAAAACGGCCCTATAAAGAGGTAAATGAAAACATATTCACCTGGAGCTCCAACAGACTATCAACTTCAGTAACACAATGGCCGTCTTTGTTTTTTTTTTATCTTGTAAGAGAAGCCAAGAGCAAGAGCAGGTCTCATTATGGACCTGCACCTGAAAGGGCGGTGACCCCCACCCCACTTTGACCCCCCCACAGCGCCCCGTGTTTATTAGCGTGGAACATCTTTTCCGCTGGCGAAGCTCAGACTGTCATGCGCCGTGTTCAGAATCAGGGTCAGGTCAAGTGCACTCAGCCTAGATTGGACTAATTTGTCATACCGTTACAAAGCAGATCTGATTCCTCCTTAGACAAGGGCATGCTTTTCAGCCCCCCACCCCCACTGCCTCAAAACAGCACCTGTGACATTGAGAGCAGGAAGAGCCCCCTCTGAAGGGTGCCGATGGCCCCGCCCTGAACTGCTGGCACACAGAAAAGGGCCTTTATTTTTTAGATGGGGACAAAAAAAAAAGTCCTGAGAAATCAGCAGCCAAAAAAAAAAAAAAAAGAACAGAAATGCGAGCTTTTTTTGGCAGTCAGCATATTGAAAGAGTTTAAACTGCTTCCAGGTTTTTTTTTGACCGTCTAAAATTGTCGGTCGAGTGGCCGTGAAGATCAGGCCTGGAATGAAAAACAGAAATCCGTTTGGGGTCTCACTGCTTAGCAGCAAGGAGTGTCGCAATTTTGTCTGAAGCAAAGGTTTTCCCGTGGTCAGCAGAGGCTGGTGTGAACAATGGGTCGTGCTGAGCTGGCATGTTGAAAATCACTTTAATACGCCGTGCAGAATGGCTGGTCTGTAGTCTTTGGGCTATGGGAGGAGGTGTAGCCACTGTGGAAGGTTATGTTAGTGTATGTCATGGCTTTCACAGAGCCGGGCATGTAGGTAGCATTTAAAGCATGTGTTCCGCTAAGCTGAGTTTACATGAAGTCTACTCCATACGTTGTAAAACAGCTGTCGTACTGGTACAAAAACACAACAAAACACAGGAAGCATTGAGCAGTGGTTGGCGGACCGTGGTTGTAACCATTGTTGTGGGTTAAAATACATGGTTGCACCCTTGTGCTTTAACCAGGAGAGCGATACAGTGCACAGGGTGTTTATTCTGCTTCTGTAAACATTCAGACCAATAAAGTGTAATTGTGAGTTATGTAAATTGTCTTGGATAATGGTGCCCTTAAAGCAAAAAAAAACCTGTAAAAAAATAAGATACTTAACAAAATAAGGGGCATTTTGGACCAGGTGTGGGGTTAAAAAGGAGAAGTTTACTGAATGCAATGCTAATTAGCTACATTGAGGGTAGAATAATTCAAATGAATGTTCATTTTTCTCAACTCATAACTGATTCTGAGGACTGTTTACAACATCTGTTGCTCAGGCCACCTTCGCTCTGTCGTTTGGCTGTGAGGTCAGGGGTTGGAGGTCAAGTGGCACGGCCATGGCCAACCTGCCTTAAAAAAATGTTTGCCTCTGGGTGAGAAACACTTAAAAAATATATATATACTTTTCCACCTCTGCATTATGAATGTACTGAAATGCAAGTGATCTTGCAGAGTATGATAAATGTTCACCTACCCAAGCAAATTCAGCAGTTATTTGCATAATTAGATCTAGACAACACTTCTCAATAAGTATGAGGGCATCTGACAATGGTGCTGTGCCCTTCCCTTCATAATATCTCTGGGGTTCTGCATGAGCCAATGTCTATAAATATATTTGATTGGCGAGGCAGCAGTAAAAAAAAGCGCGTTGTCCTTGCCCTTTGACTGAGGCTACCTTTTCCCCAGATGGGTTGAAAGTAGGGGTGTGATGGTATACCAGTATGAGGGCATACCACGATATTAAAATATGAAATACAACTCTCATAAACTTAACGTAATACCGTGATAGTGAATCATGTGGGGAAAAAAATATTTTGTTACCCTACTAAAATGTTAAAATAACCCTAATATAATTATATAATTATCTAAATAATATAATACTGGACCTGGGGTGTCTGCTAATGTTGTTTAATCCCACTGCCTCTTTGGCTATACTTTCATTTTGTTTTGTTTACACCGCGATTGCGCACGTGCAGACAGCTCCCTCGCATTTCCCAACCCCTGGTAGGTAGCTGTTATTAGTTAGCTAGCTACACGAAATAAATCTCAGTTCGTAGTCCCTTATAAAACTTGTGATGACCAACGCTGATTCCAAATCCGAGGTGGTCTGCAATGACAAATTATATCCCCCCAAAAGCTGTGTGGACTCACTTTGGATTCAGAAAAAAGTTGTTGTTGAGAACAGATCTCCCATCTGTAGAGAATGTGGGAAACATGTAATGGCCAGAGGAGGGAACACGACAAGCCTTGCATTCCACCTGCATTAGCATCATCCTTCACGTTATGCCACAATGGAAAAATTTAAATATAGTACTAGACCCGATAAAGCAAAATGTTGTTTCATTCGTAAGGTGAATGATTTAAATGGATTCAAACATACAATTACAAGGAGTGGACATTTCATAACGTCACAGCCCCAGTTGAAATGGTAATGATGGTAACAGTACCATTCATATGTCTGAAAGTATCGAGGTCCCAAACCTAGGACATGATTGTGATAGTACAGCATGAAGCGAAGAGAAGCACAGGTTGTGAGCTGCACCATTACTTTTTAAACCACCAGTGCTACAATGTATTGGCTTTCCAGACACTCTTATCCAGGATAACGGGAATAGCGAGAGTTTTGTTTGCGATGTTATTGGCATGTACAGCTGGATATTCACTACAGCAGCTCAGCTCAAGCACCTTGCCCACGGGTACAACGACAACACCCGAGCTTGGCTTCAAACCAGCAACCCTTGCGCTATAAGCCCCGTTCCATAACCGCGCCACTGCGGCACCGCCGACCTTTGGCTGGCTTCGGCCGTCTTGAGCATGATTGGTTCGGATGGCAGTACCCTCCGTAGGGTCGGCCCATTCCACCGTTATTTATGTAGCCTGACCTCTCCGACCCGTCGGGTCACTCCGGTTTCCTGACCTCGCCTCAGAATGTGCGAGGTTCATGTTAACAGATGTAGGGGTCAGGCGGCCCACAGATCCGTGAGCGCCTTCGCTTAAGTCCACTAATAACCAAGTGAAGTGGAAAACTCAACAGGGAGCCCCCGTGTCGCCTTTATTATCTTTTCATCATTAAAGCCTGCTTAAAATAATTGTTTCCAAACTTGCATGGTGTGTTTTTTTCTTCTTTCGTTCTTTTTTTTCTCCTCCGTCGTGGTCCGCGTAAACTGATTTATTGTCGCCGTCGGCATTTTTTTTTTTCCTCTCCGAGCTCGGCTTCACAGAATGTTAATTTTCATTAACTTCAATATGGCGGAGACCTCTTAAGGGATTAGTTGTAAAGGACGTATACTAACTGGAGGCATGTGACATATTATTAGAAACTGTATCTGATCCCTCTTCAGATAATAGGCTTTGCATTATAATTGCAATGTTAACCCTAAGCGCTCCAGCAGATCGACTCCAGCACACATCAGGGCAGAGGCAAGCCAGTCAGACTTCATGATGGAATGTGTCCCATTGCTGGGTCTAAAAGAGGGGAATTCCATTGATACATATTAGAATACAAAATCCAAAATGTAATGTGTACATTTTCTTTACAACTCAACTCATACTTAAAATAAAGTGTTTGTTTAAAGGGTGCTTAAGCCAACAAGAAGATATCCAAAAAGAAATGTGAAAAGTTTTTTTCCCATTATTATTAAAATATTTTAAACGTGCAAAACATAATGTATATTTTATTTACTTGTAAAACCATACTGAATATGTTTGTGAATGTATTATTATTTTTTATGCTGTGTCTATTTCACCATTGACCATTTCTGCAATGAGCAAAATATACATTCCAGGACAAGTGACAATGTACCAATCACAATATGCCGTGAAAGGTCCTGGCACCACATTCAAAAATGGAATGTGGTTCCTTAACTAATTAAGCTACACTGCCACCTAATTTACATTCATATAAATACATTGGCTGTCAATTCCAATGCATTATATATACACACAGATAGCTATCTCATGTTCATCTAGCACACTACACCAGCTTTCACACACTTACAGATGACAGCTGGCTATTTAATTTTTTCCATTATCTGGCCTAATTTAATCTCCATTTAATCAACAAGTAATATAGGTGTCTAAGGCAGTGAAAAAATAAGGAAAATTTATCGAAATGGATGATCAGGTCCAGAGGTACTGAAATATCAGTCAGTAAAACACTCCTTTGTATCTATTGCAGTGTAAAAGTATAATTTAGGGGTGGCGGATAGCGTAGCGGTCTAATGCACAGTATTTTGGCTGGTCCGATGCGGTGTGCGCTGCCTGTCAGGGACGTGGTTCGAAACACGTCTCTACCAGAACAGCCTTGGTCATCAGCCCTGATTGGGGGCGGCATTTGGCTGTCTGCCCCAGGGAGAGGGTGAGCCGGCTTGGGTCCGCCATGAAGCACGTAAGGGAGTCTCCAGAACGTGGGTGGGCGAATTCCGTCTCGAAGGAATCGTTGTTTGCTGCCATGGGGAAATTAGCTTGCCTTGTGGAGACAAGTGGCGGACTCGTGTGGGGAGTGTAAATCTAAATAAATAGAGGGTGTAATTGCCTACCAAATTGGGAGAAGAAAAGTATAAGTCTGGTCTGCTAGCTGTGCTGGATCACTCAAACTAGCAAACCAGCAGACCGACTTATGGCATACACCACGAAGAATGTAAGAATGTGAAATATTATATTGTTGCAACTGCAAACCTGTTCATTGGACCTGGTGATCAGTCCCTAGGTGCTAATGGAGACATGGAGACCAAGGGTTTGTCTTGTGTGTTGAGCAAAAATGTGTAATATATTCTGTACATTTCGACATTTACATTTTACATTTCAAATAGCATATATTCATATCTCATTTTCATATTTTATTTTAATGTGAAGGCAGACAATTATCATGAAAGTCTTCTTAATTATGACTTATTATTGATCGTCCTGCATCAGCTCTATTTTCTTGCGCTCCTTAATTTGTGCTCTGAAAAGTCATTCAACATTTATTCAAGACATTCTTTGCACTCACCGGGCGAATCATCCGTAGGCCTCTGTCATGTGAGCCTTATCGATCAGCCTTTTTTTTTTTTGCTTCTAAATTTTCCGGAGCTTGCGTCAGTTCATCTTAATCGGTTTTCACCTAAACCCTGGAACAAGGCTACCTTATTCGCAGACAGGGCAGTTTTTCAACATGCAGACTTCTTGTTTCTCCTGGGTGGCACAAAACAGCTTTTCTTATTGAATAAAATGTTATTGAGTTTCCTTACACACCTCCTTTTTTTGTTTTTTTATGTCTTTGCAGGCAACAAAGCAGCCATTAATGAATGTGGGATTACCTGGTAACCTTTTGCAAGCTGTAAATGGACCTGCTTGTAATCTGAATACATTACATCCTTGTGGCTTTGCACAAAGTGACTGAACGATTGAATACCTTATTGAATACCCGATTGAATACCTTCCCCCCCCCTCCTCTGCCCTGCAAGTTACTGCTTGTGCAGGCACCTGCATGCCCTCTAAATGGTTTTGTGTCTGGCCTCTCAAACCCCTCTCTATGCCTCAATAATATCCCTAGCAGTTCATAAACTCACCATGCAACATCTCACTGTCGATGTCAAGGAAATCCAGCACATGATGCTGTTATGTCCGACACTGGGTTATGACAGTGTCGGGATCGTTGGTACATTGTTATGAGTCAAGCTTTACATTTGTGACGAATATGCTTCACACGTGCCTCGCATGGAGATATTAAATGTTACAATTAAATGGAGTAAGCTCCATTCAACTCTAGTTCCCACGACCCATGTCCATCATTCACATATAACATATGCATATGCACTCCCAATAACATAACACACTGTGTGTTATGCAGAAAATTATCTGATCAAAATAAAACTAGCTAGTTGCCTCCTGTGTAGCAATCACAATCAGCTAACAACTCAAGTGTTATTATTTTTCCAACCACACTTAAGACCACAATTGTGAAGCCTTTGCTTAAGAAAATAAACCTAGATTCCTCAGCAATCATAGTCCCATTTAAAACTTGCCATTCGTAGGTATAAATTCCTTGAAAAGTGGCCTTAAGCAGATTAATATCTTCCCCAACAAAAATAATATCTTTGAGAAGTTTCAGTCAGGATTTTGCTCAAATCATAGAACTGAGACTGCACTAGTAAGAGTGATCAAGGAGTCTTATTACAGACTCAAATAAAATGTCTATTCTTGTTTTGTTAAGCTTAAGTGCTGCTTTTGATACAACAGACCCAACTGGTTTGACTCATACCTGACTGGTAGACAATTATTGTCTCATCTGTCTCTTTAGCTGACTCCACCTCTAAACACTCAGGGCCAGAGTTACTAAAGGATTGCGACTACTTTTCCAACGCAAAAACAGCCGCTACAAGGCAAGATTTACTAAACTGTCGCAATGAGTCAAATCGCTATTAGGATGTAATTTGCGATGTAATATTCCATCTGATTTACTGAAGCATGCCTTAATTGCGGCTCTCCTCTTTGCATTAGAATTTTAAGAACTCTTGAAACTAAGTGGTTTATGAGCATTGATATCACCTACATATTTCACAATTCCCATTTTGTATTGCGCTTTCCGAGGTTCTAGTCGCTATCCCAGCAATGGAAAACAAATAATCATAAATGTTGTTGCAAAACACTCCGATTCTGAATTTTAAATATATATTCTATATAGCATACATATTATTTACTGGAACTTGAAATAAAAATTATATGAAAGGACACAGGATTTATTTTGACCAATTTGTCATCAGCTAGCAGCCAGTATAAAAATGCAGTTATGAATTTGAACAATTATCTTATTTAGCATATGTGGGTGCAGAATGAATCGTGAATACAGTTTTACTTTCAGACTCTGTGGCCTTCTCCCATCACAAGTTTATCCATTTCTACTCTTTATTCTTATTCTAATATTATTTTCTTGGTTGGACCATTGGCGGTGTCTTTTTCCCTCATTATGTTGTAGGAAAGGTTTTCTTTTGGACGCCGCCTAACGACATGTCATATTTTCTTTACATCATCGGTTGTTTGTTTTCTTTACATCATCTACTGTTTATTTTGGTATGCCTAATGAATTAATTTATTTTGTGATGTCACTCCAAAAAATGTATTCTCCGTTGGTTTTTCCTATGCTGTAATATGGTGTTATGATGCTGTACCCCGTTAATCAGTTGATCTGGACATGTGAGCATACCATGTTGTTGTATGAGTGTATCCTACTGCAAATTTCAAATGAGGGCATTTAATTTATTTAATTGCGTAATTAGAACGAGTCTTAGTAAATTGACCATTAACATGTTAGCCGCAAAATAGCCGCAACAAAATAGTGACCGTCTTTGCACTGTGACTTAATAAATCTGGTCCTCAGATTTCACTTGTGGAGTTCCTCAAGGATCTATTTTAGTCCCCCTACTCTTTTCCCTATACATGTTCCCCCTCTGTAATATTTTTTGTAATTTAATTGGGGTTCATTGTCACAGCTACGTGGATGAAACTCCAGTTGTATCAGTGTCTCAGTGTCACCTGATGACCCAAATGCTATCAGCACTCTTGTTGAATGTATTAATGATATAAAAATCATGTCCAGAAACTTTCTCCAGATTAACTGTGATAAAACAGAGATAAAACTCCTCCTTGTATCTCAGACATATGGCCAAACCTGCTAAACTCCTCATTGGACCTGAGAAATACTGCCATAGTGAGTCCTTTTCTGTTGATGCAGAGACTGATAGATGCCAGACTTCATGACAAGTAGAATTGACACTGTAATGCTCTATTGGTCTTCCAAAGAAAAGTCCTGATAAATTGCAACTCATTCAAAACACAGCTGCACAAATCTTGACTAGAACCAAGAAAGTGATCACATTTCCCCCACACTAGCATCTTTGCACTGGCTGCCTGTAAGTTTTAGAATTGATTTTAAGATTATTTTATTTGTCTACAAAGCACTCAGTACCTGAATATATCACAGAATTCTTAATCAGCCCCCAAGTACTCTTACATCTGCTGACAGCAACCTAATGCCTCTACCTAAAGTTAAAAAAATAGGGCAGGAGCTTTTCATTTCTTTGCCCCCAAACTCTGGAACTCCCTCTCCAATTCTTTTTGGGGAAACATTTAAGTTGAGAAAAAGTGTTTGAAAACACCCCTTTTTAACATTGCTTTTAATTGACTGTTATTATTATTACTCTAATTCACGTTTGCTTGTGTTATTCTTCTATGTATGTATATTGTTCTTATTTTCTTTTACTATTATCACTGTTGTTATTGTTTCTCTCTCTTGCTTCAACTGTGCTGTGCTTTATAAATATATTATAATTATATTATATATATATAAATGTATTATAATTATAATAATAATAATAATTATTATTATTATTTAGTAGTAGTAGTAGTATTGTTATGATCATCTACACAATTATATCATCTACATTATGACTGAACACAAGATAATTACTGTCATCAATTTGCATCTCCCATCTTCATTGTGTCTTCACAGTTTGGTGGTTCACTAATAAAAGTATCTCAGTTGTACCTTACTGGTTGCAAACCATTCACAAAATATTATTTTTTGTTGTATGTGAGGTTATGTTCTTTTATAGGGAATTCATGCTCATCACATGCTATTTCCTCTTTCACTATATGTGTGGTGATAGTATTGATTCACTAAAGCATTTTCATTATCTTCACGGCAGATACAGACACCATTACAAGCTGACAGAGGAGCGCCATGCAGATGTGGCAGTATGACTTCATCAAGGCCAATGTGCATTAGTGAGGTTATGCAGTCTCCCTGTTTCTCACCCTAATAAACCCAGCATGCACGTTCACATGCACGCGCATACACGGACCCATCTCCTCAGTTGTCAAACATGTCGATCCCTTGCTGAAGGTCTGTGGAGGTTGATGAAGGAGGCTGATGACAGGGCACTGGCGAACAGGCGGCTTTCGGGAGGCAGTGGGAGCCATTACATCACCGTTGCCCCGGCTGATTGGGTCCCGCCCATGTGCCCGTAAGGCAGGAGCAGATGTGGAGCCTCGCGGCGGATTCTCCGCATGTGCTGCTGCAAGCCAGCCGTATCATCTCGGGTCACGGCCCCTGCCTGCTCATAAAAGACGCTGAAAGCGAGCTAACCCGGCGCGCTTAGATGATTGGGTCGGGCCTGATTTGTATTTCAGATGGCCTCTCTCCAAAATGGATGGAGCAAAAAAAAAAAAAGAGAAAAGAAGAGCGAAACAATGGAGAAAAAATACTGTTCAGCCAACATCAATGACATGAAGAAGTCTAACAAAGCGGATGCTGGATCTTATTCAAGAAAACAGATTTTACATATGTAAAAATAGACAATAGAATCACTATGGGTCTGGTGATTGAGCGATCAAATCACAGATTGACTTTTTTCTAGTTGTGTATTGCAAAGATGATTATTTTTGGATCCACTTTATGTCGGATGCTCAAGAATCACTTTGTTTCAGATGAAGGGCAGATTTTTTTTGGTATTCATCATTTAAATGTGAATGTATCCTCCCTGCCAGCCTTGACAGATTGGGCACAAGTCTTGTCTTGCTCACAGAGATTATTCAAAGGCCTTAACAGCCCCTCAAGCCAAGAGGGACTTCTCTATAAGACAGAGTGGGAATGCACCAACAGTGAAATATCCTTTTATGCCAATCAATGCCTTCCAAATGTACATGACCACATAGTTTCTGTCCAAGCTGTACGTAAAGAACTTCCTTCAAGGCACACCGCATTATAGAACTATTACAGATCATGTATGGTGGCAGGTCTGGGGCGCCGGCTCTGTTGGAGAAGACTAGTGCCGCGGAAAACCAGTAGAGCTGGACAGAAATATATTTCAGGGGGGATTACAATCCCTCCCCATTGGGCCGGACAAGGTTTCACAGTCTGGATTTATCACAAGCCCGGACGGGAAGTAGGTTAATAGACACTCACCGGACATCTGTTGCCATGTTGCTGCCCAGTAACCCTCGCTGCCAGCCGTTGATGACCACGTTTCATCTCTTCCGCCCCTTATGGCATACTTTTCCAATTTGGATTGCCACTCACGCTGCACTCTGGCGACAGGTTTCTGAGGACAGGAGAGGCTCAGGGTCATAATGATAAAGTTCCCAGCGCACCTCATAATCCTGGACATGTGTTAGACACAGATCCTGGCGGTTTTAAAGATCACAGATCCGGCCTGTGACAAGGGCTCTACGTTGGCTGGGTGGTGGCCAATTCACCGGACAAATCAGCACACCATTTTGTTCTGCAGATAGGTGTGTTTTTCCAGCATGCCAAAGCCCCCCAGTGACATTTTAGCAACATGCTCATCGTGTACCAGGAAAGTACTAGAGCCTTACACTCTAATACAGGGAGCAACAGCAAGGTCAATGTATCTAATGAGTGTAATAATAACAGCTCCCGACTTTCATAACCATTCACAGCCATTCCAGAGGCGGAAACCTTGTTAAACTACTCTTAATGAACGCAAAAGGCTAAACCAGAGACAGTGAAAATAAATTCCTAATGTGTCCTGTCCTTTTCTGTGAAGTGGAACGTTATTATTATCTGTATGGTCTTGTATTGAGTGCTTCATATTTTACAGCCTCTCTTTCAAATCCTGCTGAGTTTATCGCATCGCCTATTGCGTATATTAGATAAGTAAAATAAGATGACATTTTATCTGTTTGGGGCAGATGCATGTGGTTATTGAATAAAAAGAGCGGTGTCAGTATTTCTGACACATTTCCCCTCTGAGGACTCAATGATGGAGGTTGGAGAGCTCTCTGACTCTCACACACTCAAACTGCGTGAGTGAAGTGTGTTTTAACGGAGACGAGTCTTCTCGGAATGACCTACGAAGGGGATAATCCTCAAATGTGAAAGTAAAGATCAGATCTTTGTTCGTAATGTGGGGGCATCCAGGTCAGGTGGCTCTTGTGAAGGTTGTAATGGGAGTTGGCAAATGTAATTTTCGGTTCCCAGACTGGTTGGGGTGCCTTGTTTGGGCTTAACTATAGCACAGCGATTAGATGTTTTCAATGGGAAACTTCATACTTCTCTACATATCACTTCATTATACAACTGTGTCAGGCAATGCCTTCTACCTTAACTACTGTTTGGGGTTTTGAGGAAGAACCTCAATCTCAGACTTCAATGACATCACAATACCAAGAATGCATTTCAGGGAAAGAAGACCAATGTGCATTTTAGTGGTCTACATTTAATTTACAAAACTGAGATTTGATTTGATTTGATTTGATTTACTTTATTGTCCACCTTAGTGGAAATTTGTCTTTGGCTTCTCTTCCCAGAGACAATAAGAGGACATGTGTTACACATTGCACAGCACACACAGCACACCATAAAAACATAGAACATAGAACATACAATAATACAATGGTGCAAGTTAGCAGATAGCAAGCAGCTTGTCGAATTGATCCAAAGGAAAAACAAAAAACAAAAACAGAATACCTACCTAACTAAAATGCCTACCTACCTATCTAAAATACCTAGAAATACCTACCTACCTAAAATAATACCTAACCTATACAGCACAGATTATGCCTACTGATTGTACACAGCTGCTTTTTTCCCCACACAAGTTGAGCACTTCCTTCATTATCACTATTTGTGAGCATACAGCAGAAACTGTGTATAATTTCTCGGGTTTTAAATCTATTATCATTATTATCACTACCAAACATTAAAAAATGTAACATTAAGACATAATCAAATTAGGTATGGTACTATTACTATGTTGCATTCGTTAAAGTTTAATCAAGAAATGCAGTCCCTGACTATCATTGGTGTTATCTCGTGTATTGTGTGGTATTATTGTCACAGGAAGAAAGGAGAAAAATGTGTAGAGAGAGAGAGAGTGTTATGGCAGTGACTGGCCTCAGCTGTGGTGTATTGATCTGTTATGAGGGCCCAGAGCAGGACAAGGCCTGTTTGTTTTAAAGTTCAATGGCTCTCTGGTACTGTTAGTATTGTAGCCACAGGAGGAATCAATAACCAGGATGACAACTGTGCCATGTATCACACACTCCTGCTAGCAGCTGTAATAGAACGGTTTACTCTACATGCAAACATTGTGTTAAAAGCGCAGGCTCTGACGGTGCGTGCTGTAGTAAGAGGCATCCATAATTGAGGGAAGGCAGTGTGCTTTCAGTAAGGCACTGAAGTTCTGTATTGTATTTGGCCTATTTAAAAAAAAAGGTCCTAAAGGCAAAGTTTTATAAGGGCTGATGGGGGTGGGAGACGATTGGTTAAGACAAAGTCCCTAGAAAGAGATATGTTACACAACCAGGAACACGTGCCGGAAAATGAGAAAGCTGGGAAGTGGGAGAAGAAGGAAGGGGAGATGTGGGAATTATATTGCATTAGTGGTTCAGATCAAATGTAACGTGGAGGGAATGGAGGGGGCAAGGCAAGGGGGGCATCATTGTTGTCCTCTTCCCCAGCCACCATGAGCGGATTCAATTTGTGCACATCCCACCCCCCGCCCGTCTCACGTCTCATTCCCGCATTTGCAAATGCACCATGCACAACTGACCCTGTAACGCATTCAGTCCATGTTACTCTATTGCAGTTTGTGACAGTATGTTTAGCTGTTTGTTGTGGCCCGTTGTTGCTTTTCCAATGCCAATGAGTCACAGTGTGAATGAGCTTCAGCCTATGACGCATTTTCCATTGTCAAGCTCTCTAGAGCACTGTGTCGCATCATCGGTCTCTGCAGCGTTGCTCTCTTGCGCAGAATTTTGCACTGCCTCTCACAGTCTCAGAAATAACTAGTTGACAGGGAACAGCTTGCTCGTGCGTGAACTCGGTCAAACAATCTGTTTAAACTAGAGGGTAAAGACAGCTTCTTAAAGGCATGGAATCAAATCAAAAGCCAAAATGTTTCTTTTTTTTTGTATGCGGTAAACTTTGGCAATAACGGACGTGCACTGCATATGTAGATTAGGTATGGTGGGTAAACTGAAATACTGTTGTGTACATTGCTGTATTGGTTGATGTTTTTACCACAATGTCCAGAAGAGGGAGCCGCTGGACAGCCCAGCTCCCTCACCACAGTAAATAAATCAAATCACTTTCCTGTGAACTTGCGCACGCCCCCACAATCACATACATGAAGTTATGAACTTGTCCTTAGGTTGTTACCCTGAATGGAAAATTGACATTTTGCTCATTAAGTGCATTGCTTTTGTATGCATGTGACAGTAATTGCAGTAATTACATTTGTGGTGACAAAGGTAAATTGACATGTTTTTCTCATTTCCTCTCTTTTTCTTCCAATCGACCATTAAGAAATAATAATATTCCAGACAAAGAGGCTATTGTTGGCTTCAAGGGATAAGGGAATTGATTATTGAAGTTCCATAATTGCTCATTATGTAATGGAGCTGATGTGGTCAGAACAATTTCCTCAGATGACAAACATCAGAGACACAAGGTGATGGGTATTACGGGCTCTGACATAACCTGTCCAGACAGGTTTCTATCATACTCAGTGATCCCAGGAATATCACCAGCTGCAAATAATGTAACAGTGCAAATCAATCCCCCCCCCCCCCTATAAATAATGAATTAGGCACATGCTGAAATGTTACAGTGCTGAAAATGCATTGTCATGGAAACGTGTGTCATGTACATGCACAAAGTGCCCACATGATGTCATATTTTGCGTGATGGTAGTGGTAGGAATGATGGACGAATGGAACGAAAGAAAGAGAGAGAGAGAGATTCGTGAAGATGGATGAACATAGGTGTAGAAACCTAATGCTCCTATGCTGACACAGCATATCCTTTTAGCAAATCGTTTTTGTTATATAATTTCAAAGCAAAACAGAAAAATGCAAAAGAAGTTCATACCAAAATAAGTCAATAGCAGAAATGTTCTAATTTTACTGTGTCTGTTTTCATTCCACTGGCCAGTTCATGACCTTGCGATTGTGCTGTGTTCAGCACCAGTGTATACAGCTTTCATTTCATTTGAAGCTATCTTTTGAAAGTTGATTCACCTGTTAGAGTGTGGTGGGATTTAATGTCATAAATACCACCACACCTTGTTTTTCATTAACACATGTCCTATATTAAGATATTATTCTCCTACATGATACAGATTTATTCAATATTTATTACGGTTAATTTATGCAAACATCAAAATAAGTGCATTTACATTTATTGCAATTCATGTTACAGACTATGAAATTATCCCCATGCAGTAAATTGGACAATAGAATGTCCAATCTTAAAAGAAAAGGGTTTCACCCTTAGCTAATTGTGTGTCTGATATTTTTTTAATTTGGTTATGTATATTTACATGAAACAAAAAGGACAATGATAAATTATAAAGTTAAAGTGCGTGTGTTTTGTATCACATCAATAATCAATGTGATATCTGTACATGCAGTATTTAAGCAGCACTGAGCTATGAGTGTGATTACTCTATTGCGTCCGAAGGATGATATCACTGCTATGATTTCTGATTATGGTTATCTGTTTATTATTATGTTCTCCAGAATTACTGAGAGTGAATTAGGCTGATGCATTTTATGACATATTTCATGCAGGTAGATTTTATTGTTTTAATTTATGGATGAATACATTACCAGCAATAAGCACTGTTAATGAAAATACATTATTATAATGAAGAGGCCTTGGAGTGTGGAATACCAGAGATCAAAAGGGAGTTCCCCTCACATTGTGGGTCTTATCATTGTTGCTCTGATGAATTGCTAAAATTAGTTTTTCCTTTCCATTGTTTGGAGAGCATGCGGTAGAATGTTAAACTACATTATGAAAGGTGAGTAAAATAAACCTCAATTGATGAACATGGTCCGTGCGTTACCGTAGGCTTGTAAAAAGAGGGACTTGCAGGGCCAAAAACTGACTGATTATAATTTGGGTTTTGAGTTTTCCATAGACACCGGCACCGACGTCTTACCGCTTGTAGCACATCATGAGTTGAAACAAGATTATTCAAAGACACTAACTGGGAAGAGTTGTGCATTGCTAAAATTGGTATATTCCTTTATAATGAAAAACCAAACCATTATTGTACCATGTTAAAATAGCAGTATACATGTTCCGTGAAAGATTTGCCCATGTAGCCTTTGCGTGCAGTCCACGGTGTAATTACATCTTCTCCTTTCAACGTAAAGTCCACGACAGGACTACAGACCCTCTCTGAGTCACATTTGTTAATCAGGGCCAAAGCGCTAGATTATAAATATAACGAGAGAGAGCAAGAGAGAGAGAGAGAGAGAGAGAGAGAGAGAGAGAGAGAGAGAGAGAGAGAGGAGAGAGAGAGAGAGAGAGAGAGAGAGAGAGGGGGAGAAAAAAACGACACGTGTAAGTGATCTTGTTTAAGAGCATTACATTTGAATTTATCGGGGGCGCTCAGAGGGGACCTGCGGAGGCCGTGATTGGGCGTGAAGGCTCCGGATGCAAATGAGGGAGATGAGTTATGGGGCCTGCATCTTGTGTGAGTTACATTACCATACATGAGTGGTCCCCATCCATCTGCTCCCGGACCCCCTGGGGAGGGAGGCTTCTGCCGATGAGCCGCGTGGGACGTCTGAAAAGGCTGCCCAGCCTTTACCGTGCAGAGGTCTGACTGCTTGGAATTTGTCTCGCATCCCCCAGCACTAACTGTAACAAACTTTATTGGTGTGGTCTGTACTGTACAGACAGGGTCCTGGGTTTTATTGGTGTGGTCCCTACTGTACAGATGGGGTCCTGGGTTTTTTTCTTTTTCTTTTTGTAGGTCTGAGGCTAGAAGACATTTGGGCCAGCGGACAATTTCATATTTCTGACAAAGCACTGATTAAGCACATTGCTTTCATTGTCCTGGACCCTTAAGAGGTTTATGTGGATCCCTGTTCATTTTTAGCTGGCCCTTTAGTGTCCCTAACAGGAGGAAGAAGGAACAAGTGAAACAGTAAAAGAAGACCTTGGTAGTGCTCTGTGTACAGGACCTGTCCGGCCTTACCATGCTAGGGACATGGTAGCAATGTGTATGAATCTGACACCCCCAAAGTTACAAGTTCAAACAGAGACAGGACCTACTGTTTAGTAAGTTCTCCTGGAGAAGTAAACTCATAATGATTATAGTTACTATCTGCCTGACAGTGATATGTACATATATTTCTCAATCATTGATTTAACTGAATTTAAAACTGATTTAAATTTGAAACAAAAGAACAACAACAGAATCTCTTGTATATGTACTGAAACTGATACGTTTGGAGTTGCTTTTGTCATCACAATCAATTTTGATGAGAATGCAACAGATATAAACACATTATTTCATTACAGGCTTTTAGCAGACAGACTTGCATAGATTGTATTTATTTTTCTTTACATACAATTAATTTATACAGCTGGATATTTACTGAAGCACTACCAGCCCAGTTTCTTAACCATTATGCTACACTGCTGCCCACACACACGCGAGTTCCAGTCCAGAGTAGCTGGCGTGTGCATAGAACAGAAAGGACATCTTTTCTTGTCTCGGCTCAAGCCCTTTTCAGATAGGCGACGCTCAGCGAGACGAACGCTGACACTCAAAGAGATATAACCGCGTTGTTTCACAATCGGGACTTGGGCTCTCTTTCATACACTTCTTTCAACGATTTACAATTAGAAAAAAAACAATCAGTCCCTACTTGACAGCTTGTTAGTTTCCTCACATAATGTGTTGCGGCTTGCTTCCATTATACCTCCAAAGCGTTGATTGCGTTTGTATAGGGAGCCACCTTATTGTGTGTTAAATTAGCATTTGGGCTGAAAGGAGGACGTGTCAGGGTTTTTATTTTTGAACATCCCACTTCGTTTGGAGTGATCTTCCTTGTCAGATGTTATTGAGAAGTAGAAATCTTTCAAAGCATATTTACATATCTGCCTGGAGTTAACACAGTCGGTGGCCTGAAACTCAGAAACAGATTTCCATTGATTTGAAGACATTTTTGAGTATATTTCCCAAAGAGTGATGAAATTACTTGGGCTTTTTCATTCATATCTTTTTAATGGATTTGTAAGTGTATGAACTAGAGTTAAAATCATAGATGAGGTTCTGCTGTTCACTTGAGCAGGGTACTTCACCTGAATTGCTTCATTGAATATGCATGTGTGTGAGTGTATACTAGCCAATATAAAATGCAAGGTACATAAGAGCAACACCTAAGCAGAGGAATATCACTGAAAATAATTCATTTTAAAAGCCTTGAAAATTTGGGATTTGGATTTTGGAGAATTTTTGTTCATGATGCAAAGCCATTTAGTTTCTATCAAGTGTTTCAGTGCACAGCTGATGGGTATGAAACCTGGGCAATCTGGGAAAAATAGCATTCATGGAAAATAGTGTCTTGTGTCTTTCAAAAAGGATGTTTGTGGTTTGTTTTGGGACAAGTGGTTGTGAATAATTGTGAATGATGGTATGTCTATCTGTATACATATCTCTATAATGGACTGACACAATACCCTAATGGACAGGTTTAGACCGATTTGAAACTTTCACATTGATTGGTCGAAATTCTGGCTTCTGGTTCACCTTTCACTCTTGGCTTATTCTTTTTAAATTGCTGGTATAGGAAATTATTTGCAGTTGTGTAGGCTTTTTTTTTTTTATCCTGTATTTCCATTGAGTATTTTACATGTAAGGCACTTAAAACAGACCATTGGGGTTATTTTTAACCTAATTATGATGATGCTCAATTGAAACACAACCCAATATTTCAAAGTCAGGGGGATGAGCAAAAGCAGTAAGAGTAAGTTTGTCCCCTCCTGGGACCCGTAATCTTTCACTGAGATCCTCCTCCACTTTTATAGGCACTTAGGCTTCTGAGTCAAAATTCATAAATACGACTCAGATAAAGTCCTGGAAGTAAATGCAGATAAGCCTGTTTTATAGACGGGAGCAATTTAGAAATATTACCACAAGCAGATTTGGGCCACTCACATATTTTATGGTGTGTTGTATTTTACCGCGCTGAATCTTAAAATTTCATGACTAACTCTATTTTTTTCCCCCCCTTCGAGTGGCTGGAGTAGTAGTTTTCCACTGAGCTGTCTCATGTCATTTAACGGCAGGCCTGGGGCTGATCAAAGCAGCTCATTTCTGTGCTTTTAAAGCCTCAGAGTGCCATGGATAGTGGCACTCTGGAATATAAATATGCAGAAGGACACACGGCTCCGCTCACCTTTACAGTGTGGTGACCTTGCGCTCCGTGAAGACGAACTTCACTTGGTGAACCCCCTGCTGGATATACCATAAGACAGTCTAGGAGACCCCTGTCTATGCTGGTTTTTGTTCCAACTGAGATAACTAATTCCAGTGTCTAATTAGCTGTTAATTCAGCTGTAGTCTGTAAAGACGCTATATTATGTATACTTGACTGATTGACTGGTTAATTGATTTATTGATTGATTTGTTGATTTATTTATTGAAGTCCTAAATGCTGAAAGTTTGGACTGAAACCAAACATCTGCTTGTGGGCAACTGAGTAAATCAAAATCATGAAGGAATGTATGCATGTTCCCAATTATCTTAACTTATTATATCATTGGCTTTAACAAAAAACTGCATTAGACTGAAAGCAGACCAATTCATTGATTTGAAAGTCAGATATATAGATTGTTAATTTGCCACTTTTTAATCACAAATAATATATTAAATACTTTTAAGTGGGTACACTTATTAGCTGAGCCAACTGGTGATCAAAACAATTTTATTCAAAAGGTGGCCTTCACATGAATCCAATTTCACTGCAAACCTTTCATTTTCATTATGTGCAATTTTCCTAGTTCTCATTTTCCATATGTATGTTTTGTTCAATTAATTTGTATATGTAGGACTTGAGGCCAAACCAAAAAAATAAATAAAAAAACAACAGTTTTCTGATTACGTCTTACCACAACAACAAATACAAAAGCACAATATTAAATTAGTAATAGAAATGTAGACACCTGAATAGCACATTTTCATCACGGCACTGAAATATGTCTTTTCTATGCACACACCAAATTGTCAGCTGATGTGGAAAACAACTCTCCCTTCTACCTTTGATGGTGAAGTGATGACTTGATGGTTCGGTTGTTTGGATTTGAGGGATCTTCGCAACACAAATGCGCAATGCTTTTTTTGGGGAATGTATCCCGTCTGCAAACAGTCCTGTGTGCTCCTTACTCGATCTGGCTTGGGAAACCTCAAGGCCTCAGCCAGCAGTGCAGCTCAAGGAAGTGCTTGTGTCAGAGCTGTGGGACGGCTTGTTTATCGCATGCCCCTGGCAGATGTGCCCTGCCAAGTGTGAGCAGCTGGAAAGCACCTCACCCGAGGCCTTGTAACCAGCATCTCCAAAGTGGTGTTCTGCAGACAGCGAATGAAGCATGACACTTCACACTGCGTTTGACTTTATGGTGCGTACTGCGTTCTCAATAAATGGAAGCCGCGCACCGCCGGAAATGATAATCTCTGAGCAGGCCATCTCCACTGTGTGTTGAGTTTGCATCAGCCAGTCTGCAGTGGCCTCTCAGTCATGCTCACTGGCAACAGTGACAGTTGGGTGCTACTTCAAACAAACTTCTTTGTGCAAACTAAAATTTGGTCAATTCAAAGATGTAAGAGCATTTCACATCCTATAAATAGCTTTGTCGTGATTGAAATGAATGTCATCGCTTGCATTAATTATGCATGTTGCGATATCTGTACTCATTGAAAGGTGAGTACTTTTGCCCTTATGTTTTTACTTTGGAAATTTGGAAAAAGACCAATTTATTTGGGAACTTTTCCAACAGAATTACACTGACTATTCTCAAGGTGAAGCGAGGCTCAGGAACAAAAGATATCTCAAAATGTAATCAGGGCTGGCCGCTCCTACAAGGATCTTTGTAGGAACAGTTGCAAAAGCCCCACCCGACCGCTAGGGGGCACCCTCACAATGTATTCTTATTATTTTTTTGAAATAGTATTTTACTTAAATTTTTGTTCTTTATATTATATTTTTATATTAGTATGAAACACAAATTATTAAGAGCATAATGGTGGTTAAGAGAGAATATTTTCATAGAATGTTAAAGATTCTGATTAAGCGACACGACCATCACTACTCCCACCGAATGTGAGCTTTATTGAAGAGTGATACTACATTAGCTTAAGGGCCATTCCCACCAAAAAAAGATAAATACATAAAGATATCTTTAAAGATATAAAAATAAAAATGTCCTAATTCTTCTGAATAGCAGTGTTCAAACTGTAATGATAACTATAAAGTTTGATCGATAACAACAAATGTTGTTGCAATCACTCCCAGAGAGATTTTTCGAATGTTTCTCCAACAATAAAATATTTCTTTACATTTGTGGACCCACACCCTGTTTCTCCGGTGGGTCAGGTCCGAGGTGTTCATACTTTCCTTTTTGTTTTTCTCTGTCCATAGGCTATGAGTGGCAACAGTTAATAATGCAGTTATTGTCAGATATCAATCGCAGGGGGGAGTTTGTATTGTTGATTGAAGCATGTAAATGAATGATGAAAAACATTATTCGTGTAGATGTAAGACAACGGTTTATAGTTGTCATTATAGTTATTGTTATATTTATCTGTTCTGGTGGGAATGGCCCTTGGCAAATGTTAGGTAAGCTAGCTAGCTGACATTGGCTCTATCTGAAATTGATGTCAACAAGCACAACCACAACAAAGATGATGCTAACATACCACCAAATTCCATTGTTGGCTTTCTGATTAACGATTGAGTAAGTTTGCCTTTTTGTGATGAATTTAATGCAATGGTATAGCCTAAATAAAAGTAGCTCATCATGTATTCAATATTTGCAATACATGGGTATAGTCAGTCAGTCAGATAAATTATACTTAAAATTAACACCAAGACTTTGAAACTAGTCTGCTTACTATGAAAATGACTGAACATTTTTGGCAGTTCAGTCCTAAAATTTAACTAATCACGGCATTGAAAACATATAGTCCTTGAACTTTGTATCATAATTATAATTTGCAAGGAAATAGTAATCCAGTAAATGTTCAGATATGTATATTTTTGATATATTCTCAGAGATAGACCAGTTCCCTTAAGACATCTGATAAAATTGTGTTAGAACAATAAAAGAAAAGCTTTGCTACGAACGCGTCCCTATATTTGCATGGGGTGTGTGTTTGTGGGTGCGGGGCCAGCCGGCGGGACAGTCGCACTGTTGTGAGGAGGCCCCCAAATAACATCCTGCTTATAGGCCCCCAGAAAACTACGGTTGGCTCTGTTCATGATAAAGGATATTTCGTTTGCCGCATGTGAACACAAGTACAGAACACAAGTATAAAAGGCAAAGGAGATACTGGTTGTGTGAACTCAATGTTTTATATGAAAACAAAGGGGAATCTGAATGGCCAAGGGTTTTTTTGTAACCTTTAATTTGGATAATGAACTTAAGCAAATCGTTTTCTTTGTCTTTTGTCACATTTCAATTCATTTTTTATTCATTTCAGTAATTGCCCAAACTCATAATATACGTTTTAGTCAAAGGACAAATCACACTGAAGTTGAACAGAGACCTCAGTTTCACAGACACAATTAGCAGCTTTTGTGCCAAATTAGCAGATTGCCAAATGAGTATATAAATTAGTACTTTTTTGAGGATGACTTTGAGACTCGTGGGACAATCTTGACCTTTGACCTCCTGCGGGAGCTAAACGACATCACTGCATTTTCCCTCAGTTCAATTGAGCGGTGTCTCTGATATCGCTCGTACCCGGCATCGCTGATATCGCTTGGCGGGTACAATTTCGCAAACACTCCGTTGAAGGTCCCTGTTTGCGCTTCCAAGTCTTTCCAAGTCTCCCTAATTTCCATGCGTGCCTCTGCGCGGCTTTAAAAGCGGACCTCCCCTTTGAAACGGCCACCTTTTTCTCCTGGCCTCACCGCGCTCTCCTTCCCACCCATCAGCTCGGCAATGGCTCTTTATTTCAGCGCGCAAGCTGCAGAGCAGTAATTGTCCCTAATTGATAGGGAGGTGGCTGAGTCTTTTCTGTGAGGCTGAGAGAGCATTAGGATTTAGGGCTGGGGAAGGGTTTGGAACACTTTGAGTTTCCCTGGTAATGACTCGCTAATTTCTCCGCCGTTTTTGTGTGGACAGCTCATTACGGCTCAAAAGAGGCGCGGGAGAAGAATGTCCTGTGGAGAGGAGGTGATTTAAATAGATGGAGCTCGTTACAAAGGAGGGAGGGAAAGCTGAATGGGACTTGGAACAGATGCTATAAAGTGGACAGATGCAAATCGTTAACAATCCTCTGGGCCCTTTTACAACGCAGTTTTGGATTTTCCATTTAATTTTCAATTTTCAATTTCTGTATACAAACAATTTAGAGTGACATGAACAAAATAAGTATCCTATTCTGAGACCTACAAACAGTAAGAAAAAAGACACACAGATACACGGACGGACAGGCAGACACACACTCACACATACACACATGCGGGGGCAACAACATAACCACAGCATGTGATAATTATATTTTAATGTGCATAGTGATAGAGTAAAACCATTGCCATGAAAGGCATTAACCATGGTTCTCTGTGTCAGTGTGTGGCTCCTGCACACCCTACTCCTGAAAGTGAATTAGTCTATAGCTGGAAGACATTGTTTGAGTCGTTGGCGCCAGAAAGTGATGATTCACGAAGCATTTAATGGGTGGAGCCACCATGTTTGTCAGGCACCGACTTGCATGAACCAATCAAATGGCATTGCCCTCCAAAAACACACGTTGAGTGTTTTCAGTCAGGTAGTAAACATAAAAAAATATTCTGTAGCTCCACCCAACTGAGGGCTTTGAGAAGCCTCAAGCTCCTGCCACTGCTTGCTGCGGCATCAAAGAGTCGACTGCATTGAGATTGACTGGCTACTGCATCTGATCCATGACAGTTCATTCCTGTTACTCACATTTCAGGATCCATTCAGGCATTGAAGATAATCAAGGCGGTCGACAGGTCCCCTGCAGCTGAACGGATTTATGGTGGCACTGTCAAGAAAATGAGGCGAAATGACACAGTAGCTGACTCCAGTTGCAAATAATACGATAGGCTGCAGTGCGGCTGAGTGTCAGCCACTGTCAGTATAGGTAATAGACTATAAAGAAGGCTGATAGCAATACCTGTCCTTTCCTAATGGCAGACTTCACCGGAGAGCTTTTGTGGCCTTTAACATGGAGATAATAGAGGATGCAACAAATTTTACAGCTTTCATGTTGCATCCATAATTCATCTTGACGGCACTACCTCAACAAGGACAAAGCATATTTGCTCGGAGGAAGAGGAGTGAGACCATAGGCCTGCTTTATGTGTGTTTGTGTGTGTGTGTATGTATGTGAGTGTGTGTCTGTGTGTGTTTGGGGAAGGGGAGGGTTGACAGTGTGTGTGTGTGTGTGTGTGTGTGTGTGTGTGTGCGTGAGTGTGTGTGTGTGTGTGTGTGTGTGTGTGTGTGTGTGAGTGTGTGTCTGTGTGTTTCGTGAAGGGGAGGTTGACACTGTGTTTGTGTGGGGTGGGGGAGGTTGACAGTGTGTGTGTGTGTGTGTGCGTGTGTGTGTGGGGTGGGGGGTGGGGGAGGTTGACAGTGTGTGTGTGTGGGGGGGGGGGTGGGGGGAGGTTTACAGTGTGTGTGTATGTGTGAGGTGTGGGAGGTTGACAGGGTGTGTGTGTGTGTGTGTGGGGTGGGGGGTGGGGGAGGTTGACAGTGTGTGTGTGTGTGTGTGTGTGTGTGTGTGTATGTGTGTGGGGGGTGGGGGAGGTTGACAGTGTGTGTGTGTGTGGGGGGGTGTGTGTGTGTGTGTGTGTGTGTGAGGTGTGGGAGGTTGACAGGGGGTGGGGGGGGGGGTGGGGGAGGTTGACAGTGTGTGTGTGTGCGTGTGTGTGTGTATGTGTGTGTGGGGTGGGGGGTGGGGTGGGGTGGGGGAGGTTGACAGTGTGTGTGTGTGTGTGTGTGTATATGTGAGGTGTGGGAGGTTGACAGGGAGGGTGTGTGTGGGGGGGGTTGGGGAGGGTTACAGTGTGTGTGTGTGTGTGTGCATGGATGATAAAGAGATCACTGAGGTATCTGCCTCCTCACTATGTGACAGGATGTGAGCAGTTCACACACAGGCCCTCGTACACCAGGGTGGAGCCCGAGAGCATTCTGCAGAAGATAAAAGACAGGATTTGAATAAAGGAGTTTTAATATGGGAGTCAGGGAGAGGGCATCACATGGAGCGCTGAACCTGTGTCAGGGCAGGAGGCAGTGTGGGGACAGATGGGAGGAGGCAGGGATCCGTGGGAGGCAGTAGAGCGCTCTCTCTCTCTCTCCCTTTTCACTCTCTCTTTCTGTCTCTATTTCTCTCTCTCTTTTCTCTCTCTTTCTCTCTCTTTCTCTCTCTTTCTCTTCTCTCTCTCTTTTCTCTCTCTCTCTCTCTCTCTCTCTCTCTCTCTCTCTCTCTCTCTCTCTCTCTCTCTCTCTCTCTCTCTCTACTTTCTAAAGTTGAATAATGACTTTTCCTCCCCAGAATTTAAGCGTCAGCTCCCGCAAATGATTAAAAAAATATCCCAGAAAAAGGTTTGTTGTCACAGAATACCTGTTTTGTTGAAATCTCCAACAACACTCTTGGCCCCCGATCCAGGACCCCCCTGCCACTCCCTGAAATGCACACATATGTCTCGTGGAAATCCATTTTTCCAGGAGACATGGGCTGTCTGGAATGCCCAATCCAACATGGTGGGCGTATGCCACTGTTACAACATCCTCCATCAATGTGTGAGGATGCATCCTAGCAAGCAGTCTATCACAACCTACCTGATACACATTCAGCAAAAGTAGCACAGACATGCAAGCACACACAGATAGAACAGCAGTGTAGCTGCTCCTGGCCTTCCATCTCAGTATGATGAAGAGCCATTGTTCTCAACCTATAACTTTGGTTGTGTCTTATAGTTTTTAATACAATTCAAGACAATACTGCTCATAAAGAACTGTATTAGAATCTTGTGCATATTGGTGTCATGTATGTTTCCCTTAATGACAATATTGTGTAGTATGCTTAAATTGGAACACTTCAGCTTGATTCAGAGGGAACATATGAATACACAATTACGAGAACCGGCCCAACTAGACTCCCAATTTAAAATAATTAGCTGTTTAGCACAGGATAATGTCACAATGGCATGTTTAGTTGTGCTGGATAAGACCATCTCCTAATAAATGAATAATAGTCACATTGCAAGCAGTTTCAAGAGGCTGCTGGCACGGTCTGCTCCTGACCACATAGGGCATTGTAGCTCCAAGCTGTAACATGTCGGTCCATTACAAAGAAGGCCGCCATCAGACCACTGCATACCATATTTCCACACGGTATCCCATTCACAGGATCTCCTGTGAGAGAAAACACAGATGTGAGTGTATATCTGAGCAAACAAAACAACAATATATCAGGAAGGAATTATGGCCCTTTTTAAGGCTGATAAATATTAAAACTGAAAAGTGCACACACACGCACGTGCACACACGCATGCACACATACACACACACGGACACACACGCATACACACACACACACACACACACTCACACATGCACACACACACACATGCACGCACACACACGCACACAACACATGCACACACACTCACAATCACACACACACACACACACACACACACATGCACGCACACACACACATTCACACACACATACGCACACACACACACAAGAAGAAGAATAAAAAAAGATGAGCAGGGCAGAAGACAGGAAGGTAGGAGGCTCAGGACACATCAAATAAAACCTCTTTTATAAGGTTCAGTCATGTCAAAGAGCTGGACGAAATGGGAAGTGACTGCAGGAATGAGCCTGGGCTGTGAGGGTCTTATTCTGGGACACGGCACCCACACACAAGGTGTCTGGAAGACAGAAAACTGACCATATTGAGGGCAGCAGGTGCATGAGTGGAACAGTTAATTAAATAAATGACTGGGCTAATGCTGTGGCCTGTCACTCAAGGGATCGCCGGCTGAATTGGCCCCCGGCTCAGAGCCGAATTACAGGGACACTTCTGTAACAAGCCAAAATGATATCACTCTGATAGCCACTCTTTAATATGAGACTGGCCTCCTCATAGACCCGGCCGCTGTCATATCGGAGGACACCTTGCCGGTCTAAAATATTTGTTCTGTGCTTGATTAAAAAAAACATCCACTTTTCAAATTACAACAGAGATGTTTTATTTATTTATTTATTCACGTCAAGAGCACGGAGGGTCCTTTCAGCAATCTGGCTTCACTTATTTGTTTAATGACAGCTCTCAGTACGAGAGCGTTCGCTGATACATTTAGCTTTGGCAACCACACACGGTTCAGTGCTTAAACTCATTTCTTAAATACTGAAGCGTAGAGTGGTCTAATTCCACCTCTGACACCACCTTCAGTCAGTTTGGCACTATTGCGGCAGAGCAGAATTACCTTCAGTCGTTCTTCCAGGATGTCTGTGGAAAAAAAGAAAGAAAAAGAAATAAACTAAAAATGAAACCGCTGAATTGAATTTTCAGCGCTGCACCTGGACAGCCTTCGAACGGGGCGGGTACTCGTTGCGGAGGGTAATGGGCCGACGGTAGTTTAGCCAATATTTTATCAGGGCAGTGCTGAATCATCCCTGAATTGCTTTGTCAATAAGCTGAAGGCTGTGATTTCCTGGCTTGACCGACAGGCTGGAGATTGCATGATATCTTTACGGGGTTGGACATGTATACATCTTTAAGGAAAACCCCTCAACAGCCTACTCGTTGGTATCTCTCCGTCGCTCTCTGCTCACGCGAGCCATCGCATTGTGAACGATAGCTTGTCTATCCGTCAGGACTGTGGCTCTCGAGGGATTGCGTTCATGTTTTGCTTCTTATCGCTGCGCTCCTTCAGTCTTTCTGTGGCAGTCAGGCAAGGGTGCGGGGTGGGGGATGGAGGTTGTCAGTTAGTTGCTGTCTCTTGTGTTCAGGTTTTTACAGATTTTTAGGTAGAACAGCTCCAGGGGTGGTGAAAATATTTTCTATTACAAAATGATTGCTTGGCTCTATGAGTAAAGGGTGAGATCCCCAGTTACAGTACAATACTCAAACGAAGTATTCGGATTACTTTTGGATTCTTTTCTATTTCACATTCTATACAGGAAACACTTGAGTAAATGAAGGATTCTGGCGGCTCTGTTATGGTATAGGGTGCATTTTCCTGCCATGGTTTAGGTCCACTTAACTGGAGGGAAAGGTAAACACCAATAAATACAAAGCCATTCTGAGTGGTCACCTTCAACCTGTGGTAAAGCATTTCTATCCTGATGGGAGTGGTCTCTTCCAGGATGACAATGCCCCATTCGCAGGGCATGAGTGGTCACTGAATGGTTTGATAAACATTAAAACAATGTACACCATATGCCATGGCCGTCTCTGCCACCAGATCTCAACCCAATTGAACACTTATAGGAGTTTCTCGAGCAGCACCCGAGACAGCGTTCCACCACCATCAACAAAACACCAAAAATGGAATTTCCTGTAGAAGAATGGTGTTGCATCCCTCCAATAGATTTCCAGACACTAGAATCTATATCAAGGTGCATTGAAGGTATTCTGGTGGCTCGTGGTGGGCCAAACCCTTATTAAGACACTTTATGTTGCTGTTTGCTAGTATTTTACCTGTCTATATTTTTTGTAATGTACTATGGATGTAAATAGGGAAAGTACAGTATAGTACATATGTGTTTTTGGATATGGAATCTGACAGTATGAGGTGGATGAAAACACCTGCGTCAAACATTAGTGACAATTTTACAATTCACCCTTCCAAAGCATACAAAGTGACCCATGTAAGTAGCAATGCAAGTTAAGGAATTATTTTTATTATTATTATTATTATTATTATTAATTATTATTTATATCACCAGACATAGTGTTGCTGTTTGTCGAAACAAGGTTGGTCATGAATAACATGAGCAAGGGGAAACATTTCATTTTCAAAAATTACACCTAAATCCACATTATTAGAAACAATGGTGACCATAGTGGTGTTATAGGGTAGCACTGTGCTAGTTCAAAGTTAGCATTTATGCTCCCCCCCCCCCCATGTTGACATCAGAGGACAGCAAACTGCAGAATAATAATGGCATACCGGCTTTATGGAAGGTGGTTTCACCCATAATGTGCAACAATTTCCTCAAAAACTGCTTGTGTTGTGAAAAGACAAACAGCACTTCAAAGTGCAGATAGAATGATTAATGAGACCTTTAACTAAGGCTCTCGGTGCGTCACTCAATCCATCCGACCCGGGATAACATGCCAGCACTTGTTATGGAGGCTGTAACTAAAGCAGGAAGTAGGAAATAATTGAGAGAGGAAGGAAGGACGAGGATGAGAATAGGAAAGAAAGAAAAAAAGGACGCAGATTTTCCACATCTGCTAATCCAAAGTAGCTTAGTTTAAGAGACTGTGTCCCTGTTTGTTTGTGGAGAGAAAGCAATGAGGGAGAACAGTCGGGGCCCGGAGAGAGAGAGAGACGTTCCGTATTTAGCTGTTAAAATGCTTAAAGCCGGTGCCAGTGCTCTCTATGAATGGGAAAAGCCATTCCCCGGGCGAGGCAACTCAAGCTGTTCAAATACCCATCAGGATGTGCCGTTTCCCATCCGCACGAAAAAAAAAGAAAAAGGAAGTAGAGTCAGAAATTTATCAAGAAACTTCTCTGATATTTAATGGCCCTCGTATGCGGGAAGACCACAGGCCGCTCTGTCCTGCCAAATACCGATCCCCTAACTTAATTTCCTGCTCAATTGGTGTTTTATTGTGCATAGTGCAGTAAAGGCAGGCAGTGATATAGAAAACAGATTGCTTTTGCTGCACAGGGGGCAGAGACAAGAGGCCTGTTTCTCTGCTGCTGGGGACCAGCCGTCCCTGGGGGGGGGGGGGGCTGCAGTCTCTGAGCATCACAAAACCAGCTAAGCCAAACACTCTTACTGACGGGCAGGTGCTGGCAGGTTTACCTGTGTTTTTGTGTGTGTGCTGTGTGTGTGTGTGTGTATGTGTAAACATTTGTGTCTTGTGTTGATGGGTGTGGATGTAGGTGTCTGTGTGTGTCTGAATGTGTGTGTATGCGCATATGCATGCATATATGTCTTTGTGTGTGCTTGTGTACAGTGTTTGTGTGTGCTTGTGTACAGTATGTGTGTGCGTACAGTGTAAGCCAAAAAAAAAAGAAAAGCAAAACAACAAGTCAGCATCAGGGTTATTCATGTTTCTCTTCTTTTTGAAGGCCAAAGCTCATACTTTGTCTGAAGGTCACTGGCTGGCTGTGACAGGGAGGCTGCAGACTTGGAGTTCCCTGATTAGACTCCCTGCTGGTCTAATATGCGTACCAGCTCGCGCACCAAGCCAAACATCAAATTATCGTGAATTGGAAATGAGATTTAAGTGGGCCAGCGCAACGCTGCCAACCCCTCTCATCTTTTCTCATGATCCCTCTCTTTGTACGCTCGAGTTAAAAAAACGCTCTTGTCGGAGGACTTAAGCTTTCCTTCTCTTTTTTCTTCAGTAGATTATTTGGAACCAGCTCGATCGACTATAGAGCTGCAGTCTCCACCTTCCAAAGAAAACAGACAGATTTGTGCTGCACTGGTTTTGCTCCACTTGGTTTAACTGTGTGCATATGTGTGTGTGTGTGTGTGTGTGTGTGTCCGTGTGTGTGTGAGCATGTGTGCATGTGTGTGTGTGTGTGCTTGTGTGTGTGTGCATGTGTCTCTGCGTGTGTGCATTTGTGAGCATGTGTGTGTACGTGTGTGCATGTGTGTGTGTGTGTGTGCGCATGTGTCTGTGTGCATTTGCGAGCGTGCGTGTGTGTGTGCATGTTTGCATGTGTGCATGTGTGAATGTGTGCGTGTGTGCGTGTGCATGTTTGTGTGTATGTGTGCATTTGTGAGCGTGTGTGTGTGTATGTTTGCATGTGTGCATGTGTGTGTGTGTGCTTGTGTGCATGTTTGTGTGTATGTGTGCATTTGTGAGTGTGTGTGTATGTTTGAATGTGTGCATGTGTGCGTGTGTGCGTGTGCATGTCTGCATGTGTCTGTGTGCATTTGTGAGCATGTGTGCGTACTGAGCTCTTCATGATGCATTTATAAATGCCTATGCATGCATTAGGTGGGCGCCATTTTTAGGTCTGTGATTCTTGGGTCAGACCTATCCCAGGTTGTGTCATGAACAGCTCAGTATTCAGTCATAAATAGGCTCTGTTGATTATTACATAACAGCATCATTACATGTAATGTCATGTACAAGTAAAACATGCCATAAAGCATTCATAATGCCCTATGTAATTGTAATGTAGCATTTTTTTATGCAAATCAGTTAATATAAAGCGTTACCTTATATCTATTATATATTACTCTCTCTCTCTCAGGTGAATGCATAGGTGAATGTCTGTGTGATATGCGTTCACTGCAGGTCTCCTTTGACAATGCACTGTGACAAGGCAGCTGTGAACTGCATTACTGCAAACACTGGAAAGATTGTACATATACTTGCGGAAGTTGGGGTAAACATTCAATCAAAGCACTATGGGGCCTCTTCTACAGCTGATATACTGTATGTAACC
Source organism: Aldrovandia affinis (assembly GCA_029706075.1). Classification (NCBI taxonomy): domain Eukaryota; kingdom Metazoa; phylum Chordata; class Actinopteri; order Notacanthiformes; family Halosauridae; genus Aldrovandia; species Aldrovandia affinis. The sequence goes on from JAINUG010000079.1 coordinate 1,408,196, forward strand.
AGGGTTATATTTTATACTTGTGCACAGGGTGACAGGTTTGGTGTTTAGTGAAATCAAGGTAAATATATTGTACAAAATGTAAAAAATGCTTTACATTATTTAGCAGATGCTCGTATCCATGCTAAAAGTGCATTTATACATCATAATATTAAACATGGTTAGTGCCAGAGATCAGTGTAGTAACTCTGTAACAGAGTAGTAACTCTGTAGTAACTCTGTAATCATTGTTGACAGTTGCACACCATACCTGTAAAACAGGGAAAGAAAAGTAAAAAAAAGATAAAAAGATAGATATATATATAACATGAAGACAGTGGTGAAGGCAGTTAATCATTGTAGATTGTAGGTGTAGACAGTTGTAAACAGATAATTCATGTATAGAGTCAGTGGTAGTCTAAATAGGTGGGTTTTAGTTTTAGGTGCGTTTTAGATGGCCAGTGATTCCACAGTCCTGACCAAGTGCAGATGATCATTCCACCACCGAGGGGTCAGGACAGAGAAGAAGTGAGACCGCGAGGAACGGCTGCCAAAAATATGTAACACGTGCTTTAATGTCAAGATAAAGGCGAAGCAGTTGGATGAAATGCCCACCGCATATTGTCAATCGTAGACATGCAGTGTTGAAAGTCTGACGTTAAGTAAGGCTCCCATGCAGACACGCAGTAATTCATTATTTCTGTTCTCATTATCCATTCTCAGATTGCTGTTGGGAGAATGGCTTTGCACAGACGCCTGGCTAACCATCCTCAATCATGTATTCATTTCCTGACATCTGCAATACAAATGACCTATATTGTCACCCCTGCTTTTTGCAGAAGGCATGACACAGTAGAACACACAGCTGCCCAGTGGGGCTGTATGTAATTACACTACAAAAAAGAAAATGTTTAGCTTTATACAGAACATAGGCTATCAAGCGTGGAGATGGAAGCCAGGTAGAACCATGCGATCACACGGTGGTTCATTGTGGGTATCTTATAAAATACGTAACGAAGCGCTGCAGCTAAGACTGTCCTGAAACAGGATGACAGTGGGTTGTGCACCCCTCATTTGAGTCTTCCTAAAAGCTGAAGGGGATGCACTACCTCTCTGCATTTCGGCCAGAATACACAGGAAAATAGAATACATCTTTTCTGTTCAGTGGAGCAAAGGTGTCCACCACTGTTATGTGACACTTATGCTGCATTAAACTGTGACCTTCTTTTCATAAGCCATGAACTTTTCTTCTGGCTTACCTTATTTATAAGCTTGGAGAACCGTGCTGTCCATTTCTGCTGATTGATGCAGTAAATAAACATCAAACATTTAGCATATAGCCTGGGGTCTAAATGATCTATCTTCATGTTTAAATTGTAAAAAGAAGCTATAGTGGGACACCTTATACGTATATATATTAGGGCTGTGACGGTATGAAATTTGCATGGTATGATAATCGTACTACTCAATCACGGTTTACGGTATATCACGGTATCAGTTTTTAAGCTAAAATTTTTTATCACACATAGTTTACAACCTGTTTATTTTATGGCTCTTTGCATATTTATATACCATTTTAATTGAAAAATAAAAAAATAAATGCAACTGAATATAGTAATAGTAAATTAATAGTGTAATTGTACGTTTAAATCAATTTAAATTTCACTTTGCAAAAAATTTTGTTTCATATCTGGTACTATATTTCATAGGATGATGCTCGTAGGATGATGCTCACGCAGGTGGAATGCAAGGTTTTAATGTTTCCCACATTCTGCACAGATGGGAGATCCGTTCTCAACACCACCATCTTTTTTCTGAATCCAGAGTGAGTCCACACAGATGAAGGAGTTCACATTTTGGGGGGATATAGTTTGTCATTACAGACCGCCTCGGAATCAGCGTCGGACATCGCAAGTTTTATACGGGCCCGCAAACAGAGATTTATTCTGTGTAGCTAGCTAACTAATAACAGCTACCTACCAAGGTTGGAAAATGCGAGGGAGCTGTCTGCACGTGGGCAATCGCAAGAATCAACATGCAAGAACACCCAAAGAGGTGGTGGGATTAAATGACATTAGCAGACACCCCAGGTCCAGTATTATATTATTTACATTTTAGTAGGGTAACAGTTTCAATATATTTTCTCCGCATGAAAATAGCTTTTGCCACATGATTTACTATTGCAATATTATGTTAAGTTTCTGATAGTACTATTTCATATTTTAGTATCATGGTATACCGTCTTACCGGTATACTGTCACACCCTTATATATATATATATATATATATATATATATATATATATATATATATAGATATACGAGTAAGGATTGTGGATTGGATTTAATTACATTTCTTCCCTCCCTCCCCTTGTTAGTTTCCTCTAATAAACAATGTTTGTGTAGAATTTCTTCTTTGTATGTGAGCTTTTGTTATTAATCACAGCACCATGGAAACCCCACACCTGTGATTTTGCCACAATATATATATATATATGTATCCATACAAGTACAAGTAACTGCCAAAGAAAAGGAAACACTAACATATCGTGTCTTAATAGAGAATTGGGCCACCACAAGCTGCCGCCAAATTCCATCATGTGGTGTTTTGTTGATGGTGGTGGAAAACGCTGTTTCAGGCATCGCTCCAGAATGTCCCATAAGTGTTCAATTGGATGGGATCTGGTGACTGAGACAGCCATGCCATATGGTTTACATCGTTTTCAGGCTCAACAAACCATTCAGTGACCACTGGTACACGGTGGATGGGGGCACTGTCATCCTGGAAGAGTTCACTCCCATCAGGATAGAAATGCTTCACCATAGGATGAAGATGATCACTCTGAGAATGTTTTTTCATTTATTAGCATTTACCTTGCCCTCTAAGGGTTTGAGTGGACCTAAACGATGCCAGGAAAAAGCTCCCCAAACCATAAGACCTGTATATAATATGTTTATTTATAACAACCCCATCAAACCCTTTAAGGCATGCAAAAAGTGAGAAGGTGAGATTGTATTTAATCAATATTTGTCCTCAATGTTTTTTTCTTACTAAACTACAGATTGGAGAGTAAAAAAATAACAAAAAACCTTTTCTTGCATTTTTTGCAAGTTAAAGTTAAGGACACATATTGATTGAATACAGGCCAGTGTAAATTAGAGCAAAGTTTACCGTTATGTGTACACAGCAGCATGTTTCTGTTAAGCCTTTGAGCCAATCTCAGCTGTAATGCTGCCCTCCTTACTCCTGTGACAGACATGTTTACCTGGTTTGAGCACTTAGTTTTTCTCTCCTGCCCCTTTTTTCAAGACCACGGTCATTTCACATCCTCACTGGACCCCTTGCGGGAGTGTGTTTCAGACAGAGGGCGGACGAGATGCAGCACGGTTAGAGAAAAAAAGACAAAACCACGAGAGACCATGTTCCTGTTTTCATAACCCCTGTAGATGAAACAGAGGTCATTCAGTGCCTGGAGTAGAATGAGTGAGAAGAAGATTGCATCATTAATATTTACAATATTACTATCATGTTGATATGTTAAAGACTTTATAGAGCCCACGCGTGTTACTAGAGCCAATAGTAACACATTGAATGACATTAGCATAATTACAGACCGTGATCCGAACTTGACCTCCTGAAGGAAAACATATTTTCTTTGCCCCTTCAAGTCAGATATTCAGAACCCTGTGTATTAAACCTTAGCAACATAAGAAATGTGGAATGATCTGGAATGAAATGTCTGTTTAAATTAGATAAATTTGCACAATTCCACATGTGACGCTACTCAAAAACCAGAGGTTCACCTTTTTCTTCCGTCATTTGAAACGAAGGGGTTAATTTCAGCCTTATAATGTACCTAGGTGTGGCACTATTGTATTAGGCTAACTAGCCTGGGGGGGATGTTATATATAATTCAATTACAAAACAAATTTTCTATTTGATCTGGTTCTGGTTGATCAGGTTGATCTGGTTCTCTGTGGCTCAGTTGGTAGAGCACAGCGTTGGCAACGCTTAGGTTGTGGGTTCAATCCCCACTGGGGCCACATATACTGAAAATGTATGCATTCACTACTGTAAGTCCCTTTGGATAAAAGCGTCTGCTAAATGGCATATATATTATTATCTGTTCTTTAGCTCATTTTCTTCGCGTGGTATGCATTGCAGGTTTTAGGTAATGAAACCTTTTTGGATTAGGAGGGACCATTTTGGCCTGGTTTGTGCTTTTCACTAATGTGATTAACCTCCTACAAAGTTGTTTTTTTACTTGTTCAGCTGGAGACTGTCAAATTTCACACCCCTTCCTAAATGAGCAAACACTGTATGAACAGGGAGGGCGGGAGGAAGGGGGGTGAGGCTGAGGCTGAGGTTACTGGCTCTGATCCCGCCCACTGCTTGTTCTGCTGAAATATTAGAGGGCTCATTAGGGGTTAATGGCAGACTGAGGTGCATTTAAGTGGATTGATCTTGAGTGCTTTAGCATCCTGGGGGAGAACTGTTTGGATCCGTGGCCTTTGTTTCGTGAGAAAGTGCGAAATATGAGTGGTGTTTTCACAGTGCTGGTGTTCCCCTTTGACATGATAATTAAACCCGCAGGAAGTGAAGATTTGCCTTTGATATTATTGGTTCATTTCAGCCCAGTTGTGCCAGTGTTGTGATTGATATTCTCAAGAGCAATACATGACCCACCTCATTGCTATTTAATTGAGCCTGTCATTAGTGTTAATTCTGTTACTCTGGTCTCTGTTCTTGATCAAATTTCTAGTTTTTCGTTTTTTTTTGTATTTTACACTTTGATTATTGTTGCTGGTGTCACTATTGTAATGTGTATTAAAGACTAAAAAGACATTTGTTTGAAATACAAATGAAAAGTGCAAAACGTTTATCCAGGAAACTGAATTCCAAAATCTTGATGAACTATAAAGTTTAAGTCGAATAAAATAAATGCTGCATAGCATGGTTTAGGCCCCTTGGAACACATTATTTCACATGCACAAATTAATAAACAAATACATTGCAACAATCTTGCTGAATTTTCAAACCCGGTTTAAAGAATTACAATGGTAAATGGGCGTGGCTCTGGTTTAAGTTGTAGAATTCAGACAGTTGGACTATCTATGCAGCTGAAAAGTTGGCCACAGCTGCACGGAGATTGGTCACAAGACACCATTTCTAAAAATACAACTTGGGAAAATATTTGCAAAGCATATGATAAATGTTAAAATGTGTATTCTAAGCCACCCGTGTCGTAAGTTATGCCTATGGGATGTGAAAATGCAACACAGCATACATACTTCCTGCGTGTCCCTTGGGTGACATCACAAAGGTTTCGGGAAAGCAAAGGTTTCTGGGATTTTTTTCAAACAGGGACAACTCCTGTGGACAGAAATCAGGATGTTTTTCTAACTTCTGTTGACATTTTAAGAACACCCATGGCTGTGAAATTATGCATATTGGACATTAATTAGAGTGCCCCTAACACCTGACATTAAGAAAAGAAGAAATTAAAGTGTATATTTCCATAACTTGTGGACCACATGTTATCAAAGAGACCAGCATATGCAAAGAAGACTCAGTCAGTATGCTTGTTTACTGCCATTTTACCCTCATTTACCACACACAGCTGAATTGCCAAACAATAGTGCAGATTGATGAATACAATTAGAGCAGCAGAAAGCATTCAGTGTCGAAGGGAGATGAGAACGGTGACCCTTTGGACTGATTCAGATCCCTCACAGGGAGCTCATTCGGAATGTTTTCTCCGAACGAAAAAAAGCAAACAAAACAAAAACCAAACTAATAATCTTCCACTTTGCCTCTTAAATAGAGGCCCTCGGGCTGTGATGGAGACAGGTCACTTTTGTCCGGCCCCTGCCGAACTCACAGGGGGATGGAAACTCTCTCTGCGGGCCGTTCTCATTTCTAAGATCTTTTGCAATCAGCGGCACAATGAGGCCCCTCGTTTTCGTTTTCGGCTGCTACATCGTAAAAGCGCCCCCTTTGTTACGTTCCCAGCCTTAAAAGGGCCTTAATCCTCCTGCCTTTCACGCCGGGGCCCCGTGGCGAATTCCGTGGGGGTAACGTTCCCCCTCTTTGGAGGGGCGCGAGGGCCGGAGAGACCCTCGCAGAAAGCAGCGTGCGAGGACCTTTCAGCCTTTCTCCTGCTGCCACTCTCCCCAGAACGCTAAACCCCACTCTTCCTTTCCCCCGCTCCATAGGGGGAGGCTCCTTAATGATGACAGGGAGGGGGGACATTCCTCCAACCCCCGGTCCCGCCAACGCCATTCTGCTGTCATAGCGGGCGTCTTCCCCCCGCGGACGGACGGAGAATCAAACATGGCCTCCAGCAGGTGGGGTGGCGGTAAGGGTCACCGCACGGCAATGGGGGCCGGGGGGAAGGGGGAGCCGGGGCTCCGGGAGGGGGAGGGGGTTTTCCCGCCGCAGATGAAGTCATCTCTGAAGGCCCGGCTGCTGCTTTGTTTAATTCCGTACACCTCCCCCTCGGGCCGTTCCTGGGGCTCACCGGGCGTGGCACCGGTTTCACCATGTGTGTTTAACAGCCCGTAAATGACCACAAACTCTATGTGCGCTTACCCCACTCCCCAAAGTTGCTACTTTTGCACCATGTTTTTAGGAATTAAACGCTTTTCTGATGTCTGTATTACCATCTTCTTTGAGTACCTGTGTCTTGACTGACTGATTTTTCGTCTCGGTTGATCAAGTCAAGCGAACCGTCTGCCTCCTGTCTGTAGATATGCTGTGTGCTGCATGCCTTGCTGAGGTGGTAAAAAGGGAACATTGCACTTATGTAAAGCACATGTCAATCACAGCTTCAATATTCTGCATGTTTAAAATGTGTTCAGTGTCCACAGAAGGCCCTTTGAACTAGGAGGCATCAATGAGTGTTTTTCATTTTTCATTTTTCATCTTCAAAATGATATACAAAATGCTAAATGCCTCAGCAATACACAAAAGGCTCATTCTGGGTCATTGCCATGGATACTAAGGATATCCGCGACATTGCTAATACAGCTTACTTGCAATGTTAAAGGCGACCCTGGGATGGTGAGAAGGCCAATACTTCCCTTTATTATCTTTCCTGTATCTTGTTATTTACTGAGTGGATCCAGGTCTTGAGAGCCAGGGCTCTACGTCTCCTCTGTGTGTATGTGTGTGTGTGTGCGTGCACATGTGTGTGTTTGTGTGCGTGTGTGTGTGTTGTGCGTGTGTGTGTGTTGTGTGTGTGTGTGTGTGTCTCTGTGTGTGTGTGTGTGTTTGTGTGTGTGTGTGTGTGTGTGTGTGTGTGTGCATGCGTGCACATGTGTGTGTATGTTTGTGTGTGTGCGTGTGTGTGTGTGTGTGTGCTTCTGTGTGTGTCTGTTTAATTCCTCAGCTGCTTCCTGGGCAGGTTGGTCAGGATTGGACCAGCGAAATGGTGTGGAAGGGTCTGATGAAACGCCTGATCTCAGTTGTGCCTTTTGTCCAGGGTGACCTATCCAGTACTGAATCGCCTTTCGTAAGATCCTCTATTCATATTTATGCTGAAATGCGTGTCTTATGCATTTCAAACGCCCATCCCAACCATGCCGAATGGAAGCTAAACTATGACAACTTTGAACAGCTATTACCACTATGAGTAATATTATAAAGAATAATAACTTTCAACCAATGTAAAGAAACTGTTTGGCAGTTGGATAGAAACATGTAATTGTAGTTCAAATGCTTAAATCTTCTGAAAAAAGGAAAGATAATCCAACTGAGATGAGTCATTCCATATCCACAATGCCCTCCTTCATGGGGACTGAGAGAACGCATTCACTGGGATCAGATGCTCGAAGAAGGAGACAAATCTTTGTGATATCCACACTTTCGAATATGTACACTGTTCTCACTGTGTCCAAAAAGGAAAAACATAACCAGATCAATTCTACCACAGTGTCAGTTTTGTGCTTAGTGTTGGCAGGACAAATACATCTGTGTTCCAGAGTCAGAGAGCGTGTAATTCAATTAATTTAATGCATGTTTGAAACGTAGGGGGGGGGAAAGGCTGCTATTGTGGGACAATTTCCAATTTCCAGGCCTAAGAATCCACTGATGAAAAGGATACTTCAAAATATTGTAACATGAGTAGACATCAATGAGCTTGGCCAAAAATCGCATGCTGCAATTAGTCAGCTACGTATTACGATAAATCTGTTTTGAAGATCAGCTATTACAATAAACCTGTTTTGAAGCTCTGCTTTGGTCCCACAGCTGAGTCTCCTGCTCACGCTAATCAAAACTCGCAATAGTAGCATCCACACCAGCACCACCAACCCCCTGTCACACCACCTCCACACCAGCACATCTTACACACATCACACCACCTCCACACCAGTACATCTTACACATATCACACCACCTCTACACCAGCACATCTTACACACATCACACCCCTCTCCACACCAGCACATTTTACACACATCACACCACCTCCACACCAGCACATCTTACACACATCACACCACCTCTACACCAGCACATCTTACACACATCACACCCCTCTCCACACCAGCACATTTTACACACATCACACCACCTCCACACCAACACATTTTACACACATCACACCACCTCCACCCCCTCCACACCAGCACATCTTACACACATCACACCACCTTCACACCAGCACATTTTACACACATCACACCACCTCCACACCAGCACATCTTACACACATCACACCACACCACCTCCACCTCCCTCCACACCAACACATTTTACACACATCACACCACCTCCACCCCCTCCACACCAACACATTTTACACACATCACACCACCTCCACCCTCCTCCACACCAACACATTTTACACACATCACACCAAACCACCTCCACCTCCCTCCACACCAACACATTTTACACACATCACACCACCTCCACCCACCTCCACACCAGCACACTTTACACACATCACACCACCTCCACCCTCCCCCCACTCCTCCAGTAAACGTATCTTCAATTTTGGCACAAAATCAACTACAGATATGCGTCTCTCCTTTATTTACAGCGGATTCCTCAGTAACCTGCAATAACGTGTCCGCCTATACTCTCTCCGTTACTCTGCATCATCACACATACACAGATCGCAGGATGCTGGGCTAAACACTCCCGCGAGAGCGTGTTTGTATTTTTACCGACGCGAAATGTTTACACACACACACACGACCGAAAACAGCGGTGGTCCGAGGACCCGTGTTTTGCGGAGGCCTCTCGCTCTTGTGTTCAGGACATCGGTGAGGGAGTTTTTGTGCCATTGTCCGGCCTGTCAGCGAGAGAGAGAGGGGGTGGGACGGAGGTGTAAAGACACGCCGGCGCACCTGCTGTGCAGCGCCACGGAGCCCGTAATCTTCCCTGCTGCCACTGTGCGTCACAGCCAGGGCCCCTTTGTGTCACGAGTGTCCGTCTTTTATTAGATTACCATTATAAAAATTTAAAAAAATAGGCCGCTTTGACCATTTAATGGCGATGTACTGCAAATTAAGAATCTTGCCCATTACCTGGAAACGTTATGTTCCACTGATTGTTGGCCCCCCTTCCATCGCTCTCGCTAATGGCCTACTTTCAGACGGCCGAACGCAGCTCCATTTGTCAACGCTCGTTACCGGTGGACGGACATAACTCCCGCGTCCTGATTAAAACGTCTCATAATTTCAGGAGGACGATAAGACGGATTCGTTTTTGCGCTTACTACTGTTGCGTTATCGGCCCATTGACAAAAAAACTAGGAGATGATGAAGACACTGTATGGATAAGAAGTGAGATTTCAAGGGATGCATGTCATCCTTATACATGACTAATGATACGGCACCTGCTCCTTTTGTGTTCTTTTCATATACAGACCGGTTATTGTATCCATTTCGATTTATGAATGGCAGCACTTTCATTCTCATGAATACAACATATCCATCCAGTCTGCTACATTGTGAGGAGCTGTCATCTAAACACACATACAATTTGAAAGCCGATACATATACAAGACATATTTCTTTTCTTTTTTTCATTTTTTTTCATATAGGCCAATATTTATTGGTTATAAAAAGACGGTAGGCTATATTGTGGCCACCCCTCATCCTGGAGAGCCACAGGGTCTGCTGGTTTTCATTGTTACTCATCGCTTACTGTAATTGATCAATTAAAGCAGTTGATGACTTACCTCAACTGGTTTCTGGGGGGACGGCAGTGGCTCAGTGGTTAGCGACATGGGCTGGCCAGTGACAGGTTGCTGGTTCAAATCCCAGGAAGGCCAAACAAAAAAACTACGAACTGGAAACCAGAGGGATGCTAGTTCACTTCCTGGAGCAGTGACGAAGTGTCCTTGAGCTAGGCACTGAACCCCTAACTGCTCTAAGGGATCTATACCATGGCTGACCCTGCGCTCTTATTTAGGATTAAATAAAGTTTAAAAATAAGTTTCTCCTCATCCATGTTGAAGTGTCGGAACTAGGAACAAAATTTCGGTTTTGTGTTGGTTTCCGCGTGGGAGGTAAAAAGAGCAAGACATGAATTTGATTGGCTCTTACCGGGCAACATTGCCCGAAAGTTCAGAATTTTCAACTTTTCTGGGCCACCGCCACGCCCATAAATCAGACAATCGGTCAGGCACCGGAAGTCGCTCACTCTCATAGAGAATCAATGCATTTCCGGCAGCTCGTCGCCGAATCGCCCCCTGTTAGAATGCGGGGTTAGGAAAGGTATGCAAAAAGACACATTCCAATTACCTTGTGTAACATGGCAATAAAGAATATCTATTCTCTTCTTGGGTCTGAATTGATTTCTGATTGTAAGGTCCTGCAGGAAAAGGGTTGGCCACCACTGTTATCCACTATTATACCACTCACAAAATGCAATTCACTACTTTTTTCATATAATCTATTTACACAGCCAGATATTTATGGAAGATATTTTGGGAAAGCACCTAATTCAAGGGGTGGGGGGGCACAGCAATGCCCCACCTGGGATTCAAACCTGCAACAACCTGGCTACAGACTCGGCTCCTTTACCCTTACACACACAGAGAGCTCATGACAAATGTGGGTGATCCAGCCTCGTATTTATGCAGAGCTGAAGCTCTCTCCAGCCCGGCGACATGTGGCAGTAGTGGTGACACAAAGAGGAACCTGGGCTCGGCTCAGGCAGGGATCCGCGGACCTCTCGCCGGGCCCGCACGGCGCATAGCGTCCATGTCCTTGCCTCACAATGGCGGTGTAACCACCAGCCCGGAGAGCGCTGGCAGAGAGTCTCCGCCGACAGACAGCGTCGCGGCCCCCGAAATCGTCTAAGGTCAACAGGGCCATAATTACTTTAAAATGTCAGCGTACAATAAAATACAACAGTTCTCCTGGCAGAAAGCAAATGAGCTTTGACCATGTGACCATGGCGTAATTACCCTTTCCAGCAGAACTATTAGGGGAGATCAAATCTCCTCATGCGGGTGTTTGAGTACGGGCTGTCTGAGAGCTCTCCTCCCGACAGGGATGCACGTTTGCCATTTTGCGGGATAATTGATTGCCCTCATAATAGACATTTTTTATATTTGACTCTGGAATTGAAAAAAAAGTGTAATAACCTGCCAGCTTTATCTTAACCATTTAAAGGCCTGTCCTCCCCACACCTATTCTTCATTTTCATTTTGTTGGAATTTTCTAGATTATTTCGGCGGATCGTTTTGTTATAGGTACCCTCGCTGAAGGACATTGTGGACATCTCTCACAAGGCTCCCTCCCCTCACAGAATTAGATATATTTAAACGAAGCACATTTGATACTTGTACCTGAAGCATTTTTATGTCTCAAAACGGAATATGAACTATATTATTTATTTATATAATTTGGTGAATTATGGGCATTTGTTTCGTCTTGCAGCCAACGTCTTAGTGCTGAATGGATTTTAAATGGACATGCTTATAAGCTAAAAGACAACTGCTGGTAGTTAGCTGACCTGAGGACATTGCTGTGATGAGGGCCTGCATGCACTATTGGGCATCACAGACTGGGAGAAGAATAAAAGGTACCCTGCTATCATAGTAAACTTAATTCACAACGCCTTCAGAACAGCCTGACAGGATGTGAATCAACTGCCATTTGCCTCAGCATCACATCATCACATAAATCATCTCATCACTTCCTGTTTTGAAGAGTTAATAAGGTGATCTAGGGAATGAGGGGAACAAAAATGAAAAACAGGAATATCTATATTGTGAATGAGATCTACTTGTTCTGCTGTCCTGTGTGTATGTGACACCTATCAAACAATATGAAGATTAGAAAGCATTTCATTTTTTTTTTATCTCTGAACATAACATGTGAGAATATGCATATAATCAGTGCCTGGGTCTCCCAGGACAGCTTAAATGACCTGTAATTACAATACCAGCACTTGATTATAATAATCTTATTGGAATTACTCTTGACAATAGCTCTAGTGCAGAGACTGGGATTGTGTGTTTCGGCGCGGCTGTGAAAAAGATGCCGTTGTCCCCACTGACAGATAGATTCCCAGTATTGGAATGCTCTCATAATTAAACTGTAGCACTCATCCATTCAGGTGCAATAATAACAGGCTGGGTGCGTGCCTCGCTTAACAGAGCAGATCTGGAAGATTCCCGAGCCTAACACCCTAAAAGGCAAACAGCAGCGGACTACGAGGTTGCCGTAGTTACTGTGACACCCGCATTGCAGAGAATCCAACATAATCTTTCAAGAAAAAAAAAGAAAAAAAGCAAAGAATTCTGATCACAGTGTATTGCTGCCGTAATCCCCCTAAACTATTGAGAGGTGGAAATGAGCAGTTTATCACATTTTACTCCATTTTATTACAGTGCAATTTTATCAATCTGTCAGGTGATTGCTGAAGCTGTATAAAACCACAGACCAAACATTTTGCATTCGTTTCATGTGCTTGCTTAATAAACCGCAGTTGAGGGAAGAGTGCGTATAGTGAATATTGTTTGATTAACGCTTGTTACACGCGATGAAGAGCTCTATGGGATATTGTTCAAGATCGGTGTGATAATTTGTTACTGGTCTCTTAAATCAAGCATAAACATGTGTTTTTCATCATAGGGTTTACAACTGACTGTATTTTACAGTATGTTATTCATTTGTCTGGCATATATACTTTTCCTGACCACTTTACATAGATGGTACTTTTCAATATATACAGTCCATTTGATAATGGTTGAATAATATTTACTGAGGCAATTCATTTCAAAAAGTTCAGTATTTAGTATAGACCTTCCTGCACCAGTGCTGTTGGCTCTGTAAATCAGTCCATCTAAAGGTGCTGAACACTTGAGCGTGGTGGGGCTGGGGTGAGGGGTCCCATGTAGAAGCCAATTTATTATGGGGCCCCCTGCAATAGAAGCCCCTCCCCAGGATATACCAGCTGAATCCCAAATACACAGTCAGGGAGACCTGGGGGGTCAAAGGTCAGGAGATCCACAACAGTGGAGGGTCAATGTTATTGTCATTCTGCTTTAGATAAAAAAAGATTGAGGGGCCTTGTGTGTGTGCCTGTTTGTGTGTGTGCAGGTGTGTTTGTGCAGGTATGTGTGTGTTCATATATGTGTGATGTGATGCTACTGTGGAAATTTAGTGTATTATTGCAGTAGTATTAAAGATAATTACAGTAGTTGATTACAGCTCAACAATGCCAGAGTTTGCCTCAAATGGGGACTGTCGCCATCATATCTATCATCATATCACTATCAAACATAGGGCCAACCAGGTCATGTTTACAGGGTTAATCAGTGATGCACTAATGAGCTTTTCACTGGATGCTGTCACCACATGCCCTAGCCCCTCCCAGAGGTTCTGATTGGACAGCAGCCTGCTCTGACCTCGACAGTGCCTTTATTTCAGATTAACTTACAGAGCGTATATTTGTATATAGTATCAATTTATACAGCTGGACATTTTATACAGCTGGAGTCAACTCAGGTTAGGTTATCTGGTCAAGGGTACAATGTCAGTGTCCTATTCAAATCTGAAACCTCTGGGCACCATGGGCTAACTTCTCCCCATGCATTACTGACCTCCCTGTGACATCACACGACCCCTGTTTGACCCCATGATTGACCTTCGTTTGGCCTCAAGTGAGACACCGGCCCTGTGAAATAGCGTGGTGTTGGAATCAAGCCACCCCGGCACGGTGGTGTATCAGGCCAGACCAGCCTGTGGTCCTCTGTTCCCAGCCAGAAGAAATTAAGCTAAATTAAAAGGAGAGGGGGAAGTTATGTCCTCGAGTCCTACAGCTGCTCTCCTCCCTTTGTCACCTTCACATTTATGGGGTCTCATTCTTGCCCAGTGTGTTGACATTTTATCAATGCTGATCGCAAGTGTGCACTTAAATCTTCCTGTAGCAACCTGTCTGTTTCAGTTTCCACATTAGATGTTAGATTAGTTATTTTCATTCAGCGAGGACAACTATAAGAATATGGTACAAATGTGGTACAAAGTAAAAAAAACTGCCACAAGACTATAAATAAGCCATGTAAAGATATACTGCATGATAAAGACACCAAACAAATGATCAAAATACACAATGTATACTACACAAATATGTATTAAACAATGGCTAATAATAGATTTAACTTAGCAGATTTCATGTTAAATCAGATTTGAATGCACACAAAAATAACACTGCCTGGATGCATGATTTTGGAAAATGATTTACGATTAAATAAATCCCTTTATCTTGAATCAAGATCATCTAACTTAAATTATCATGGCAAACAGCCTATAGAAAGGGACAGCAGGCACTCTAGCCTGATTACCTCCCCTGGATATCTTCCGAAAAACAGTCCAAAGTAAATACCCTTGCTAATCCTCTCTTCTCTCTGATAAACTTTTTTCCTGCCAGAAACCTCCCTTCAACCATCTCCCTGCGAATCGTTGTGGGGGAATGTTCTTTATTTTCTTTGTGCACAGAGAAAAGATAAACTGCACTGTGCTAACTCATTTACGCTGTTGTGTCCTTGGGATCTTCAAGAGTCCTGAAGATACACAGAGTCTTGAGCTTTCCTCTGTTTTTCCTCTCATTCAGACCCTTCACTATAAGCTTCTTGTGATGGTACAATTTTTTTGGTTGAACAGTGACATCTTTTCAGAAATGTTACTGCTGGTAGCACTCAAAGAAAACATAAAAGGAAAGCCATTGCGTTTATTGCTTTTCCCCCCTTCCCCAAAAAAAGGAAGTTATGAAGCGATGTCCGAGGCTGTAACACTTGTGTAGTGGCAAGCGGTTGGCGGGCGGTTCACCGCTTGGATTCAGTCCCGCTCTTTGTCATCCCCGTTCTATGACCGTTAGCAGACCATTAGGGAGCCAGCTGTGTTTCCTTCTATTTAATCGTCTCTCATCAGCAGGGATCAGAGAACCCAAAGACTCAGCTGTCAGAACCGGGCGCATCCGCTCACCACCGCCATTAAAACCGCTAGTAATAACACTGAATATCCGCAGATTCCCTCCTTCATTGGCTATCTCCTTCATTGCGGTGGCTTTCTCCTTCATTGGCTCTCTCCTTCATTGGCTCCCTCCTTCATTGCGGTGACTCTCTCCTTCATTGGCTCTCTCCTTCATGGGCTCCCTCCTTCATTGCGGTGACTCTCTCCTTCATTGGCTCTATCCTTCATTGCGGTGGTTCTATCCTTTGCCCTCCTCGGGCAGTGTGGCGCCAGCGGCTGATGATATCACCTTGATGTCCCGTTGCCATGGGGACCCAGCTGAGATGAACGATGGGGTTTTGAGACAGGATGGCCGTCTGGACGACCGGACAACGCCCTCGTGTGCTTGAGCTCAGAGGTGAACCTCTCACTGGTGTCTGGGGCCTCTCCTTGTCTTCCGCCACACCCTTCCTCCGAGCCAGTGAAAGTCCTCCCGTCAGCTCGTCCTCTCTGATTTTATGCACTTCCCCTTTGGTTCAAATTGTTTACAAAGCGAGGTGCTACAGGCCACAGTAACCCTCACCAGCAGAGTGGATTCATGTGAAATGTGACGTTCTCTCTCTCTGACACAATTGTATTTATATAAAACTGTATGCTCTGATTGGTCGCCAAGGATTCAAGGACTCATGCATTTAAACATTAAACAGGCTTTATAAGCATTATGGGAAATACCAAGTGTTTTATATTTTAGAAAAAGAAAATAAAAGACCACCACCCCCACCTCATTTGTACACCAATACCAGGAACAAGAAAATAAATGACAATTCTAATAAAAAAAGGCATTTATGTTCTGCCTCCATCCACCAGAGCTCATTGTGAAACTCGTACACAAGTCAACAGAGGACTACAGCCAGTGGCGTTTGCCTGTCACAGCCACTCACACTCTCTCGCAGAGTTCTGCACCCAAACACAGACATATGCCCCCCCTCCCCCCCTCCACCATTCATGAGAAACAGGAGCTGGAAATCATTTTCAAACGCCTGCTGCTTGTGTGAAAAACGTTGTCGTTTTTCAAAGCCATGCTTCAAGCTGACGGGGCGACGCGTGATGCATTCTCACTGCCAGGAGTCATGGCTGCCATTCCGTTTGCTTCGATTCATCTTTCTGCCTGGCAAACATCAAAATTTACCTCAGAGTGGGATATACAAGGAAAACAGTGAAAAGCCATTATCCGATTAAGCTATAACTAATAGACTTATAGATATTGATATAAGTACCTGGGGAGGATGCCAGAAATGAACAGGTTTTTCCAACGATAATGCAAGCATACTGTAAGCAATATCAAATAAAAGGCAAATTAATCATTTTACACGGATTTGAATGCTGAGTGCTTTTAATGTAAGGTGTAAGGCGGTGGAGGCGGGGCAGCAGCATTGAATATTACTATTTAACAGTGTGTATGGGATCAAATGGGAAGTGCAGCATTCAGGAGGAGAATGAATTAGTACAATATTTAATACAAGATTAAACCATTTTGTGTGTTTTATTCTCAGTCATGTTTAAGTCTGTTGGCCCAGCATGAGCCACAAGTGTCTGGAACTCTGTTGTAGGGATGCACCACCATTCTTCCATGAGAAATTCCATAATTTGGTGTTTTGTTGATGGTGGAGGAAAATGCTATCTCAGGCACCACTCCAGAATCTCCCATAAGTGATCAACTGGGTTGAGATCTGGTGAGTGAGACAACCATGGCATCTGGTTTACATTGTTTTCATGCTCATTAAGCCATTCAGTGTCCACTCATGCCCTGTGAATGGAGCATTGAAGAGACCACTCCCATCAGGATAGAAATGTTTCACCAGAGGATGAAGGTGATAACTCAGAATGGCCTTGTATTTATTCATGATTACCTTGCTCTAAGGGGTTGAGTGGACCTAAACCATGCCTGAGAAATAACCAATATGCCCACCATAACAGAGCCAGCAGAACCCTTAATTTACTCACATTTTTCCTTCATTTTGGCAGTTACCTGCATATATTCACTACTTAAATGTAGAAACAACTGATTTGAGACTCTGAATCTGAGGGCTGGACTAAATTAATATTTGTCCTTGACTTGGTCTCACAATTCCGTAACCACAACCAACCAAACCCTCACCACACCCATAGGTAATTTATTCCTGTTAAACCAACCTCTTCTTATAACTTCACTGCAATTACCAAAATTGACTTTGTGCCTTGACAACTAATCTAGAGCCCTAGTTTTGCTGTGTCTCAGTGGACATAAATTAAATGAAAGTAAACCCTATTTGAGTGATCTGAACTCAACACCTGGATAGCATTATATTGAAGTCAATGTGTGTGTGTGTGTGTGTCTATATATATATATATATATATATTCACACTGAAGTCAAACTTTCTGTTAACTAAATTACTTTTTTTTTTAAACACGCCTTAGAATAACAACCCTATTAGTATAACAGCACTTTAGCCTGTCTTTATTACATCAACCTAAACATGTATCGGGAGAAAGCAGGTTTCGGGTTTAGTGAAACCTGAGACCTTGGTTTAGGTTCTTCTTTCATGGGGCCTTTCACTCGACTGTTTTCCTTTTGCAATTGACTTGCGAAATGTACAATTTGTAAAATTCCAAAGCAGTGCTTTGCTCTTGACCTTCAAAGCTGACCTCAGCATCAGAGAAGAGAGAGAAAAAAACATTAGCTGGAAGCTTTTGTTCTTTGATAAAAGTTGAGGTAGAGTGTTCTGCTTTTCCCATGCACTTGGCAGTCCACTCAGAATCCCCTGCCGCTATAGCAGATGTTTATATTACGCCTCTCTAAACTGTATCAGAATTGCAGAGTCTGGTATCTGTTTATTATTCTCTAAGGGTGATATGTTCTCATATTGCCTTACCACACAATTATCTCTCTCTCTCTCTCTCTTTCTCTCTCTGTGTGTGTACACACATTAACCAATATGTTATGAGATACATACATTAACCAATAATAACTTAACTCCAATATGTTTTTGAGTGGTAATGTATTGCATTGAGGAAACCATGCATTTATTTTTTCCTTGTAGACTTGAATAAGTTTAGGGCTTCAATAAATCACTTTTCATGATGTTTCACTCAGTTCAACTTGGCAACTGAAGTCATGGGAATTTAGCCTGTCCCTCAGGTTAACACCTCAACTTGTCAAATATGTGTGACCAACACTTATAACCAAGCAGAGCAAAGCTGTTTGCAGTGCTTTTATATCAATGATCTCAGTGTGAGAGAGGAAGCTCATCGGTAATGTCCTCAGTTCACCGCAGGCAAAGTGACCCCCACCCCCTGGTGGTGAACCACATAACTGCAGTCTTACTCTAACCTGTCAAATGACATCGGTCTACAGAAGCACTGTGGTTGGTCTGCTTCGACAGTGCAAAGTATAACAGCACTACTTAATTGAAAAACATATGAACATATATGATCAAAATGGTCTGTTTTCACTGTATCTGACAGTGCAGTGCTTAATATCCTAGTCAAATTATATTGTTTGCTGAAATCCATATGCCATTGGTCTAAAAATGACAAATAACAGCATATTTATGGAGAAAATCATACCATGTTATTTGATATTTTATATGTACCATTTGCTCTCCTGTGAATGTTCTTGCCTTGCTACAAATCTGTTTCATTCTCATTTGACACAAGGGAAATCAATTAGCCTGTGAAATGAGACAAAAAGGCAGCACTCCTTGCCTTAAAAAATCTCCTTTATATATATACGTATGTCTGTTCATTGTCCCCAATTTTGTCTGCATAGTAGAATATAAACAGCATTATCTGTTTATATTTCTTCCATTGTACATAACTTCAATTCTTCTTTTTGAAAAGATGTTTAATGATCTCTTCATTGCTGTGTGTGCTCTTTTCTGACTGTTCTGTCTGCCTTCTGTCTCTGTCAGCGAACGTCTGGAACTGTCTGCATTAATCTCCTGCAAACCACAATCATTTGTTTTGAGCCAGAACTGGACAACCTGCTTGGAATTTAATTAACTGAAAAAGTCTGAAAAACTTGGAGGCTCTGATTATGTATCAATTGCGTATGTGTGTTTTAGCTCTGGATTCTGCATCTGGAAGGGTCCTGTTTAAAGGGTCAACTTCAGACTTGATGAATGTCTCTCTGTCGAGAGCTACAGGGAACGTCCTTGAGTTTAATCAAAACTATTTGTTTTTCGTCAGCTTTGCTGTTATCTCGTGACTCTTGTCCACTGATAGCTCAACATTAATTACGTCGTAAATCATTTGAAGTGGAGCTTTGAGTTTCGTAACTTTTTTTCCTTTACTTTCAGTTGAGATCACTGTTGATCTCCAGAATGCCATACCAAGGTGATTTAACCAGTCATGATGGGACAGTGATGCTACATAAACTCCCTGCTGGGCAGAACTATCATTCGCAGACCTGCTTGAACCAATCAACAGACTTGTAGTGCTGTGTTCACCACATACAATTATTATGATTGGTTGCAGTCATTATTGAAACTAAGCTCAAGTCTATGTAAACTAAGCTCAAATTTATGTAAACTAAGCTCAAAACTATGTAAACTAAACTCAAATCTATGTAACCTAAGCTCAAATCTATGTAAACTAAACTCAAACCTATGTAAACTAAACTCAAATCAATGTACACTAAACTCAAATCTATTTAAATTAAGCTAAAATCTATGTACACTAAGCTAAAATCTATGTAAACTAAGCTCAAATCTATGTAACCTAAGCTCAAATCTATGTAAACTAAACTCAAACCTATGTAAACTAAACTCAAATCAATGTACGCTAAACTCAAATCTATGTCAATTAAGCTCAAATCTATGTACACTAAGCTAAAATCTATGTAAACTAAGCTCAAATCTATGTAAACTAAACTCAAACCTATGTAAACTAAACTCAAATCAATGTACACTAAACTCAAATCTATGTCAATTAAGCTCAAATCTATGTACACTAAGCTAAAATCTATGTGTGACACTGGGAGAGGTGGAGAGAGAAGTAGAGAGGGCTGTACCTCCCTTTTGAGGCTAATGAGCAATCAACTCAGCTGTGAGCCATTGCCTTCGTTAGGCCTTTATAAAAGCACAGCCTGCGATGCCTGAAGGGAGTTTTTTGGGGGCATGGAGGAAGAGGTGCTAGGTTTTGTTGCATCCCCCTCATAAATTGTTTTTAATTTAAGTGATTGTTTTAGTTTTTGGATTTTGGATTTTGTTTGATTTGTTTGTAAAAAGACAGTACATTTGGAATAGGAACTCTGTTTTTGGTTGGTTTTTCATCCACTCACCACCTGGCATGGTGGCCACCCCTGCTACCTTGCTAGACTATGTAAATTAAACTCAAATCTATGTACACTAGCCTCAAATCTAAACTGAGCTCAACAAGAAACATCCTCTTGTTCAGAGCCCTTGGTTTGAAACCACAAGGTTTCAGGTTTGAAAGATGTGCAAATTCGCTTTATGATTTTGTGGAAGGTACTGCCTGCAATGGCTCCTTCTGTTAGCTATAGGTTTAGCTTGAATATCATAATATCATAGATTTGTATTATGTAATCATGGGTTGCTAAGTACCAGTTATTATCTCATTAATGAATAGATCTGTTTTGTTATTTATCTTGAAAAGCATATTAGCTCTGGCTGCAATGCATTTTCTCACAGAAATGAGCTGATGCATGTTTTTTAAATATATGGAACATACTAAAATTATTAGTATTACTTCTTTCATGGTATGCACATGTGTGTGTGTGTTTGTCTGCAGGAGACAAATAAGTTAAATCAGAATTCAGATTAATGTCTAGCCGGACACTTGATCCTTCTACCTCCAAACATAAGTATAAATGGTTTGCTATATACTACCTTTCAGAGGTAGCATCATCATCAAAATGCCATCATAGGCCACACAGTGAAGCTTGTGTATTAGCATTAAACCTGGACGCTGCTGGCAGATGTCATTTAATGTGCGGCATGCCCTTCTTAATTCAATCAGGTCTTCGCTGTCACCTTCTTTTATATTGCAATTCGATTAGTGGGCTAAAGCCATCAAGATTTCCTGGACAAAATGGATGCTTGTATTAATCCTGCAATTTCCATTTAAAACGCGGCATCGACTTGATTAATAAGACCTGATGCTGAATAATTATTCTGCGGGCACGGGCGGGTCTATGGGAGCCACAGCTGTGACCACGGAAAAAAGAAAAGCTTTATGGGGAGAAAGGGCTCAAAGGGAAGCAATGGCCATGACTGAGATGATGAATCCTTTTCCTCGTCTCTTATGCAATTAACAAACACCGCTCCTATTAATGTGCTGCCCCCAGAGAAGTGACTGGTCAGATGTCTCAGGGTCGAGGGTCAGAGGTCAGGCTCAAAGGTCGACCCCGGGAGCACCTCCGCTGCGAAATAGGAAAACCGAGAAAATCCAAATTAAATTGGTCCCTTTTTTTTGTTGTTGTTGTCGCTGTCGCCTGCTTACCCGATCAATTGCATATTTTTGAATCCCTATTTTCCATCAATACGGAAACACTCAATGTGCATTTCATTGGAAGTAGTCGGTCTGGTAATGCTGTTTTTGTTTTTGTGCATTTATTTTTTTAGTGTATGACTATTCTTGTCAGAGCTTACAAGACAAGAATAGACTCAATGAATGAATTAATGAAAAACGGAATAAATAAATAAATGAATAAATAAATACAACTCCTAAACTGCATGGTTTAATCAGGATCAATACACTTTCCAGCCTGTTTAGACAGCTCATCACAATGTTACCCTGGCACTGCGAAGCTTCTTTATCCATCCGGCATTAGCATAATGTGTCCTTCCTTCTTCCCTATAAAGAAAAATGAGCTGTGTGCTTCATACATTAATAGAGTCACATTTCGGTAAACGTGGCATGTCATGCATATAGTATACCTTTCCCGGCAAGCACCACAGTAATGTTCTAAGCTTTACAAGTGCATATATATTTTTTACAAGTGTATATGCATGCCAGGGAAACTTAATTTCAAATTTAATTCTTTATCTATTTCAAATATGAAGGAGGTGCATTTGGACATGCATACAATGTTTTAGCAAATAAGCTGACATAAGCATATGTTGCAAGAATTGGTGCATTAAAAAGTAGTGCACTATGGCTGTGTAATAGTTAATGAACACAATTACTGTGTTGTAATGCTACGAATGTGCTCCTGTTTAAAACATGGAAGATTTATGTCAGTCTTAAAGGTTTCATGTGATGTTAAGAGACGTAGAGGGCTGCTCTCTTAAACTGTCTCATAACCTTACCCGGTAATTAATACTGAAAACAAGGTGCATACAGTATATCACTGGAATTTGTCATTGACTTGAAGTTTTCTGCCAAATAGTCAATAAGTATTTTCAAATTAACCCAGGGGAAATAATTAGTGGACCAATCACGCAGCAAGTCAATGTCCCAGGCAAGTTGATTTGCAGGAGCCTGTTACATCCATAAACACACTCCTGTTCTTGTCGAACCACCCATAAACACAAAGTGTAATTTCAACAATAGAGAAACGGCTGGCTCAAGGCAGCCCTTATGCCATTGAATCAGGATAGAATATCTGTTCTGATTCCTGGTTTTCCATCTACTGTATGACAGCCAGTGGATTTATCCAGCTATACTCCCTGTCCCATCGTTCCATGTTCCTAGATAGCAATGACAAACTTCTCTGTGGTGACATTGCCTTATTGACACCAGCCCACAATCACTCAAGATGATACTAAAACTCTGTGTGGCAATCCCAGGCGCTTATACCGAAGATCCTAAACCAAGCGCTGTTCGCGGTGTGCAGTGAACCTTGTGTCCCTGTATTAGTACGGTTTCTCTGGTGATGTATGTTATTCAGGGACCACAGAGCTTCTAGCCAACTCTGGTGTGTTACATCAGATTTCACATTTCACAAGTTATTTAAACATTTTTACGCGGTCCCTGGCATATTGATTAAATAAAGTAAGGTAAAGTCACTCTTCTGGCTGTCCATGCAGCAGAGGCCTGATTGGTCAACTACGTTATTGATTGTGGCGCTTGTAGCCCGGCAGGCCTTGCCAGGCATGCTGGTTGCTAGGACGCCCCCTTTGGCATTCCCTAATCTGGTCGCAGACGGAGCGGGTCTCCTCTCTGCCTTCTGCTCGTTTTCAGTAACCAAATCAAATTAGTTTTTCTTTGAACAAAAGTTCAGAAATATGCACACTTTTCAGCGTGTGCTGAAGGATTGTGGGTGGAAGCTGAAGGCTGAGGCCCGACCCCTCATTAATAACGTGGCGATCAGCTGTGCTGTTGACCTTGGCCCTTCTGGAGCCAGGGTGAGAAAGTTCAAAAGAGAGCGAGCAGTCTGGAGGTTAATGCTGTACAAAACAGCGAGAAGAGATGTCAGAATTAACACTGTTTGGAGGCAGCCGTGACTCCCACTGGGAAAGAGGCCTCTCTTTTATGTTGTAGAGAAAGCTTTCCCACATGTTCAAAAAGTTGTACTGATTCTCCGGGGACTGTATTTCATGGCAACCTCACGCAACCTTGAAACATTTCCTTGTTAGACTGCTTCAGAAGGGGGGAAATTAAGACTGACGCCGTTTTTTTGTTATAAAAACACAAGTTTCGCTCTGCCCGGCCCAACCGCTTACCAGAGTCCATAAATAGGGTGTACTGTGTAGCGGCAGCACTCTATTCTCTTTCATGAAAATGTATTTAATCTCCCTCTAAGTGGCTCCTGCCAAATACAAGTGCATATGTTCCTCTGTAATTAACCAGTGCCTTGTTAAAGCACACTGCTGTTCAAATATGAATGATTAAGCAGTGTTCTGAATTTGGATTTACGTAATTTTCTTTGTGTGTGTTTGTGGCGCATGTGTGTGTGTGTGTGTGTGTGTGTGTGTGTCTGTGCATGCGCGTGTGTGGTGGAGAGGAACATGCCAGAGTGTGACCAGTTCCACTGTGATTTGGGATTTAACACTTTACAGTGGTTTCGCTATTTGGAAGAGAGAGAGAGAGAGACAGATTTTTTTGAGCCCAGAAAACTCTGCCCAGCTTCAGCACCGTGGCAATTAAACAAACAGGAGCAAATGAGACTGACGTCAAACCATGCAAACTGGCAAAACGACATATGCTTATGCACGTATGGTTTGAGCAGCGGCCTCCCTCGATCGCACGTGGCTACAGACGAGCGATGCTCTGGGGGTCTGCCGGCTCTGCTCTGCAGAGCTCTCCGTCTGCTGCTGTGCAGAGCTCGGATTCGCCGATTCGAGCAAATGGCCGACATCCCTCCTGAGTCTCCTCTCTCTGAAATATGTACAGGCATCCTATCTGATGGGATGTCCACGTGTAAGAACATAAGAATACATGATGACGAGAACAGGCCATTCAGCCCATCATTTTCTTACCTAGATAGTATACAACGCTGCGTTAAGCCCGGACTTGAACACCCCCAAGGTCTCTGCTTCTACTAAATTACCTGGTAAGCTCTTCCACGTGTTGAAAACCCTCTCTGTAAAAATAAATTCTTCCTGATATCAGGCAGTGTAGCAGAGTTCAAAGACATCATCGAGCATGTGAACCGTCAGACATGTCTTCTGTCTTCTATCGGTTGCAGTGTGGCCGGCAAGCAAGAAGGCCTTCCCCGAAGAGCCAGCAGGACTCAAAGGCAGGCTCCGCTCGGGGGCTTAAGCAGATAGGGTGACCTTTGTAACAGAGAGCAGGTTTTACACTCAGACCGCCATTACAGCCCGGCGCTCCCTGGAGGTCCACAGGCCGTGTTTGAGCTGTGGTTTTCCGCTGTCCCCAGGGGTTAAAGGTCACCATGGGCATCGGGCCGGCATCACAGGCCAAATGTAGCGGAACACATACAAACCCACCCGGGGGCTTTTGGAATTGGAGATGGCGACACAACCGGCTGAATGGAGGAAACTGCAGTACGGTGAAAAAACCATGAGATGGGGCTCCCCCATGAAAAACTAGTGGACTTGGAAGAGTGGATTGGAATGCACAAGAGAGTTGAACTTATAATAATTTAACAGCATGTTGTTATGTTTAATATTATTTCTGTGAATGCTCACTGCAGATGCTTTTGTTCAGCTCTGCCTTCATATTGTGGAGTGCACATTCTTTCCTTTATTTTTTTGGTTAATTCATCTGTCGTTTTTGAAGAAAAAAAATTGTTCCCATACACAATAGTTTCCATGTCAGAAAGCATAGCCCTTCAGGAGAAGTACTGAATGGAAACAGGTGAGATGGATATGAACAGCAACGCTGGCCCCTTGTATTCATACTGACAATCCTATGGTAAATCAGTAAATCCAGTCTCAAAAGAGCTTCATTCACTTATTCTTCATGCTGGCATAGGTGTGCCTTTATCGGTGGGCCTCACGCTCACACACACACACACACACACACACATACACGTGAGGGACCCAAAGACAAATCAATTCAGCAAAGATCCTGTTGATGCAGGAAGAAGGAATAGGTTACTACAGTCCCAAACAGGCAGTGTGTAGTTGTTTCATTTCTTCCTGTGTCTGTCTTGGCAGGTATGAATCACTGCAGAGCAGACCGAGTAGGCGAAGATTAAAGGTTTGTGTTGCAGGTCATCCTCATTGACTGCGCCTCATAATTCCGTGGCCATGTGTATATGTTAGTGCCTGAACAACAGAAAAGGTGAAAGAGAAGGGGGCACGAGAGAGAGACACAGATAGAGCTCGATTTTGTACCCTTGTCTTACGACTTCATGGTCAACTGTATAAACAAAGAGTAAAAATATGTACAAAGTAAAACATAAACATAGTAAACAATATGGGAATAATAAAAATTGTCAGACGACCAAACAAGAAAAAATTTAATTCACAAAACACAGTAATATCTATATAGAGTATATGTGTATTTTAGTCTCTCTCTCTCTCTCTCTCTCTCTCTCTCTCTCTCTCTCTCTCTCTCTCTCTATATATATATATACGTATATATATATATATATATATATATATATATATATACAGTATATACACAAACACACACAGTCAGGTCCAGGTCCTACTTTATTAATGAGTCAATGAAATCTACAAAAATAACACATTTTTCATTATACATTCTTTCAAAACAAAAAGGTTTCACAATTCTTGGTACCCTTGCTTTTAGTACATGGCACAGCCTCCCCAGAAAAGATAACAACACTTTTTTAGAAAGTGATTTCACTCATTTCTACAATGTTTAAGGTTGGAGAACACATTTGGAGGGATCTTCGACCATTCCTCCATGCAGGACCTTTCAAGATCCTTGATATCCTTAGATTTGTGCCTCAGTTCAGACTGTGTGTATTCGATAGGGTTTAAGTCAGGAGACTGAGATGGTGATTGTAAAACATTGATTTTGATTTAATATACAGGTATATGCCATTTAGCAGACACTTTTATTTAAAGCGACTTACAGTAATGAATGCATACATTTTTCAGTATAGCCTATGTGGTCCCAGTAGGAATCAAACCCACAACCTAAGCATTGTCAGCGCCAAGCTCTACCTATTGAGCCTCACAGAACCATTTCTTTTTTATTTATGTTTGGGGTAATTTCCTTGTTGTAACGTCCACATATGCAAAACACCCGCAAAGCATCAATGATCCACCACCATATTTGACAGTATTTGAAGGTATGAGGTGCTTTTCCTTGTATGCATATCTCTTTTGATGCCAAAATATGCCGATGGTGTACATGGCCAAAAGGTTTTGGCATTATCTGACCATAGCACCCAGTCCCAGTTTGGTAAATGCTTGAGTTTGTTAGTTGCTCTCAGCAAGGGCTTTCTTCATTCAAACCTTCCAAAGAGCCTGTTGGCATGGAGGTGGCATCTTATGGTTGATTTTGAAACATTGTGACCCCAAGACGCAACTAAAATTGAACTAAATTTTTGAACTGTGGTTCTTGGGTTCTTCTTTGCCTCCCTCACCATCTTCCTCACTGTGAGTGGGGACAACATGCATTTGCATCCTCTTCCTGGCAAGTTTGCAGCTGTCCCAGATGTTTGAAACTTTGTGATAACAGTGGTTAGTGGTATGTTTAACCATTTATGCATTTTTTTTCACCTGTCTCTTTTGATTTGACAGTTCTGTGGCTTTCCCCATGGTGATGAAAGACAAAGGGATTTTACATGTATGTTACCTCATTTTCATAACTTAGAGAAACAGGAAGTGAGGGAAGGCCAGAGCACAGTCCTGAGATCAACTTAAGTAAGTAGAATTTTATTGCAGATTTAACTTTGTTTGGTTTTATTTTAAAAAATCTTTAGGGGTGCCAATCATTTTTACAACTACAGTTTTTAAAGAAAAACTAGTATTATTCAATAAAAGTACAATAAAAATGTGAATAATTGTATTAGAATAAAATTATATCCTATATATATATATATATGATTGGCTAACAGATATGCATATATATCATGTATATGCATGGGTAAATCCTTCTCACTTCTAAATAAAGTTCCATATTAATTTGCCCAATGACACGCTGCATAAACAAGAATCAATGTTAGTTCAGCACTGGAACTGGAACTAACCACTGGAACTGGAACTAAAGCAAAACTTGTTTTCTAATGTACCCATAAATGTATAGTTAGCCAACCAGCTTCTATAAATTCTACCTCTTTCAGTGAACTTGGCTAAAAAATCTGAGGTAGAACACATTTGAAGTACTACTCTAACACTTATCTGTCACGTAAGTTGCATAACTTGCTAACGTGTCTGGTTAAACATGAATGGTTCCTTAGTAAACAAAACATCTGGAAAGTTAGATGGCTAGCTAACTAACTTACTAGCCATTGCTACCTAAAAACATTTGCAATAGACTATATAATACCATCAGGGCAATTGCAGCTCGCTTGCCAGATGTCACTAACTAGCAGTGGTGGGCCGTCAGGGCCTGCAAGGCCTTCTCTGCTGGCCTAAAAAATATCTGAATCACAGACTGATGTTAATGATATTTTTTCCATGAATACTTATTAAATAATTCCAAATGGTCTGTCCTTTCATAGCTGTTCCCCTGGTTGCGCTGCTTCCAGACGTGTATTTTCATATTAAAGCATTTAACCAATCACATTTCAGCCATCATTTGTTGCCAGGGTCAAATAAATCTGCCTGGAGGCCTTCACAATCAGTTCTGCAGGCCCTGTAGCATAAAATAAGTGTTGATCAAACTGTTGCTTCAACCAATCAGATTTTGAGTTGGGGACACGTAGGCCTTATAGAAGGCCTAGGTAACGTCAGCGTATTCACACCCTTTGATTGGATAGTCAGAGAGTGTCTGACTATGATGTAATGTGATTTGTTAAATGCTTTAATATGAAAATACACGTCTGGAAGCAGCGCAATCAGGGGAAAAGCTATGAAAGGAAGCGGACAGACCATTTGAAATTATTTAATTAGTATTCATGGACAAAATATAATTAACATCAGTCTGTGATTCAGACATTTGAGCGGACATTTTCAGCCCTAAAGCGAATTAAAACTTATGCCGAAATACGACAGGGCAGGCTCGACTTTCAGCATTAGCTTCGATGGCGATAGAAAAGGACTTTTGATGGAACTGAAACACACGGATAATCTGTACGACAGAGTAATTGAACTCTTTTTGAGGAAAGAAAGGAGGATGGATTTTGTGTACAAATAATAAGGATTTTTGGTGAGTAAAATGTTGCTATTTTCCTAAATAATATTGCAATTTTATGAGGTTATTATTGATGCTTTTTTAAAATGTGTGTCGCAGCTGTAGCACCCCGGGTTTGTTTCTTCAGTAAATACATTTATTCTGGATACATGAGTTATTTATCTGCGATGCAACGGCAACTTTGTTTATTTATCTTTCTTCAGTCATGTTTCATTTTCGTTCTGTTCGGTTTGTCATTGTTTGCACTTTGTTTATTTATCTTTCGGGAAATTCTGTCATTTTTTAGGGAGGAGGAGGAACGCATAAAGAAATCTGCGTGCGAATAAAGCGGAACGTGAGAAGCGTACAGAGATAGGACGAGAGAGAATGACAGCGATAGTTAGAAGCGTGAGATAATTAGTGATTAGTAGTGTTAGTAACTTAATCTAAATCCCTAATGTTAGTAGATTAGTTGGTTAGTACTATATACATCTAACTAATATATACAAAGTGTAATTAGAAAGTAAGAAGGAAGTAAAACGAGATTAGAAACGAAGACGGAAAAACCGAAACATAGAATTTTCCGAAGTGCATGACAGAACGAGAATGAAACATGACTGAAGAAAGATAAATAAACAAAGTGCAAAAACAAACTGAACAGACACTCAAAACATAACAATAAGATGGCTTTTATAGCCATAAAATAGTTATTGAGGGGTGGATTGATTCAGACGGAGCACTACTGAAGGCCTAGGTGTGAAATGCACAGCCCGCCACTGCTAACTAGACATGTTAGCTAGGTACGTAATCCATACATGAAAAATTTGCTAAAATTAACTGATTAGCTAGTACTATTAACTTGTTCTTGCTCCTCGGCTACGGTACAAGTCCCACAAACTCTGATAGCATGCTGGCTTTATGCATCATTAGGTAACTAATCTAGCTAGCTTAGAAGTTACTTCGCTATGATATATAACGGGCTTTTTGCTATAATTATGTCTGTGTTCTTGACAACAAGGATATGACTGGAATAAATGTCTGTTTCCAACACAGTTTTACAAATATCTATCTACTTATCACATATCGCAATGAACTGTGCAAGTAATTACGGCTTTCATCTCTTCCTGAACCTGGGCAAATGAGGAACTTTATTTCTTGGTGGATTTACACATGCCAAAATATGATAATCTTTACATGATAACGGTTTGAATTTTTAATACTTTTGCATTTTAATATTTTTTGTGTCAAGTCACTGTGGTATGAGTGGAATAAACCACTCCAAGTTGTGCTTTCTCAGGATATATATGCACTTGGGAATGGCAGAACCACCCCAGGAGTGTGTATATGTCCTGACAATGAATGGCCATAGTATACAGTATATATATATTGTGGGAAAGTATGGATAAGGGTATTAGAGGACAGATATGTAAAGGCAAGATGGCTCCAGCAGGTGGAGTCATGGCAACCTCGTAATCTCCAAACAAGCCAAACTACACACACCTGAAGGGGATTGAACAATTAAGAAGGCTACTTAAACCCGTGGTTTTCTCTCCAGAGCGTGAAGTATCTGCAGGGTGGTGATTGGTGAGTGTTGGCTCCTGTTTTTGGAGAAGATTCTGGACTGAACTGTGAATAACCTTTAATTTGTTTGAGAACTTGATTTAGCTGGAGACCTTGTCACAACTGAGAACCTGGACTAGATTTTTTGGACTTTGGAATGGACTTTGATTACGACTCTACTTTCTCCTTTGGTTGGTTGTTTGTCATCCAGGCAAACTGCTTAGCAGCCCCGGGATAGAGTAGGACCAACAACATCTAGTTAGTCTCCAAAACGGAGATGGATTTTTATTTCTTCTTAAAAAAATGTGAGTTTGAATTAAATAAATAAATACTAGTGACTTCACTGGATTTGAAACGTACACCCGTGATTGTCATCTACGTAGTGTGGCTGCCTTTCCCCCTTCCCCTGCTACAATATATATATATATATATATATTTTTACTTGTCAAGTGTAATGATCACTGTTATTGAGATACACTGCAACATATTTTCCTGGTGTTCTCCGAAAATGATTAAGTGTCCAGATGATCCAAAAATATATTCCTGAGACGACCCCTTCAGTACTCATTATGCTCTCTAGGGAATTATATAACCAGTGAAGAACACTCTCCTGAACAAAACAGCAGGCACACTCTCACCCTTCAGTTTCAGAGGCTGAAATATGTAAATTAACCATTGTAGAAACACACATATTCAAGGTGTCCAGGAAGTCACCATATTTGGATGGCTTGTTCCCATAAAGATGCATTTATTTGGTATTACCAACAAGGTGTTTTATGTTTCAGTGCAATCAAAGAGTACGATGTGCAGCTGGTATAAAATGATGTCTCTCACATACATCACTCCCATAATGTTCTATCAACATGAAGTTGCCTTAAGCTCAATGTGAAATAATATTTTTGTGAAGCACTAAGAATCTTTTCTTCTTTTTTTTGTCAGGGAAAAGTGGCACAGGACCAGGTTTTGCCCACAGCAATATATGGGGTATACACAGAGCACAGTTTCTTTTCTGTTCTTTAAGCAGACGATCTAAAAGCCGAAACACACGAGTATTGTGCTTTAATGTGTGAGGCATCATTTTCCAGACGAGTCCCAGTTCAGATTTCTTGAGGCAATTTGTCTCAGGTAACTAAATCTTTAAAGTAAAAGGATTTTTTTTGTCCACCCCCCCACCCCGAACCATACAAAAGTGTCCTGGGAACGATTGAGAAAGCTTTTCAAAATGTTGATGGATCCCGTAACTGATAGCAGGCAAAGAGGGACAGGGACAACTGAAGAACAGAACAATGCACGCACAAAGGAAAAAATAAGACAAGCAAATTGGTAGCCAGCAGCGTGCTCGGAAATCACAGCGCCTAAGTCTCACAATTGTGTTTCATCGCACTTTCTTCGCTACTATAGGGATTCTCAAGGGACCAACTGACAGTTTTCAGACATTTAAGGCTAGCAAGTGAAACGCAATGCAGCCTTTTGTTCTGTCAAGTGTAAAAACACACACACGAAATACTACACGCCCGTGAGAGAGCATTCCTGCCCGTCCTTTCCTTTGGGCTGCTCGGACATGTCTGCTCAGACCCTCGACACAAAGTGTGTTTTCACCGTCGGCTTCCCCCCCTAACCCCCCCGAGAGTTACGTTTTTCAGACTCTTTAGCGAACCATCTGATAAATGTAATTTTAACATATGCTTCCTCTGGAATTTAATTTATCTGATTATTTTACAAATTTGTTTTCTTTTTGCAAGACACTAATCCATGGTTTTGCTTCTTCCAGCGGTGCATTGTTGAAGGGAAATTAATATGGCATGCTGGGAGAAAAAGAAATAAGCCTCAGGTAAAACATTTCTATTCAGGCCATGGAGTCCACAGAGGAAAACATTATTTTTCCAGAAAACAATGCTTGTTTTGCCATCAGTCCTGTTGGCCCTGGTCTACATAGCACAAGTAACTCTATTAATTAGTGCACTTGGAGACATCTAGGGTATCGGAAGGTGTCTGTGGAATAGCTGCAGTGATACAGTCTAGCCGTTATTATGGTAAAACACAATCGCAATAATTATTTGGAATATTTTAACCCTTACGACACCAGCGAAATTCCTGCAATTACTGACAATTATAAAACATTTTCTCTACAATGGACATTCTTTTTTCAATTAAATGTCTATGCTCTCCCTTTCCTGTTTTGTGCTGATGAATTGTTTCACTTAAAAAGCACAGAGGACAAAAATGGACAAAATGCTAAATGGACACCCTTCCTTTTCCTGCTCAGAAGCCTTCCCAGCCTGCACCAGCACCGTCTCTGTTCATGATCATTAACTGCAGGTCGCTACCATCTGAACAGTGTCATATGTGTTCAGCCAGGCAAAGCATCACCACTGTCATCCAAGGGCATGCCCACATATTAAATATTGGGGGGGCAGACATGACTGTTTTGAATATTGGGGGGAACATATCCCCTCTGTCCTCCCACTCATTATGACTATGCCTCTCCACCCACCGTATTGCCCGCCTTCTCTCAGAATGACATCACGGTCTGTGACAGGTGGATACAACCCCAGCCATTTCAGTGATTGATCATACCATGTATTAATGCACATCTTGTGAGTGGCTTTGGATAAGAGCGTCTGCTAAATGCTTAAAATGTAAATGTGACGCCACAGAAGTTTAGGACTATGACATCATTCTAAGTTAACACAAAATTCTAAAGGGTTTGCTGACTATCTTGAATATCATTATGACTTTGGGAAATTTTACATTTAAGGACTATCATACGACTGCTTTTGGAGAAATACGTAGTTGGAATTAAAATATCTCAGCATTTCAAAGATGATATGAAATGGCTTCTTCTAGAGTGTCATTTGTAATTCCATTGTAATTGGATATTAATACTGCCAACCAATACATGAACACTATGACTGGAGTACATGCATATCTCTGATCTGCCCCCTCTGCACTTTGTATCCAAGTGTCATGATTTACTTCAGTTTATATCACACACACACATCAGCGACATAGTGGAGTAAAAAAATATTCATTCACAGCTATAGATTTGATTTAATTCTGTATATCTGTATATCATATCTAATCTACCTCGTAAGGAGAATAATGTTGTGTCAGTTGCTTTGTGTTGTCTTGTAAATCCAGTCTTGTAAGCTACTTCGGACAAACCCATCTTCCAAATTACAAAAATTGTAAATTGTCTTCAACCCAAACAAGCGCGCATTAGCAAGCATTCTAGATAGCAAGTATCCCAAGCATGTAATCTACCCAAGGGCAGAAGGTGGCAGGCAATTGATTCCTGAATATCTACCTAAAGTGTGATTTTGATTCTACCCAACATCAATAATGTGTCACCTTTGATTCCACTTGTGGAAGATAGGCAAAACCAATGAGCCAGCTTTCAAAGCCAACCGGATTTTAAAACCAGCCTCAAAACGTATCTCTAATGCGATGGTTCGTTTGTTATTCATTAACATTTTAAAATGAGATCCAAGCCCAAGTCCTAGATATAAACATGAAGTAGAAGCTCTCCATTAGGGGCAGTCAGGAAGGCAGTAAGGAAGTACCAGGCCTTCAGAATGCTGCAGGTCTAAGACTGACCTCTCTATGGTTTTAATCACTGGGACTCTTGACAGCTTAATATGTTGAAGGTGCTGGATCACGGCCTAACTCAATAAGGTCCACGGGCAGGCTCTGTCCACCTGTGATTGCTGCCATAAGTCACTGCACATCTGCGCTACGTCCTTGGGTGAGAAATATTTTCCATGAGTTCCTCCATGTGCAAACCGCCCTCATCTCCCTTATCCTTTATTAATGTACAGGTGATATAGAGCCTTGTGTTTCTCTGCACCGCTGATGTTGCCCTTACAGAAAGATCACATGAATTTCATAGTTGAAATGTCCGAAATGTTCATTAACTGTGAAGTAAATGTGACAATTTGTGATAACCATATACACATGTGATGACATGTGGTATAAATGTGGAAATGTGTGGTATACATGTGAATCGTGTGTGAAATACACATGATTCACATGTTGCATGTCATTAATCCGTAAAGGCTGGGCACACTGTCCTTCAGCTAAATCATTCATAACAGTGCATAGAATGTGCACCTACTAAGTATTCCAACAGTTTATAGACACTAATTGCAAAGAACTAAAAGGATAAAATAAAATAAAACAATAGCAGTTGCTTAAACTGAATTACTCAACTTTAAGGACAAAGCACCATAGCCATTAGATCAAATTCACCCTTGAATATTTTTTTTTAACCTTCACAGGAAAAAAGGCATCATTCTTATTATTTTGTGGCTATATAAACCCAGAACATTTGCTCACTCCACAGATGCAATAATGGAGATGCACTTAAATTGCTTTGCCATTGTACCATTTGCTTAGAAGTAAACACAGGACAGACTGAACCACTGTGTCCTTTTCCCAACATTGCCCCGATGAAGGCTTATAGCCAAAAGGTGTTGGCTTTCTACGTGTTTTTAACAATAACATTTTTGATCTCCCTTTCTCTCCAAGAGTGGCTGAAATAATATTAATTTCTAATAAAATATTCAGTTCTTCGATGCAAAACACTGTAGACGTGCTACATGGTGACCAAAACTTTAAAGGGTAGAATTAGTATCCCAGAACAGGCACCCTGAGGTGTGTGTTAGCTGTACATACAGTCGTGGTCAGGATGGTGTAACTGAATTTTATACATTTGTGTAGTGTTTCCAGAATGCAAATTCTGGTCTGCAGTTTTACTGATTAATTCTGGCACTCAAAATGTGACTGTGCTTTTACCCTGCTACTCGAGTTTTACACAATTCCCTGGCGAACGTTACTTTTATAGCTGCCCCAGGCATTGTACAACATTAAAACAATATCCTGTCATTATTTTTCCTCTTAGGTTTAGTGAAGTTATAAAACTAATCGACAGCTGTACATATTGGATTATTAATACACGAATGTTCAGATTCGCTCTATTTTATTAATGATGTCCAAGGGCAACATTAACAATAAAGCAATTATTCATATATCCAGAGCAAATCTGCTTGTGGTATCCATATCTAAAATTAAAGTAATGAACAATATTAATATATGAATTTAATGCATTATTATTATTATTATTATTATTATTATTATTATTATTATTATTATATAGTTCTTATGCACACACACATATGCGCTTAATCACGTGCACACACACATGCATGCTTACGCACATGGACACACACGCTTGCTTATGAAGTTGCACACATAGTATTTGCACACAGCCACACACACACACACACACACACACACACACACACACACACACACACACACACACACACACACACACACAGCAGTAGGTCACTGTTGTGGGTCACTGCGGTGCACAGATTTCTGGCAGCAACACAAAGTAAGTAGGAAGTAAGTTTTACATATAGTGACATTAAAACATGGGGCAAGACAATAACTGTCCCCTTCATTTATCCCCCTTATAAATTCTGCTCTTAATTGTTTAATTAGCCCAATCATTTACATGATCTGACATTTTAGCTACATTTCTTGTTAAGCTCACAAAGACTGCTAAGAGACTTGTGTTCCAATATGAAACGTTCACTGTGATCTAATCTCC
Organism: Aldrovandia affinis; assembly: GCA_029706075.1. Taxonomy (NCBI): domain Eukaryota; kingdom Metazoa; phylum Chordata; class Actinopteri; order Notacanthiformes; family Halosauridae; genus Aldrovandia; species Aldrovandia affinis. The sequence goes on from JAINUG010000079.1 coordinate 1,444,428, forward strand.
AGGTGAATGGGCATTGGTCGACACAGCTAATTAGCTAATTGAGCTGAAGTCATTGGCGGAATCAAAAACCAGCATAGACACCAGCCCTCCTGAAAGGGATTTGCCCACCCCTGCTATAAAATCAACATGAGTTTGGGCAGACAGACTAACAGAGTCCCTATATTACTGTACACATTGCCTGTGGGGGGCTCTGTCACAAGAAAAACTTCAGATCTGATTTTATTCATACTGTGTCAGCAAAAGCACAAGGAGAAGCCAGTCTTATTTGTTTGGGATGGGGGGATTTTGGATGGTTATTTCCTTTCGATGTGCTGCCATTTTGGAGCCTGCCGTTCTTCTTCTCCCTCCACTGAACTCTATTAAATCCTCTCACACCAAAGACAGAGGCATGGAGGATGGATGGAGTCACCATCTCAGGGCCCGACCTGAAACGGCCGGCTTCAGCAGCGATTCACTGCATGCTCTTAAGCTGTTGCCTGAAGATTAAGTTTAGAATAAGGTCTCTCTTTCTCTTATCTGAGTATCTTATCTGAGAATAATGGTGCTTTTTTCAATAAAACATTTCCACTGGAGGCGTTTTAAGTCCTTTGGTTTGGCCTTAGATCTCTTTAGCTGCATTATGGAACCAAGCCTGATTGGCTGCTTTCCAAGGCATAGAGAAGCTCTCCTGTGGACATTACGCAGATGTATATGTATATGCAAGTGTGTATATAAAGCATCTGTTCCATTTTCATGTAAATCAACTTTATTGCAATATATTTATCTCTGCAAGTGCACTTAACAGTTTTCCATTTGAAATGAGTTTTATGCCAAATAGTTTGTTTGTCATTTACAATGAATATGAACTGATGGCAAGAAGGCAGAACAGGAGGTAAACTTAAAAAGTGGGGATTTGAAAAAAATATGAAAATAAACAGAACAGTAAAGTAAGTCATTTGAGTCTGTGGTAATAATTGAAAACTTTATCGAGCAGAAAGGTTTCTTATTAGTGGCTTATTATAGGTTTGTTATATCTTTGCTGTTGGGACATCACCAATGAAAAACTTGAATAAACCTTTGAGAACCTTTAGCTACACATAAATGCAAGGGTTTTTTCTTTTGTTTTAATACAAATTAAACTTTTTCATTAATGTCAGTGACCACTGAGTAACTGAACTGTATATTTTTTATATATGGACTGTCATTAAGTGTCAATGTCAATGTATACATACGACACATGAAGGCAGTTCTGGTATCTATCTAGCTGCCACTAAGCTTCGGATCCTAGATAGTGCTGGCTACTTCGCGTTTAGATTGTGAGCTAAGACATTGGGAATAGACATAGGATGCTAGCTAGCTAGCTATACAAGTCCTCGCTTGTCCTTCATTGCTGCAGAACAACAGCAACAAGTACTGGTCTTCTGTCTGCAAAAGCATTTTTTTGACTCTGCCATGGAAATGGCATGAAAGGCCATGAAAGGCTGGCATGCTGACAGCTATTTCAGATGGTGGCCCGGTGCTTGCTTGCTTACACACTATGAATTTTGTCAACAATGTTTCCGTCCAACAAAGTCAGTGAGTACCAAACCAAATGTCTGCTTACAACACCCCAGAATAAATGAAAATAAACATAATGTAGCTACCGCATAATGCAGCTAACATCTTTTTTGTTCCTGAGTTAACGTTCTTTTGAAAAATGGCACTCACCAACGTTAGGTTTTGAAATGTGTATGCATAGTGATTTAGAAGTGTGTGCGATGAGGCAGTGGGCTGAGGCACCATGTATATACACTGTTTTCCGCATACATATACATGAAAATAAAGCACAGCAATCAGAATGTCTTTATCTCAGTATAGATACAGTATATGTTTGATCGTAGTCGAGGGTAAACATGGTTTAAATCCAGGGGCATGGCTCATAATGGTGTGTCTTTAATCAACATTGCACAGAATGACTCCTCAAATGGTTGTATACGGGATTCCAATACCCAATAATGTTTTGACCGCAGGGATTTTATATTAATTTGATATTATGTGGCCCACATAACATCAACTATTTACATTTTCCTTTTGCTTGCTGCAATCAGAACATTATTATTTTTGTATTTATTATTGGAAATAAAATAGTTTACACTTCATAATTATTGATTTAGGCCCAGTTTGATCTTTTCCTAAAAGTTTTTATAATGGTTTCTTTATCTGAATTTTTTACAATGTCAATTTTTTTGTTTTGTTTTTTATTATTAAAAGATATACATATTGTACCTGAAATAAGAACAATAGAAACAAAAAACATCTTTACTAGCCTGTATAGCAGTTATTGATTTACACATTTTCCATATAAATATGCACACACACACACACACACACACACACACACACACACACACACACACACACACACACACACACACACACACACACACACAGATAATTTATGGATTTTTCCCTGTAGGAAGTTCCAGTAGAATGGAAAGTACAGGTTTTTGTATCACTGCTGAGAGAAAGTCTTAGCTGTGGAGAACGTTTCCTCACTCAAAGCACATTGACGATATTTTAAATACCTCCTTTTTACTTTTATGCTCTAAAGAAAAAAAAAAAATCTTTTTTAAAAACAGGATGTCTTTTTTAAAGTTTTATACAGCTTTAATATATAATTATCTTTGTTTGCCCTTTGTATTATTATCTTATATATAAATACAAATATATACAACAAATGCCCCTGTACCCTTACCTTTACCTTTGATTGTAGTATTAAATAATAATAAAAATAATAATTTATATTATTATTATTATTATTATGTTGTTGTTGCCTAGCCCAAAAACAACTAATCATAGATTTCAAAAATAATACATTTCATCTTACCTGGATGTGAGCAATAAAACGTACTCCACAATCTGTGTGCTGTTCTTGCCTCTCACACTCTGGTTCTTTTTTTCTATATAATCCAGAATAAATCCTCTTGCTAGTTTAGAGGAATCCGTGTTTTCCATCTCTGCTTCATGCATAGTCCACTAGTGAACCACTCAGATATGTGCAAACCTCCCCTTTCACAACTAAAAATCCTTTAACTTCTCAAAATCAAACCTCACACTTTCCCATTCAGAGAAATCCCCTTGCTGTCAAGTCCTAACCATGAGTGACATTCGTTAGTCTGGATTCAGTTGTATAACAAGCTTTGAACAGAAATGCTTTGTTGTGATACAGAATGGTTTTCATTTATGGTCAAAAAAGTATTGATCACATGGAATTACGGGGCTTCATAGGTCGGGTGGCACTATTAACTATACAGTCGTACTCAGCTTTGTGCAATTTGAATTATTATAACTTATATTCAAAAAGTGTACATGAGCATTCTTTGTGTCATTTTAATTTAAACCTTTTCATTTTTAGATAAAAAAAACAACTTGTTTCTGCACAACATCATCCCATGACATCACGCCATAAGAATGTTCTTTCACTCAACTGTACCTCCTGGGCAGTGCCTGAGATATGCCGTGTTCAAAATACCAAACTCTGAACACTGTCTAGAACTGGCAGAAGTATGGAAGCTCGTGGCTGACGCGTCGAGTACTGTCAAAAACCTGAGCACACAGGATGAGGACTATGCCTCAGAATTCCCAAGCTACTGCAATCTTGAAGGACAGAAAATTGTAGCGTGCATAGGAGCATACTCTACCCACACTGCTGGTCTTTCCCGGGAGCAATTGCTATGCTAAATAGAAAGTACAACTTCAAATGAATATCAAAGCAGTGATTGAGTCATTTTGGTACAAATGTAATTAGTCAACATGTACTCTGTTTTCCTGTTTTTAACACACGTTAAAAAAAAATCTAGAGATATCGATGTTATCTTTTGACAAACATCATTCAATGTATACATTGCATACATGGAGTTAAATTAATGTACTCAATACACCTATCGGTCAAGGCTCACGGCGAGCTGAGGACACAAAATGTGTCCTGAACCTGAGCATACTTACCAGTATGATTGGCATCTATGTTAAGGGCAACCTATTTAGCAATGGTGGATATATTTTATATATGATGACTGTCCCATTCCTCGCGGTCTCACCTCTTCTCTGTCCTGACTCCCCGGTGGTGGACTGACCTTCCGCAATCGGTCAGGGCCGCGGAATCACTTGCAATCTTCCGCAAGAGACTCAAAACCCACCTTTTCAGACTCCACTACCACTGAATTCTAGCTGCACCACCATTACCACTGCCTACTTGCTCAACACTACGTATCCCTGCTTACTACTCATTTAACAAAAATAATAATAATAATAATAATTTGACTAACCTTTTCCTTCCCAGTGTTACAGGTATGGTACGCAGCTGCCTGCATTGATGTCTATCGCTGTATTACTGCACTGATCTCTTGCGCGATCTATGATTGTTCCTACCATGTATTAATGCACATCTTGTAAGTCGCTCTGGATAAGAGCGTCTGCTAGTCTGCTAAATGCTTAAAATGTAAAATGTAAAATGTTATATTCTGGGCGTAATTTAGACACTGAGTAATATCTACCTCCAGGGCAGCATTCAGCTAGTAGCGACGGCTATAACCTGACTGCTGCCTTGAGGATACAAATGTACTCACTGTTCCTAAACGCTGCCCTGAAGGTGGATGATACCCACCGTTAATAAATGCTACCCTACACGCAGAGTAGTAGTAGCTGCCCTAAAGTTGCTGTTGAGGGTGAATAACATAGATGAGCTGCCAATTCCCACCATTGTTTTGAAAAGGACAGAACACCGGGATAAGAAAATACCTGAAGAATTGTATGAATAAGAATATACAGTATGGCATCCAAAAGCAGGTTCAGACTGCTCAATTCCATATTTATTTTGGCCTAGAGAAACATACAGATGTGTAAAGATGCTTTGGAAAACATTTTAACAAAAGGGGCCGGGTGGGGGGCAGGGTGGGGGGGGACCCCAAAGCAGCTATACATTGTTACTAATGCATTTATTTATCTATTTATTTTAAGTTAAGTTAAAGGGGAGGTAACAATAGTGGGATACAGATATTGTGCACTCAGTGAGCTCCCTCCATCTGTAACGGGCTGTGTGATAGCCTGCCCGCCTCGGTGAAAATCTTCCACATCTCTTAGGCTAATCCTCCCTTGATCTGCCCATCACACCACTTGTTATGAAAGGCACAATGACCATTCTGCTTTTTTACAACCCCAATTTTCCCCAGACTCAGACAGAAGAAAATGTGATGAGGGGTCAGCCAAGGGACACGGCCAAGGGGAAATCGTAGGAGTGGGAGATCAGAGGAGACTAAATGTAGCTGTATTAATAGGATTACGCATCCCGCAGATTTCAGTATGTCATCTGTGCCAAAGTAAAAGCAGAAAAAAAGAACCAAAAAAAGTAGGAGAAAGAGAGAAAAAAATGTTAAGGGGGGGTTCTCGGGACTTTGGCAGGGCCCTCGCGGCTTCAGAGGCGTGGAGGTGCGCGTCTGGATCCTGGCGGCTGGTGTCACCGGGCGGCGCGGGAGCCGGGCTGTCACATGCCGCTGCGAGGCCTTCTGCTACCATGCCTAAAAAGGGGGGGCATGACTCCATCCAATCACAGAGGGCACCTTCAGCCAATCACAGAGAGCGCCTTGGGAAACACACAACCAGTACCTGTGAAACCTCACAGTGATGCTCAGCCTTGTTACATGTTACATACAGTGCATGTTTGGGTTTCAGTGTTGATCCCTCTGCAAACTGCTCATTGGTGGATGCTCTACCTTTGCTTAAAAAAAGGTCACTGGCAAAATAAAGGCAACACTTTGGTAACCTGGGGGACGCTCGTTGGAAAGGGCAGGGCTGGGCCTGTCCGCCGGTACCCCCTACGGACACTTGCGGTACCGCACCTATTTAAAGAATCCCTCATTTACTAAAGGGTTGCCTTTTATTTTAGCAGTTACCTGTACATTTCTGAAACATTTTGCACTCAAAATAATCTGAAGGAGTACTTTACACAAACACTACTCGTTATGTTTAATATGTAAAATTTAGACATTGAAATGTCTGAACTGCAGATCTTATTTGTATGCCTGTCTCTTGGCTGCAATGTCCTCCATCGATTTAGACAAGCTTGTGCTCTTCCCCAAAGCATGCACTGCTAGCCACTGCTTCTTTTCACTCTGCAGTCAACCAGCAGAGCTCCGCAGTCACTGTATTTCACTCTGCAGCTGTGCTGCGCAGTCACTGTGTTTCACTCTGCAGTCAACCATCAGAGCTGCGCAGTCACTGTGTTTCACTCTGCAGTCCCACCAGCAGACCTGCGCAGCCACTGTGTTTCACTGCACATTCCACCAGCAGAGCTGCGCAGTCACTGTGTTTCACTCTGCAGTCAACCAGCAGAGCTGCGCAGTCACTGTGTTTCACTCTGCAGTCCCACCATCAGAGCTGCGCAGTCACTGTGTTTCACACTCCCACCTGCAGCTGCGCAGTCAGTTTCACTCTGCAGTCCCACCAGCAGAGCTGCGCAGTCACTGTGTTTCACTCTGCAGTCCCACCAGCAGAGCTGCGCAGTCACTGTGTTTCACTCTGCAGTCCCACCAGCAGAGCTGCGCAGTCACTGTGTTTCACTGCACATTCCACCAGCAGAACTGCGCAGTCACTGTGTTTCACTCTGCAGTCCCACCAGCAGAGCTGCGCAGTCACTGTGTTTCACTGCACATTCCACCAGCAGAACTGCGCAGTCACTGTGTTTCACTCTGCAGTCCACGAGCAGAGCTGCGCAGTCAGTGCATCAGTGATGTACACTTCATGCACAGTTGGCACAGGCGGACTGCAGGCATCTGATTGACCTCTGATTGACCTTAAAAGTTGTTCAAAAAATAAATCTGCACTGTCTCCAATGTTAAAAGTAGTGGCATGTGCAATATCTTGTCGGATAGCTGTTTCAGTTTATGCTTCATTAAGACGGCGTAAGCGTGCAACTTTTCATATGGTTACTTTATTGAAAACCCTCAAGCCCCACTCCCCAGTGAAGATACCATCATCTCTTTCATGTCCCACTCCATCAAGACTATCTTGGGAAACTAAAGAATTGCATCATCCCCTATGTTCACATACATATTCTAGCAAAGTCACTAACACGACTTGTGGTGTGGTGATAATTTAGTCCGTAGAGCTACAGGTATTCTGCTTGTGGAGATATTCATTGGTCTTTTTATATTTTCTCTGCTGGTTTAACAGGTTCATAATGATATGTCTTTGTATTCCACTGTGAAGCATTTTGGACTGCTTGTTTCTTTGTATGAAAGGTGCTCTACAAATAAAGCTTATTATCATTCAAGAAAATAAATTGTGTTATCCCCTCTTGCACACATACTTACACCTTCTCGAGCGAAGTCACTAGCCTGACTTGCGGTGTGGCAGTAATTTAGCCTGAACAACTGCAGCTGTTATGCCTTGTGCCCGTGTGGATTTCTCTCTGTGCTCTGTTCTCTGCTGGTTTAGCGGCAAGGTTCTGGGCGGGCCCGGCGAGGGCTCGTCTCGCAGCGTGAGCTGGCCCCAGCAGCAGCTGGGTTGACACAGTTCGCTTCAGAAACGTTTGGTACCGCCTGCTGTCTGCTTGTTAATATCAAATAAGGAAATCTGTATTCTGACATGATATGGGAGCAGAGGGACTTTCAACCTGCCGGGGAGGGCTGTCGCCCCTCGTACGGTAAATCACCATGGAAAGCTGCACCCCGCCTCTACTGAGGAGCTGGAGTCAGGCTGCTTCAAATTTGGGGCGATTTGTCAAGTGTATTTTGTTGCGCTGACCCGCCTCAACTGGTGTCAGTGGTGCTAGGCCTCTTCTAAATGAGACATGGGGAAAGCCGGTAAGCTTCAGCTTCCGTGTTGTTTGGGGTTTGTTTCAGCAACACAAACCAAAGAAATCCCAGCAACAACCACAGACAGACAGAAGTGATATGGAGTGTTTTTTCAGGCACTGACAGTCTAAGGCAAGTCACCTTGATCGAGGCCGACGCCAGCATTCAGTATGATGTCATGCTGTAGCTCTATGTTGTAGGTAATGCAGCGGAAAAGCAATCACCCTGTTCTGGGTCATTCCGCTTTGTCCCCACTGCTCCTATCCTGCTCGTAGCTCTACTCTAATGGTAAAAGGGTCTTATTGCTGTCTGTGGGTTTACTTGGGAAACTTGAATGAGAATTAGATTAGCTGTCCAGCAAATGAGCTGAAGTAAGGCCAGGATACTGTTCTTCCTATGACACATCATTTATACATTTTACACATAGTGTAATATAGTACATAGTTATATTACATTATTACATTTTAATCTTCATGTTTCTATGTCAGTGTTGGACGGTACCCTCTGCAATGCTGTACGTATGTGCACATTGGAAAAAACGTTTGAATGCTGAACTCCTTGTTAAAAGTTGGTGTAGAATTAACACTTGACTGAGGGTGGAAACACAGAAGTGAAACTATTTTCACAGATTGTTCTACTATTTTATTGTCAGTTAAACACAGCAGTTTGTTTATAATTCTGTACCTCATAGTAAGCCTACATGTGTTGTCATTCAATTATAGGCGATTGCATTATTGGACTGAATTTGTATTATCTTTGTTATTTTAATAATATTTACACTAGCATGCTTAATATTATGTGATATTCTAGCCAGTTCTTTAGAATTTTTCAGAATGTGCTCAGTCATAAAATCCATCAGAATGCAATTCATGTTATTTTAAGTTAATAACACTCCTGCTGAGCACTGGATTCACTGAATTGTGTCCTTAAGACGAAGATTAGACATAGAAAATGTGTCACACAAGAAACGATTAACACGCATACAAACGTAAATAGTATGAGTGGGAGGAGCAGACACCATTTCCCCCCCCAAAACCAGTTTATTAAAGCAATAATCAAATCATGTGTCTAACGTATTGGCCTGCGCAAATACTTCATTAACAGAAGGGATGAAAATCTGTTCATGAAACACACAGCGTTATGAAAATAGGTGGCTTCGATATCCCGCGTGGAGATAGGAAGTGTCCAACCGCCTGGAATAAGGCATATTTCATTTTGCTCCACGTCCTTTCTTGTTTACCCGAGCTGGAGCCCTTAATGGCAGGGGAAAGAGAGACGTCTCTGTCCTGGCCCGGGGGAGCATGCAGGCCCGGCCCAGCGCGATGGAGTGGGTGTGAGGGGGTGACTTTCGGTTGGCTGGGAGATCGCTCTTTGACAGCCTGGGAAACTGAAAAAGTTCCATCTGGCGAAGGGGGCCAAAGGACGGCGCTCCGTGACCTTTGACACGGATTCGTCTTTCGGTAAACATATCTGCGTGGATTTATGGGCCGCCGAAGAACAATAACAGCCACAGCCGTTGGAGACACCAAAGCCCAAGGCAAGGTCTGTTGACTTTAGACAGATGTGGGAGAGGAAATGAAGAGATAAACAAGAATATAAATATATACGCCGCTGTTAATTCCACGCGTGCACATGCAAACGCACGCTCTATGGTGATGTTTGACTTTTTAACTTTGATCGATGAGACACTTTGACCAGATTTGGCCTAAGTGCAATGTACTTTGTCCTTGGCTTTTCATAACAAATACATGAAGGCATTTTAAGTGTTAAGTAAATATATACAAAATGTATACTAGCTTTTTCGTTACTTAAGATTAAAGGCAAAGTGTACTGCAGTCAGAAAGTACTCTTTGTTTCCTCAGTATCTATTTCAAAAATCAAAAATAAATATGTTACCTATAGAGTCTATGGAATGAGAGGAGAATTACCTTTGATCCTTCTAAGTGTGTTCGGATGTTCCAAAAGGTGGACCCAGCAAAACCAGTCACTACACACAAGGAGTTATAGCTCAGGTCTCTTTGAGTCTCAGTTCTGTTCAGTTTCCATAAACCAATACATAAATGCATACTTGCCTGCAATTTTACACTGAGCACAGGAATGTGATTTACTTTAAAAATAAATGGCAGAATACAGCCAGAAATGTATCCTCCACAACAACCGGTATCTACTCCATATTACAGAAATTGGGAATAATCTGTACATTTGTATGTACAAAAAAGTATATTTTTTTAGATGAAAATATTTGCAAACAAAGCAAAAAAAAACATGAAAGGGAAGCACCGGTGAAAGCCTAGTGCCATTTTTTGTCAGTAATTTCATGAGCAGGGCACATTTACGATGAAAAAAAAAGAAAATACTTTCTCTCTTTCCTGTGTCCCTGTTTTAAGAGGAGAGTGGGGGCTGGGTGAGTCTATAAGAGGATTCAGCTGTGAATAGACTTTTGTTTTGCTCATTCTTTTTTCTCCTGACTGTGTCAATTGGTGGGTGCCCCTCATTCTGTCGCCTGCTTACTGCAGGCACCGAACTGGCACGCTAGTTAGCATTCAGAGACAAACTGCAACGTGCAACAGAAGTGCCCTGCAGAAACGTGAGGGAAGTGTCTTTTAGCAAGGGGAAACCCTTGGGTGACTGAACCCAAACTATGTGCTGTAAAAATACAGTTCTGAAGTATCAGATTTACTTTATAAATTGTGTTCCTATTGTGTTTTCTTTTCAAAATTGGGAAACAGGGAAAAAAAAATATATACTAGGAAAGACAGCTACCAGCACTACACCCATAAAATAATATTTGGAACTCATTCATGTACAGTATCTGTGGACGGGTTGTGCTTTAATCTTAAATTTGAGCACTTCTCTATGGCAATGTTCTGAGAAATAACTGCTGAAAAAATAAAGGGAGCCGCACAAGCTGTCGCCCCCACACCCCGTGGCTTTTGAGCGTAGTGATGACATCACGGATGCAAATGCCCCCGTCCGGCACTGAATTCTACAGTGGGAGGCGAGGAATTTCAGACGTCCATCTCGTCGTGAGCACTGGGACCAGCAATGCTAGCTATGCGAGCGGTTCTGGGAAAGAGGAACAATGAATCGCGGTGCTGGATAATAATGCAGTGTGTCACGAGAGCGAGACAATCTGCGCCCTCTGTTCGCTCCCCTCTCAGACCCAGTCCAAAAACGTTTGAGGAATGCAAAGTTGCATTTCATTCTAAAGGAATGAAAAGATTCTATTGAAGTGCAGATTGACTACGCAGTAGATGAACCACTGCCCTCAAAAAGTGCCCAGTCGAGAGTACTTTGTCCCGGTCTTGGGACGCCGTTACAGATTTAGAGTGGTGGGAACAATCTATAGCAAACCGCAGAGGCCAGAATATTCATACAGAAGCGTACACATTGCTGACTAAATATGAAAACATGCTGAATTTTACAACACATTGCCTATACATAACTGGGATATTAGTTACATTTTCTATATTTTCCACATTCTGCTTCTGCTTAAACGTTTCCTCCTGCGCATTGTAATCCCACAGGAAATACGGCTCATTCTCCTAAACTGTGTCTATAAACTCTGTGTACGCAATATTGGCTACGCATTTGGGTGTAATATAACGCCCGACCAAGACAGAAACAGAAATTCCAGTGCCTGAATTATAAATCCACTTCCTCATACAGTGCAGTGAGTGGTATTCATTCACCGACTCTCGCTACTGTCTCAGGTGACCTACAAAGGTCAGTGAGCAAAAGTGGGTCTCCCAGTCATGGCCACGGTAATTCCGAGTTTGTAATGGTGCCCTTCGGCCTGTGGTTAGTGAGCATACCACCATCTCAGTGTGTCCTCTGGATGTGGCTAGAAGCAGCCGCTGTGAGACAGCAGCATGCCCACACTAAACCCTTTACCACGTCTCCCCTCAACAAAATAAGGGGGGTGGGGGTACTCTTTGGCTTAAGAGAGGGAAACTGTCCCCTTGAGCTCTGAAAATCGTTAAATCCACTCCCCGGCTGCCGCATGCGATACAAGATGCCTGACAGGTTCCCTGGCCTTTGTGTAGTCTGGACATTTGGCCATTGACGAGGCCTGCTGACACCAGCAAGATCTGCCAGGGCTCAATCATCGCAAGCAGGGGCGCAAACAGAGGAGCGAGGGAGAGAAAAACCCAGCCCAAGTGCATTATGGATTTGTTGTTGTGTTTCGAAGGCCTGACCTCAGCAGCTTCTTGCAGGCGCGTTTATTAAGAGGCGCTAAAAACCTCCCGTAACAGGCCCTGAGCTCTGAGATTCTGATGTTGGGGTCGGGTGCGATCTCGCCCATTTCTCTAGGCGAATTTTCCCCTGGTCTCTGTGCCACAGTATTTGTTAGTTGGCGTGTTGAGGACAAAAGTAAATAGATTACTAACAAAATAAAGCTACTTAATTATTTTGGAATATATTATCCATACGCAGCTCTCAAAGGTACATAATGAGGAGGAAGAGGAGGGAGGGCGGGAGGGGTATTTGTCATGAAGAGATGGTCAAGGTCACAGAGGGAATTTGAGCTAAAGCTTCATTGTGTGTTAGGACTGTAGTTGTATGAACTTGCTTGAGTCTGCATGGATAGTATTTGCATTGTTACTGTTAAATAAAGTATGGTTGGGCTTGGTAAAAATAATCCCTTGACTTTCACTCATTTATTTGTGCAGATGCAGTAGCTCTTGTGGGCAGGATTGTGTTATTTGTGGTTTAATGTGCTCGAGGCAAAGCAAGAGAGGCTGTTGTTTGGCTTTAAGAGTTGATGGCTCCCTAATCTATTCTTCCTTTACGTGCCAAGCCCCTCCTTCCCTCCAGTCTGCCCATCCGTAGGTTGCATGCCCTCGGATGAACTAAAATGAAAGATGCCGCGGAACGGCAAGGAATCGAGCGGTAAACAGTATGGAAACAGACAGACCTGCTTGAAGCCTGCAGCTTATAGACACCATTGTAAACAAAAAGCAGGACCAACTAATCCTGAAAATATAAAATTATTTCTTGAAATGTAGCCCTGGTCCTTGGTTAAAAGGGATGGCGTAAAATCGGTTATCAAGGCATGCGCTGGTAGCAGTCAGCAGCCAGTGGAACAGAACCCAGGTCATAGACACCAGGGACGTGTGGTGTGGAAATCCAGTGAAAATACATTTTGTATGAATGTTCAATAACCTTTGTCATCGCAATGTATAGTGCAAATATTGTTTTTTCGGTCATATAAATACAAGTACAGTGAGGTAGTTTGTAAGGCACTGGGTAGGACACGTCCCTAAAGGCAGAAAGTTCTGTGCCTTACCAGGAGCTTTTCCTACATCATTTCTTCCACCAGTATGCGTGCGTTAACATTTTCAGGCCAGGTGACTCAGTGAAGGCAGCAAAGTGTCATTGTCGACCCTGACCACACCTCTCTGATAGAGATGGAGGAGGGCCCAACTGAGAACATGGGATTTAAGCTACATAAATGCAAAATTGCCTCTCCTGCATGTCAATATGTCCATTTGTAACACTAAATTTGTTTCATCAGTCTGCAACATAGCAAAAATAGTAAGAAATGAATTAAGTATTAAATATTTACTACCAAACCACTTTTGGTTGGACATGGCCAGTGTATGACCAAGTGGATGATCCATACAATGCCAACAGATAAGTGCTTTATGCTGCAATCCAACCCAATACAGTCCATGACTAGATACCAGTGTCCTAAAAATATTATATATATATATTTATTATTATTTTTACTCTGAATATGTCATTTTCATCTGAAATTGAATATGTGCTTTATTAATATTTGTGTCTTTTTTTCATTCCTACTTGTTGGTTGTTTCATCTGAATTGTAAGGATTATACAGAGATACTGTGCAAAGTTCAGAAGCCGTGGATATTTAATTATGTATAGTATTCTTTTGCCCTGTTTCATACAATCTCGAGACTGGATTCGTTCAATACATCTACTTGAAAGTTTGAAAACCTCAAGTGACAGGAATATTAATGTGCCAACACTGTCATATCTGTTTCTGCTCATACATATTCAATGATGCTGGCGTTCCAAGGTTTATGTCAGACCCAAGAGCTAAAGTGTACTTTACAACTGTTTGGAATAATAGCACGTCGAACCGATGGGCTTGAGCTGTTTGCTCGAGTGAAACAGCCAATAGCATATGAGAGCCAGTAGATCTACCCACAATGCCGTTTTCGATTTTTTTATGTGGGAGAACAGCAGGTTTTGTATGAAGATTACAGCTGATCAAGGTGGATTATCTTTTAATTAAGGATGGTTGAGTTATGCCTACTCTAGTGGAGTGAATACCCAGCCCCTAATGAAGTTTAACTAGAAGTGCTCTATTTAATTACAGCTAATCACTGGAGCCCGGTGTCCAATGGACAATAATCCTCCTGGCAGACACCGCCCGACTCCTTTTTTTTTAAAGTTACTGAGGGAGGTCCAAGATTAAACAAGGGTTAATTACTAGAGTGAAGCGGAGCAAGGCAGAAAGGGGAGGGAGAGAGAGAAGACAGAGAGATGCACTCAATTAAAATTTTTGACAAAACTGGTCTTGCAGACAAAAATGAGTCAGTATTTAGGGTCAGAGAAAGACATGTTTTGCGTTCACAGAAACCATCCTTTTTTCTCGAATTTTACTCGGGCAGTGCAAGGTCAGCCCAGTTCCAGGGGTGTGCCGGAGAGCGGAGGGCCCTGACTGTTTGACACGAGGGGCCTTGGGGTCAGATGGATCAGTGCGTGAGTGAGAGTGGCGGATGTGTCCTGGAAGGTGCTAGGAGGTTACCGAGGGCAATGGGAGCACCACAAAGCAAGAGGGGGCACTGCTGAACTCACCTGATGTGGAAAGAAATGCAGGAAACAGGGTACACATTCAACTCCTGTACCACACTGTGCTTTCCTTTGTCCAATCCTGCGATATAACGCATAACCATGCCTTTTTTTCATCATGTGTACAATTGTGCAGTCATGACAAAATAATGTATGAAATGATTGTTATTCACAAAAGTCATCTTTCAAATGAAACAGATTTCAGGAATTCACTGTAAATTGAAACACTCGAGGAGTAAATGAAATGTTCTAAACCTTGTGATATAACAATAAAAAAGAATTTTCTGATCTCCTGTGTAACAACAGCTTCAGACCAGTATCAATATTCTGCACATATGTACTACATCAAAGCAACAGCCCAGTCGTGAATATTTTAAACCTCAGCAGTCACCTCAATCCACAAATCATGTCCAAATAATACAATTGCAGCCTCCCTCAGTTAATTTGTGGATTTTCCTTCCCTGCTATCGCAAGGAAAGGAACAGCAACATGCCAAGCACCTATACCACTTGTTGATTGCAGGTCCCACTCTATAGCTCTGTGTAAAGAAAGACTCACAAACCTCTGAGGCATTTAGTGTCACTCTCATTGTCACCCTTAGCCTCGTCCCTTGGGCCCTTGTCACATCCGAATGTGAGTCCCAAATAACAACTTTTGACGTGGCACCTCTAAGGCCGTGACCGGACTCTCCTGACAGCCCAGACAAAGCGCGGCCTGTCGTTGATTGCCCGGCGCTGTTATGCAAATCGCTGCCCCGCTGTGCCCCCTTACGGAGACGGACGTCAGAAACACGACGAGCTGCTCCTTCTTTTTTTTTCAAACCCAAGCCGATGTTCTAAGGGTTAAATATTTGAAACCACAGAGGCATGTTAAATAGTTCATAAATGTCTATCGCTTAAGGTCACAGCTGGCATACTCACAGTCGCACATTGCGTCGAAACTAAATATTACTTTATTCTTTTTTTTTTTTTGTATACCCGCACGTCTGTGTGACTGTCGGGAAGTTGTGCCCCATTAACCTTCACGAATAGCCAAAACCAATATCGCACGCACTGCAGCTGGAAGATACAACTTCATGTCCCTCCTTCCTCCCTTATGGGCAAACCTCTCAAACTTTGCAGTCATCTTGAAAAAGGCCTACACTGGAAATTAAAATACTCTTTCATTGAAGGTCTACATTCAGGGGAACTTTATAATAGCATAATATTGGAGGTGCAAGCATTCAACATGGGCATATTCATTTTAATTAGGTTATGCTTAAGTAATAATCTTACTGAAGTTTTAAGTAAGAAACAAACAGTACTGTAGGACCCAGTGTTTCTGCACTCCTCATATCTGATGGTACACTGGCATATTCATTGAGAAAACAATCCTAAGAATGCAAGAAAGGCTAACCTGCAAAATTCAGCGGCCCCTGCATTTAACCATATTTCATGCCCACTAAATTCCTGTCTGCCATTCTAGTAAATATCGACCGATGATTTATTGGGGGTTTCGAATTTTACTTATGCAGATGTTGGCATCTTAGAGAGAACTTTCCCGTTGATTCTAAAACAAAGAGCACCTGCTGTAGAGTTACAGCCAAAATAGAAATGGCCACCAGGGCCAAATTATATTTTATGGTTGAAATGAGATGAAATTGGAGTATTTATTTTGGATGTATTTTCCTGTTTCTGTGGTGGGGAAATTCTTGTGAACTACCTTGCTGTATGTATTTAAGATTAGAATTTAGTTTTTAAAAATTCCTCAGTGTATTACACAAGACGATGTTGAAAGGCAAGTATTGCTGTATTATATGAACATAAGCTTGTAGCATGTTAACCTCATCGCAGTTGTAAAAATATTTTTAAAACTTGCTGACCTTTTTAGTTTGGGTTAGCGAATGATCATCAGGAGTTGTAGGGAGAATACAAGATGTGAATCGTGGTGACTGAAACTGTTTTCCCTCAAATCTCCTCCGAGACTGAAATTTAAATAAAACGTGAAATGAAAGGGTGGGAATGAGTGGGAGACTGGAAAAGCGAAGTATGAAAAAATGGTATATATCACTGCTCTGAAGGCTGTTCAACTACAGCTATCTCCACAGAGCTTGGTTAAATTGAATTGAAAAACTTTTCCCATGGAAATATGGGATATTCACTCTGAATTCACTTACCAGTCTACTTGTGCTGTGTGTAATTTCTGAAGTATTCACATAGAATGAGAAGAGAGAGAGAGAGAGAGAGAGAGAGAGAGAGAGAGAGAGAGAGAGAGAGAGAGAGAGAGAGAGAGAGAGAGGAGAGAGAGGCTGGGGGAAAGACAAAAAAACAAGCATGACAAAGAGAGGGAACAATGTAAAAGAAGAGAAAACAGAGCACCTGCGTTTCCAGCACTGTAGCAGCTGTCTGCCCCCATGTGAAAAGCCACACTTGTTTAACAGCATGTAGCTGCAGAGGCCACGAGATTGTTGGGGTCAGGTATTGACAAACTGCGGGCCTGCTTGCATTCTGTTGATGGCCCTAATTATGTGCCTCCTCTGTAAGAAGTCAATAAACAAGGAGATTAGCATATGGACCAAAACGGTTTATTTTGCATTTCACAAGGCAAGGCGACCGCTGATTGCCTTGTTGTGGTCTGAGACGCAGGCCTTGATCAGGCCTCCTGATTGATGAGAGGATCAAGGCAGTGTTAGTGCCCTCTGGCTTTTCCCGTTTCTCAGAGAACAAGCTGATGGGTTTGTCTCTGTGTCGCTTGCCAAATGCCAAATGCCAATAGCCTACCTTTTAATATTCATAAAGATGAAGAAAAGTGTGTGCGTGTGTGTGTGTGTGTGTGTGTGTGTGTGTTTGAGTGTTTTTCTCTGATAGCTTTCTCTGAAGTCTCTCTGATTCCTAAACTCATATTCAGAAACAGTGTTCATCAGTAGCTATATCTGACCGCAATCGCCCTGGTGAGAGAATTTGGAAGCCTTTGCGCTTGGCTGTGAAAACACAGTGTAACACATTACAAGACATACTTTTTTGCCCCATTAGATACGCCATACACCATGAACATCGTATTAGCAAGTTCCCGATTTAAAGGAGAACCACATCATCACCACCCTTCACTCCAGCAAAGAGATGCGGATGGCTGTTCTATTCCGCCTGTTCTGCAGCCGTTTTGGATAGCCCACGTGCGATGTCTGATGCCATGGTCTGATGCGTAGTTGTTCCAGACATAATAAGTGATTTACATTGCAATGATGCACAAGATCAATATTCTGTTGCATTTCACACAAGACAAACAGTGATCCATTATTTACTTTTACTCACTCCCTCATTTTCCCAGACTGCAATGTGTGTTTTTTTACATTGTTAGGGGAAGGAGAGAAAAAATGCAATGTTGTGTAGTTTCACCAACCTGAACAGGAAGTTTCAGACAAAAATGTCTTTACATTAATTTTAAATTGAATAATTGTCATATCTGCAAATGCTATGCATGTACCACTGCATTCATACAACAATGAACAGCATGTTAGAGTTCAAGACTGTTGTGGACAGATTGAAGTTTAAAGAGTGGTTTCATAAAGGTGTTACGGTCTCCAACAATCTTTTTTCTACATTTAGCATTTCCCTGAATCACACATTGGTCTCCAATAATGTATTAACTACTGCATGGCTGCAGGGCACCACAGAATACATGTTTTGATTAAACAGCACAGGTTTTAAGCAGGGTTTTTAAGTCAGTTGAATTTGATAGGAGATTTAATGAGGATCCTTATGGATTCTGTCACGGTACACTACAGGTCTCAGCTTAATTTTGACAACATTTTCAAATAAAACAGGCCACCATTCCACCATTCTAATACAAGTGTTCCATTGTCCTCATTTTGGATGGTTCACTCATTATTTTGTGTTAGTAGATGGAAACCATCTTCTTTGGCCACTGTCTGAAACAGACAGAGATATAACTTTCTTTGCTTTTGCCTGGGAATGCCATGAGCCCCTCTCCCACGTTGGGCCTAGTCCTGGTTCCTCTGAGTCTGTGCTGAGACGACCTTCATCCATTTAGGGCTTGCATCTTTTATTTATAGCTTTATTTGGCTTCTTTGAACGACTTTATAAAACATCATTCTGACCCGCTTCTTGTGAAGATATGAGCATGAGTTGGAATTATATAAATTGTACATAAGAATTTAACGATGTTTGATGATGAGAACAGGCCATTCAGTCATTTTTCCTGTCAAATATTGTTTGGCTAATGCACAATCCCAGGCTAAATTTGTCAAAACCACATTCCGAACATGAAGAATATGAGGCCTACACAGACACACACACACACGCAAAGTGAAAAATGTGTAATTACTGTGTGTGTGTGTGTGTGTGTATACACTTTCAGCTCACAGTTGACGTGGGTGGCTTTCCTTATTTTCATCCTGAACAGTGCAACATCTACAGGTACTTTCCCAAATGAACGGAAGGTGTTATTAGTCCACACCCCAGTGCCCAAACATTATAGTTATATAATTGTAGTTTTGGAGTGCTCTTTCCAGGACAATCCCCTCTTGAATGAGCGGCAGGAACCCCGGTGGGGTGAGACATTGATCCCTGCAACGGCCCGATTGTTCCTTTCAAGAGAGGGAGGAGAGGGGCGGAGCGGGTGGGACGGCTCAAACTCCACCCCAAGGCATTGAGAGGGGCCGCAAAGGAGTAAACAGCAAGTACCCCTCTCCCTACGCCTGCGGGACAGAGCCCAGGCTGTCAGAGAGAGGGGTGCAGTGGGGAATCAATGAACAAACTCTTGTGACACACCACTCAATTTTTTCTTAGGCCTTACTCGCCTAAGTGAGAATAAGGAAAAGGTTTTTATTTATGTGTTATGTATTTACTGAAGACATTCGGGTTACGCATATTTCTCAAGGGCACAATTGCAGTGTCCCACCCAGGGATTTGAACCTGTGACCTAAACCAAGTTCCTTAACTAATACACTACAGTGTTAACCAAGCAGAATACCTACGGTATCTTACCTTAGATACAATGTGACAATATGGCAAAATATTGAAAAGCATAATGTTCAGTGCCTATCATCACCTTCAATACTGTTTCTTGCAATACAAATGGTCTGAATCACTTGGGATATGTCATTTGTATTTGTGTATTTACATACTTATAAATGTAAAAATAAAAAGTAATTGGGTAAATTGGGTCTTGTGGAGAAATGGAAACTTACCCTGCAGCTTAGCCATGTTAAAGGTCAAACATTCTCATCTGTGAATGATTTGAATTAAATTGCTACGAACGGCAACACATGGGTCTCACTGAAATTACATGATACCACTTTTCCAACAAAAGGCAACTTGGAAACACCTGCCTTGTAAAACCAATTGTGCTTTATCAATCCAAGGTAAGTTTGTTGAACATTTTAATATACCCATAGCTTATAGCGGGCCTTTACAACTGGAACAGGTCTATTTTGTCACAACGACATCAAAATGGTCAACTGGAGCGTCAGCCATTTTGTCAGAGGTTTGCCAATGGATTTGTTGATGCAAAAAGTATTTTCTTTGTAATCTAGAAACCTGGAAGGTAATGGGGCTAGTGTTTACCCCCTGGGGTATTTTTAAGCCAGCCCCCTCTTAGAGTTTTGTTGGGAGGTGATAGAAGAAACATGAGCTCCCTTGGGGCACGTGAAGCTTATCAGGTTGTGTGTCTGAAGAACTGACCGGCTCATTTAAAGCCAGGGACCTTTACCCTCTTGGCTAAAGCAAAAACAGATGCCGCTTCAGAGAATCATATCCGGCCATAAATAAGCTGGTGAGGAATTCTTCACCACATCGTTCGTGTTATTATCGTTCCTCCTCCACAGTTGAATTACTGTTGTTATTTTTCTTCCCCCCATCTCCGCGACCCACATAACTTCTTTCTCTGTGAAGAGTTTCATTAATAACGTTCCTTGCCAGTACTTTGTTTTTGTTACTGGCATTGGAGTGTGCTTGTTTATAACCATGACCCTCGCTGCTTTGAGCCTTAGAACAGCGTAGCTATTAGCAGCCTGTCTCAGGCAGTGCGGCTCTCCTTTCTGTTAGCTTTTAGAATAATATTTTTGCCTGAAGGCTTTTAAAAACATTTGTGCAAAAACTTCAAACCTTGTGCATCGAATGTTAAAAATGCACATTTGACACACAGTGAATTTGTGACCAGTCCCTGAATAGCAGAATCTTCAGTTCAGTTGGGTATACTTTTATGAAATATTATTTCAGATGCCACAGTGCAGGCCTGGTAAAGTGCATGGTGTGCTCCTCTATAGTTATTTGTAGACATACCATAAAATCAGAACCCCAAATCATTTTTTTGATTTTTCTTATTTAGAAATGAATGTATAAGTTATGTATTTTGAAAAGGCTGATATCGATGGTGTTACAGAGAAAGGATGGTGTTGGAGAGAGGGTGGGGGGTGTTAGAGACAGAGGGTAGTGTTAGCGAGAGTGGTGTTAGAGAGTGTGGATGGTGTTAGCGAGGGTGGTATTTGAGAGCGTGGATGGTGGTGGGAGTGGTGTTAGAGAGAGTGGATGGTGTTAGTGAAGGTGGTGTAACAGAGTGTGGATGGTGTTAGCGAGGGTAGTGTTAGAGAATGTGGATGATGTTTCTGAGGGTGGTCTTGGAGAGTGTGGACGATGTTTGCAAGGGTGGTGTTACAGAGAGGGCGAGCATAGCGACGCTGTTGCGGTTTGTTGGAGAGGCCTCTGTGGAACCAGGCCAGTAAAATGTCGGGTCTGCTTAGCAGCGGCAGACAGAGCTGCCAGCGGGGGAGCTGCGGGCAATATCGACCCAGGCTGGCATCACACAGGTGTTCCCTTCCTGGGATGTTTTTGGGACGTTGCAGAGCTGAGCTGTGGGAGCAGACCTCCCAAAGGCAAACAGCATCAAATTACTCAGCCGGAAACCAAACCATTAAACAGATCGAAGGGCTTCCCGAAGCTGGGCTAAAACCAGAGCAACAGTTATGACTCCCGCTTGTCTGATAACGTATGAGTGAGTGAGGGGGAAATGAAAACGGTCCCTGTTGCATTCCATTTCTCTGTTGGAGATTATTCCCACACATTTGGTGTGTCCGTATCATCTGCCCATACTGAAATCAATCTGGTATTCATTTATGTCATTATGGGCACATTACAAAATGTTATGTTTACTTTTCTTGTGTAAATGCCTCTTGTGTTGTTATGAATACCCATCATTTCATATATGCCACTCAAAACAGTTTTATATATATTTTTTGTACATTTTTACATATTTCCTCTAAATTTTTAATTTCCTCATAGGTTCCCCTCCAATTTAAACTAAATGTAAAATATCCCATACCCTTTATTTTCTATCCATAATTCCATACATGGTACTTAAAAGTTTTATTTTTGTAATTTCTTTTTACATTTTTACATTTTTTGCATATTTTCTCTACATTTTTTAATTTACTCATAGGTTTCCCTCCAATTTAAACTAAATATAAAATATCCCATGCCCTTTATTTTGGACAACTTTAGACAAGCTTTTTTCTTTTCATTTTTTCTTTTTGCATTTCTGCTTGTTTTCATTCAGCATCACCATGATTTTTGAGATGTGCCCATGCTCTGATCAGAGTTTTTTAGAAAGGGGGAAAAATCATTACTTTCCAGGTCTGACAGTGGTCACGTAAGAACATGCTGGCTAGAGAAAATCTTCCATGGCATATGTGCATAAAGATTCTCTCATCTTGTATACTGTATACATAAAGCACCCAACATCATAACATCTCTGTCCACACATTGGGGAAAGATTTTGCCAGTGCACACATCTCCCCCACACCAGCAGAATGGTAGGTACGCCCACCCTACCCTGCCTTCTAAAGGTGACATTTCAGTTAGTGATGGGTGATTTAGGTATAACACCAAAAAACGGGTGGAGCTACAATTATCTGTCAGTCAATTACTTATTTGAACCAATCAATAGGTCTTTCTTTTCACAACAAAACATGATTGGTTCAAATGAGTGAGTCACTAGTAGCATATGGTGGCTCCCTTTTTTTGGTGTCTCAATACCTCATCACTAGTTTTAGCTCAGCGGAGCGACACAAACGGTAGGCCGCGTCTCTGCAAAGCTCTTCCTTTGAGCCGTTCTTGCCATTTCTCTCATTCGCCATTACCTCACATCCTGATTGTTATGCTGAGGTCAGAGGGAGGCTGGAGCATGTCACCCTGCCACACGCTGGGGAACATTAAGCAGGTGTTCCTCTGCGCCTCCCGGACCGTAGCCGGGGAACACGCGACCGATGACGTCATGGAAGTGAGGGCGAGGTGTCGGAGAAGTGAGGCGAGTAACGAGAAACAGGTTTAATGCTGCCATGTCTGCACACAGTCACCCAAAAACAAACCTTTCCTTTTGTCACTTTTTCTCTTTCTTTCTTTCTTCGCTCACGATAGGCACTCGTTTGCCGTTGTTAAAACATTTTTTTTTTTATCTTTGCATCTTCATTTTGAGTCCACTTAGATAATTTAGAATGTACTGTAAATGTTTACATTTAAGAAAAAAAGATAATCGTTACGATAATCTTTTGTATTCACATCAGTAAAATTCGATGTCTTTTTGGCCTTCTAGGGCATCCACCAGGTTTACCCTGTAATTATATTTATTTTAAACGTAATTATGCAATATTGTTAAATTATGCAATGAATAATTCTTTATCTAAATTATTTTGAGAAGTTCATAGGCTGTATTTATTTGAGGATAGTTAAATATAGCAGGAAAATAGCGGTACTTTAATGGTACTATAACAACAAATCCTCACACCATGTCGTCACCTGCAGCCTGACTCTGCCACATTAGTGCTCAGTGTGTGAGCCATGCTGCTGAACTGTGAATTTGTGAACTGAATGCTTCTTAAGTGGAATAATTACGTGACATCTGATGCACATTACACAAGCGTGCAGTGTTTGCACAAGCTCGGAGCTAAACAGTGCCCGAAAAATTGCATGCACCCCAGTGGTAGTGTTTTAGCCACACAATATATTGCTCAATGTTTATGATCATTAATCAAATATACAGCAAAAACAAAGGTAATTAAAATTCAGTTGGGATGTGAGCATGTTGACAACATTTAAAAAAAAGTTATAATTATGTCATCTTCAGTATTTGCTACTCTAAAGTTTATGCAGGGTTAATTAATTTGATAACATAACTAATAATTACCACTCCATTGACCATTTTCCATTCAGATCCGAATTCCAGATCCAGAATCCAGAATCCAGAATCCAGAATCCAGAATGCCCTGAAATCAGATTCAGAATTACATTCCATTCAGATAAGAAAGAAGAAAGGTAGGGGCCATGTAATTATCCGTGTGTGCCAGAATATGAGCGGTGTGACTCCAGTAATGTAAATGTCATGCACATGTGAAGGGGCAGAATGGGACTGTGGCTGTTAGCGGTCTCATGTCGCGTGCCTGTGAACCGCCATGCACAGCCTGCGAGTGTCTGCTGACGTGTCCATCTTCAGATGGGACTGTTGGAGCATTGCAGGTGCCTGTTTGCAGCAAAGAAGCATGAAAGTCTCTCTCTCCCTCTCTCTCTCTCTCTCTCCCTCCTCTCTCTCTCTCTCCTGCCCTCTCTAGCTCTCTCTCTCTCTCCTCTCTCTCTCTTTCTCTCTCTCTTTCTATGGCCCTCTCACTCTCTATCCCCCTTCTCTCTTTCTCTCTCTCTCTATGCCCCTCTCTCTCTGTCCCCCTTCTCTCCCTCTATCTCTCTCCCTCTCTCTCTCTATGCCCTCTCTCTCTCTCTCTCTCTCTCTCTCTCTCTGCCTTATTGGCATGACAAATATAATTGTGTTGCCAAAGCATAGTACACATATTGTACAATCAATAACAATACAAACAATAATGTAACAATAATAAACAATCATATAGTGTGTCTGCACAGTCTTTGATCTTTGGGCATCCAAGATTTTTTGTGCCTGCCTTTGTCTATTTCAAGACTGTGGTCACTAAGTCTGTGCTTTGTTAGAATTTGTCTTTCTTTTGAGTTTTTGTTTTCAGGTATGCTGCCAATGTAATGCTTCTGTTTAGGGCCTGTTTATAAAAATATTTTATCTGTATTTTGGTTCTGAGGGTCACTGATTCGGGTGTCACTCTGTTCAATGAGCCTCAGAGCCAGTTGGCCCAGGGGGTCCTTGTCTTTGGAGATCTATTTGCTCAGTAGGGCTTTGTATTTTAGTGAGTACTGGTCTGCCTGATTTGAGTGGCACCAGAATTTGATCGCTCTTTTTTTCCAATTGAAACATTTCTGTTGGGATTTTGGCCCAATTTTTGAAGTCCGGGTTGGAAATGGGGCCCCATACTTCACTGCTATATTATAATATGCAAGTTATAATTAGGGATAAATGGGAGTTAAACATTTTGAGCCAAATTCTTATAGGTATTTTAGTTTGTCCAAATCAAATTTTTATTGTATAGAAAGCCCTTCAAGCTTTTTAATTTAGTGCATTTATTGTCAGGCTGAAGCTCCCTGTTGCACTGATTACTAATCCAAGGTGCATGTTCCAACATTGTTGCCAATTCATTGATATAAATGTTGAACAATGTAGGTCTCAAATTGCATTCCTGTCTCACTCAATGCCTTTGTTAAAAAAATTTTGTCCTTCTATTACCGATTTTTACACCACATTTGTTTTCATTGTATATTGATTTGATAATATCATATGTTTTACCCTCTACACCACTTTGAAGAAGTTTAAATAATAACAATAATAATAACCTTCATGCCAAAGAATCAAATGCCCTTTTAAAGTCCACAAAGCATGCAAATATTATTCCTTTATTAATTTTGATGTTTTGCTGTTTTAGGGTGTGTATGGTGTTAATGTGGTCTGAAGTTCTGTTTTGAAAGAAAGCCATTCTGACTTTTACTCGTCTTGAATGTGTTCTGTGTACTATATACTGTGTTTGGTAAGGTAGAGAACACCTTACCGAACACAATATATTGTACACAGAACACAGTGTGAACTCTCTCTATATGCCTTTCTCTCTCTCTCTCTCTCTCTCTCTCTCTCTCTCTCTCTCTCTCTCTCTCTCTCTCTCTCTATTTCTATCTCTATAGCTGCCATTTTCTGAGAAGTCTCTCGCCCATTTGCATTGAAGGGAAATGCACAGAGTGCTGCTCGCCTTTAAGATTTGCTCCAAACCCTGTGTTCAGGGAAATACGCTTTAACGCCTGCAAATAACATCAAATTCAGGCCTGCTTTCAATCAACATTTTTCCTTAACTTTGACTCATGCTAAATTAACGCGCCAAACTGTGTTTTATGAAGAGAAAGCGAACATTTGTATTTAATTGTTACTACTGAATCCAAACCTCAGTCTCTTTAATGGGGATAACTAAATTGGTGTAGTTAAATTTGCATGTTTAAGGTAAACCAAATTGGCAGTTTTTGCTCAAATATGCATCAGAATATTTTGTTTTACCTCACTGCAACCACTGATAGGTGGCCACTTTTTCCCCTCTCCTTTTTTTTATTCCAAAAGCCAAAATGTGATCTTTTATGTATTTTTATGTGCTCTGGGCTGATCCTGGTACACTACAAACATCTCACTAATACAATAGATCAATACACATTTCTCTATATGGTATAAGTGATTATGTCATCTCAACAACACATCTCTCACGTATGGATTTGTTTTCTTTTGCACAATGCATTTCTAATCAAATCCCAATGTACCAAAAAGGCTTTCGTGTTAACTAACCTACAGGTAACAAAATAAAGGAAATACTTGAGTGAAGGGTTCTGGCGGCTCTGTGATGGTGTGGGGGGAATTTTCCAGGCATGATTTAGTTCCACTCTACCTCTTAGAAGACAAGGTAAACGTTGATAAATACAAAGCCATTCTGAGTGATCATCTTCATCCTATGGTGAAGCATTTCTATCCTGATGGGAGAGGTCTCTTCCAGCATGACAATGCCCCATCCATACGGAAGACACTTTTAGAATCTGTGCCAAGGTGCATTGAAGCTGTTCTGGTGGGTTGTGGTGGCCCAATATTAAGACACATTATGTTAGTGATTGCTTTATTTTGGCAGTTACCTATACATTGTACTGGAAATGCCAAAACCAGTGAATTCCACCGCATCACCACCCAAGCTTATTTCTGGATCAATATCCTCTGCCACTTTGAGGCTAAAATCATTGAGCTTCGCTAACAGGGGAGAAAGAAAGAGAAAAGCAAGAGAAAAAAGAGAGATGAGAGCAGAAAGAAGTTGTCAAAGTGATGGTTGGAATAGGACAGGTTCTAATTTGAGAGCAAACAGACCAGACGTGTAACCTAACAGGGAAACAACAGAAGCGTCCGAAATCCATCACAATGGCGACCGGGGGATTAAGCTCCGAGAGAGAGTCCACTGAGGAGGGCACAGGGAGGCTTCATGTGATAATGGCATCAGAGCGCAGTGGATCCCAGCATATATCAGCAGCATGCAGCACTTCACCCTTGAGTCAGAGCTCTGGTTAACTGCAATATTCTCAGTCGTGTGCCTGCTCAGGCGATGCCTGCCGAGGTTGCAAAGAGTTCAAATGGGAAGGGAGGGGGGGCGGGGAGAGGACAGGAGCGGGCGTAAAGAGCAGTCCCTCTGAGAAATCGCCACGCGGTGTACGTGTGCCCATAGGCGGCCGGGTAGCACCCTGGGCGGGCTGGGGTCTGATCTGTTTATCGTTGGCCTCGTGCCATTTTTCACCGGTCATTAAAAGTGTGCCGTTATCTCACCGCGCTGGGAGGGTTTGGTAATGAGACAGGTCAGAGACATATCTTCAGGTAACAGGTCCTTATCTTCCACACTTCCTACCCAGCTGACACTGTCATCTCAACCTCGTACCGCAGAGAGGAACTGCAGAGTTTTGTTCCCACACACAGGGAACACTCTATCCTTACTGTATGGGATGTGGCCTGCCCAATGCAAATCTGCCTCAGAAACAGAGTGATACCGAATTGAGTTTACATGTACAGCAGAGTTGGACTCAGTTGAATTTGAATTCAGTCAGTTCAGGAAATGGATTGATTCATGAATTGAAAATTGGCCGTAATGTTATAAGCTCTATAAATTGCCTTGATTGAATGATTTACAAAAACATTTTTTTTCTTATCAAATCACATACTTTGCTTTGGAGTTCCATTTGTGCCTTTATTGTTTAAATGACAAAGCTACCACTATTAAAAACTAAGCACACTCCAGCACATCCCTGAGAATTTTCAATGAACTTGTTACTTGTACTTGATGTTACTAACCAAAATGTGAAATGTGAAAAACTAATTTTATTTAAAAATGGCAGTAATCTGCAGGATTTTACTGGTGTCTAAAGGGTTCAGGTATTTCACAATATTATTTGATCCAAGTCTGACATGTGCATTGCAATTTTATACAGCTTGATTTCCTCTGGTTATAGCTAAACTCAGCTAAATGTTGAAAACATGCTTGGCTGATGGATCTGTCACCCCTAGCAAGCTGTGCTATATAAAAATGTATATTTCCTAAAGGTCAATAGCAGTGTAGGGATGTCGTGTTGAGCTCACTGTCCCGCTGTGGAAAGTATCAATTTAAACATTTTGTGTAACACACATAAGAATAAAATTAAAAACTTCTCACAGCAGAATTCTCAAAGAAGAACACTGCACTCCCACGGTGCACATCTGGAATGGCTGTGGTTCTCCAGTTGAGCTCTCCTGTGGTTCTGCAGTTAACCTCTACTGTGGTTCTCAGTTGAGCTCTCCTGTGGTTCTCCAGTTGAGCTCTCCTGTGGTTCTGCAGTTGAGCTCTCCTGTGGTTCTGCAGTTGAGTTCTCCTGCCTTGTTTCACGCACTGGAAGAGAGTTTCTGAATCATTGAGAATATGGTGGGAAAGTGGAAACTGACTTCCTGGACAGATATTCATTCATTTTCAATGAGATGGGAACTTTCCTTCATCAAATTGCAGAAAATAAGGAATTAATTAAAATGTATAAATATATATTTTTGCGGTTCTTCAACAGATTATAGTGATGACCTCACCATTATGTTTCAGAATATAACATGACTGCATCATGGTTCATGATCACTGTTCAAAACTACTGCTCCCAAACTTTTTGGCCTTTATTGATGCAAATAATAATAATAATAATAATAATAATAATAATAATAATAATAATAATAATTAGCTATACAAAATAACTATTTATAAAGAGCACTCAAAGTACATGGCACTCAAAGTGCTTTCAAGCTCTATATGCCTTTGTATTCAAAGACATGAACAAAAAGGCAAATATAAAAAGACAAGACAAAGCAGGGCATGAAAAACAACAATCAGGAATAAAAGTTAACACACAGCTAAAAAACTGTCAAAAAAGGTGTGTTAAAAGTGTTTATAGACTTTGATATTTTCAGGCAAGGAATTCCATAGCTAAAAGCCATGTACTGAGAAGGCCAGATCACCTTTAGCTTTTAGTCTGGTTGTAGGAACTGACAGGAGACCCTGGTTTGACCCAGGGTGTTCTTGAAACGTGCGCTTATTAGAGTGCCCGAGGAAGACACACTGACGGCCTCTTGTGTCTCCTCCATCTCCAGAAAGTGCAGTCATAAGGCAGGTTAATGATGCTGATTGTGTGGTAATGGAGTTCACCACAGCGTAACCCCAACCGCTTCACCTGCTTAGCTCTTTCAAGGGGTTATCTTAAAATGAATGCTAGCCTCTTATCTGAAAAAAAACAACAACAACAACAACAACAACAAAAAAACATATATGGATGGAATGGCTACTTGACATTTGCACTTAAATCTGTCATTTCCTATTTGAAATAAAGTAAAGATGGACATGGCAACAGATGGTCAATAGCTAAGGAGGACCGCCAATATTTATTTGTGATGATGTCGTTGATAAGAAGTTGGGTCGGTTCGATAACAATTAAGGATTATCAATGCGTGTGTCTCTGGGTCTGATTAAGAGGCACTAGCATCTGAGGGACAGATCATTCACCTGTTTGGACGAACAAAAAGCCCCTGTACTGTACAGCCCATTCTCTCCATATCGGCAGCAGTGCAACGGTGATATTGTATGGTTGGTGACCCTGGTACACGATTGGTGCACAGCACACCTATTGATTAGTACTGTATATAGTGAGCCATATTTAACTGGGGTTTTTGGGGTCCGATACAGATGATGTGCGTTTGGACCAAGCCCACTGATTACCGTTTGAACTGCAGGGTGTACATTTAAACAAGTTTGAGAGAAAAGAGTCTAAATGCTTGAACACATGTGAACCTTCATTTTAAATTCTACTGAACTCAGCTGTTGTGGAAAGTGACCAGGTCTGAGGTCCTGAGAGAGAGGGGGGGTCAACAAATCCAATCAAAATTGTTTCCCCTTGATCCTAGCCCGTCAGAGATTGTATTATTTTATTTATAGGCAGCCAATTGTTCTTTCATAAATTATAGGATAATTAAGACTCTTCCAGCACTCAGCCTTCTGTGTGCACCACAGTCCTCTCAGCTTCCTTTTCTCAATGATGCTGAGCCCTTTAGATGCCCTTTCAACCCAGCAGGAAAGGAAATACATGCTTGTCTTTATTATATGAGCTATGCTTCGCCTTACCTGTTTACTTTGAAGCACTGGTGAAAAAAACGTCTTGTGGTTTTACTTACGGGGTGCAGATTCGTCAGTTTATTTATGCAGCCTTTTTTGTTTTTTTTTATTTTTTTTTTGGGGGAGGGTTCTAAAATCATTTGCATGCAAAACAGGCGAGCCCCAGTGCCGAGCGTATGGCCCCTCTGGCGTGATTGATGGACGGCCCAGATAGCGGCTCTCATTCAGCGATGCCTTTAAAAAAATAAATAAATAGGAGAGGTCACGTCTCGAGCGGCGTTAGGGTCTTCACCTATTTCATCCCTCCGCCTCACGGACACAATGGCCCGGCCGGTCGCGCCTGGGGTGGGGTGGGGGCGGGGACGGTGCATCAGCTCAAAGGTCAGGATGACGGCCCTGACCCCAGAGGACGGGGGCTGGGCGGCTGGGGCAGGACAAGTGCTCCTCCGGGTCAGATGTCGACCGCGGGAACTTCTGCTCGTGAAAGGCAAGGTGACAGAGGGCCAGCCCGCTGCGCTCCTGGGAGGGGGCGTTTAAATCGAATGTACGCTGGCCGTCTTTGGGCCTGTATCTCTCGTCAGTCTGAAGGAGAGGGGGGAGCACGGTCAGATGTTCAAATTATTTAAGCAAATAGGATGCGCGCTATTCTGGAGAATGTCCACGCCCTGTGCTAATGCATATGCCACTGTCTGAATTACATTCATGATATCATTTTTGGAGAAATCGCCACAGAATGACTTCGCAAAGCATCAAATAAAACATTCACAGCGTGCGATATTGCAGTGCACGACTGGCACAAATGGCGTGCCGCCTGACTCCAGTAATACCGATTGTTTAAAATATGGCTGTAACTAACATGGATGTGACAGCTGAACTTTCCAAATCGTGCACTCACTCTCATGCCTGTCTGACTACTGTCCTACACCTCTTCATTGCTGCACACATGATTATTGTTGATTGCTTCAGTTAAGTATATTTCAATCATTTTAATTTCTCTCCTGTTCCCACTGTTTTAAGGGAGGGGTGAAGCTTGAACTAAAAAAAGTTATATATATATATATATCTGAGAACCAGTGGAAACTGGGAGAGGAAGTCGAATTTGTCACCGAACAAAACCCCATTCCCAGCAACAAGACCCTTGACATCAGTTTTCAAGGACGGGGGGCGAGGTCAATTAGGGCCGGCCCTGCGGAATGCGAAGGCTCTGCGCATACATCACCGGGAGCGGCCGAGGCGAAAGGATGCCCAGAGATTTCTCCCCCTCGCTCTCTCTTAATTTAATAAAGTTCCTGATGCACAGAGCCCTGTTCTGTCTGTCTTGAGCCTGTTATCTGTGAGGTTTCCCACGAGAACGAGCCCCAGAAGGGGCGCGTGAGATCAACCCCGACCGTCACGACATGTGTACCCCTCGCGGGAAGGTACAAATTAAATTAGCTATCCACAAAGAAGGGATGTTTTCCCCCCTCTGCTCCAATGCCATGGCAGTTAGGAAAATGTAGAATGGGGCTAAAGCACATTTATCAAGCCTCCATTCATCCTCCAGCTCGTCCCCGAGATACGGTAGACAGGCGACGCTCGACCCGAGCACTTCTCCTGCCTAGCGACCAATCACAGCCTGGGAGATGGATCGCCGAACCAAGCGCTGAAAGTCTCCCTTGTCACGTCACTTTTTTCTCCTTTTTTTTCTCCACCTCCTCCCATCCGTATATTTACAGACAGTTCGAGGGCATGGTTCTGAACACAAAACATTGTGTTTTAAAATATATCCAGGATTCTCTGGGGACTGGGGAAGAAAGTAGTATTAGCTTTCATTACAACTATAATTTAATGCTCATATCTAGTTTAAGCTAAACAAAAGAAAATGGGAAAATTATCTGCAAAGATACAATAACAAGCAAACACATTGCCAATGGCCCTTACAAACACTGATTTATAAATCCTTGGCACATCTAACCAAACCCTCCCCGTGCTTTATTTAGTAAAAGTACTAAAAGTGGCATTGAGAGTTTGGTAGTGAGATCCCCTCCTGCTTCTGTCACCCATGGGGGGTTTGCATGTTACCCCACGAATGACAGACACAGCAAGACACCCCAGCACTTTCCTGACAGCAGACCTGTCCTTATCCCGATCCTCCAGCTCTCAGCGCTGAGACACAGCTAGAAATTAAACAGCACAGCAACCCCAATTCACACATATGTCTGAAATGAACCGATACACACATACACACACACACACACACACACACACACACACACACACACACACACACACACACACAGACGAACACACACACACACACTCACACACACACACACACACTCAAACACACACACACACACACACACACACACACACATACACACACAGTCCCCTAGTTTATCTTCTTTTGAGAAAGAAAAAACAGATGGAACACATCTAGAAGAGAGCGTGGGGGCCGGCGAGAGAGTTTCTGTTTCTTCTCCCACAAGAAAAGTGAGAACACACAAACAGGCAAAGAAAGAAAGCGTGTCCCCCACCCATCCCCACCCCCCGGGGTAGCCCAGCCCCCGCTTTGCTCTCCATTCTTCCCCTGCCCACACAAAGCGTCCGAGGTACTGAGAGTGCAGTGTAAACAATGCGCCGGTTTACTGTTTGTTTTATTATGCTGGGAAAGAGATTAGTTGTTATTGATTTTCTTTTCCACACGGAAAGGACGGCGAGGAGAGCTTCCCGGTGCCTCCTGCGGCTGGCCCCTGTCCGCCACTCAACCTGTCACACCCTGTCACACCCCTGTCACACCAATCAAAGAACTCCACGTGAGCCTCGCCCGTGTGGCCCTTTGTCCGAGCCCCACCGTTCTCCCAGAAACCCGCCCCCCAGACCGCGTTCCCAGTATCGTAGTCTTTCAACCTCGGGACGCGCGACTTCTGCCACGGCCACTTGATGGACGGCTCTGGGACGCGCATTAAAGGGCCAGTCGAGCCACGGTGTGAGAGCTGGTGGCACAGCACCGCCGCCGTGACAATACTGTGTATCCTCGGACCTCTCTCACTCACGTCCTAATCGGACAAAGCATTAGAGAGGGGAAAAAATAAACAAGGGATATTTGGACCCAAAGAATGCTTTCATCTTGGGGGGTTGGGGTAGTGGGGGGAGGGCATTATAAATGGCAGGGCTTTGTCCCACCACTCTCTCCGAGCCTCCTTGTTAGAAAGGGGTCTTTGAGGAAGCTCGGACCCCACGGAGTCCCGCCTTGCCCGCTCCAGCACTAATCAGATGTAGCCCGCTGAGCGCCTGGGAGCGCAGGGTTAGGGGGCTCGCAGTTTCCCCTGTAACTTCTCCAAACAGCTCTAAAGGCTTTCTAGCATTAGATTAGTGGGGGGAGGCGGGAGTGGACAGTGGGGCCCTCAAAACCCCCTAGCCTCCCTTCAGAACTAGCATGAACAGAGAAAAAAGCATCGCGATTCTCAATGGAGTAAGCTTGAGTTGAGAGAACTGTTCTGTTTAAGGGTTGTTATGGTGTGTGCACTGCATGTCACAGTGGATGGGGTATTATATAGTATTGGACATTGTAAGTAATACTAAGCAGAAACAGAGGGCTAATTTGTAAGCTATCACTCTTTAAAGAGCGGCTCCTCCTACCCTTGTCCTGTGATCGCAGCGCTGGTGGAGTGCCGGGGGGGTTTCGGCTCAGAGGCCCAGCCGGGCGTCTGGAAACACCCTCATGTCCATAGAGCCTCCCCCCACCAGCTCTGCCACATTAATGGGCACAATCCCAGCCAGACCCGGAGCCAGCGCATTGCGTTTACACTTGGCAGGCATGCGCCCTTTTAACACAGGTTTTAAACGGCTT
Organism: Aldrovandia affinis; assembly: GCA_029706075.1. Taxonomy (NCBI): domain Eukaryota; kingdom Metazoa; phylum Chordata; class Actinopteri; order Notacanthiformes; family Halosauridae; genus Aldrovandia; species Aldrovandia affinis. Next base: position 1,478,471 of record JAINUG010000079.1, read on the forward strand.
TCTTAACACACTGGCATGGTGAACTGGGATCCATGTTCCATCAGCCAATTACAAATGACAGACCTGCTGGAACCAGTGGATTGGATATCTAAGGTATCAAATCTGTTTGGAAAAACAGTTTAACAATTGTACTGTAGCTCACAGCTGGAGTAGCTTCATAATAATAGTCATCATATTGTCAGTGTTGTATAATAACTTTAATTGTTATGTTACATTAGGCTTGAAAGGTTTAGTCATATGGTTAAAACTTTATTACAATGATAATTATTTTTAAATGTATATGGTTTGCCCTGAAGGAATTCACGTAGTAATTGGCTTACATTGTTTTGCTTTGATTACTTTCATTTAAAATGTCCATCAAAACATTTTCATTATGGTGTAACCGAAAGGGTTACAACTTTGGTTACCCGTTTGGGGAAAGAGAGCGTGGCCCCAGCCCAAAGACAGAGCTGGAACTGGAAGGCCTGGCCACTCTCTTTGCCACCTCATGCTACAGATAGCTTGAGGTACCGCCTCCCTGGAAATGTACAAAGACTCTTCGAGGAGGAAACCCAAACAAATATACTGCTTTATACGGCATTAAAGAAGTTTATACACCCAACACTGTGAGAAATTATACAGGGGACTTCCTGAAACAATTGTTTACAACCAAGCACGTTAAAAAGAATGAACCCTAACCCAATAAAGCTGTTCGCCACATGACTCTGCTCCAACTCTGTCTGCTTAAAAGCCACATCGGAAATTCCTTCCTTGTTACTGGACTGTTATGGACCATGGTATGCCTTAGCAAGAGCAGACTTGCGTGTTTTTCATTGATTAGCTGTTATGACAAATGACAGTGTCGCGACCTTGCTTGGCATTCTCTTGTTTCCATGTCATTGTGATTGTCCCCTTTCCTCTCCGCCCCTTATCTCCCTCCCGATTGGACAATGAGCACTGAATGAAACGGTGACCCCAGGGCCTGCTTCGGCAGGCAACTGAATACTATTCAAATACTAATCTGCATCTAACTGTGCTCTTTAGAAATTAATTATATATTTATTCACTTATTTACAATGGGGGTCAACATCAGGGAAAGACAAGAAAGCTAGTTTATTTTATTCTCTAATAAATTAAAACTATAACATGGAAGCAGTTCAAGGGCACCTTCCACCCTGAAGAAGTCCACAACCTTTCCAGCCACTCAGTCTCTATCCCCCAAAGCCCGCCTCTTTTCACGACCAACTCTCACTAAGACTACCACTAGTGATGGGAGTGTCATGACAATTACTAAAAATGAGTTGAGCTACAGTTAGCTGTCAATCACTGAAAAGGATTTATTCTTCATGAAAAAACACAATGATGGCTCAAGTCAGCCCGGGTGGGCGTGGTTTCCACTCCATTTATAAATGACAAACGGCGGCGAGAAACATCATAAGCACAACAAAAAACAATGTGCCAGCATGGCCGACAGCAGAGAATGGCAAGACACAGATGAATGTACTCCATATCTAAAATCATATTAATTTTCCTCATCTGGTATTGTCCATGCTGGCATTTATGCTAAATGTATTGCATGTTGCATTACATGGCAGCCTATGCCTAGTGCTATTTTTTACATTTTAGGGGGTTTCGTTTTTTTCCTACTAAAGTATGCTGATGGGTGACAAAGCTCTGCAAGGCTTCTTATCCATTTAAAGGCACAGATACAGTAGAACAATCATTTCATATCATCATTGCTTTTAAACTGAAGGAAATTAAAAGTTTACATACAGAGCTGCCAGTATGGCATAGTGGGAAGATGTTGATTCCCAGAGGGATATCTCAACGAGGAGAACCACCGCCTTTGCCCCGTTGTCCGACATTGTTAATTGTTTTCTCAGCTGACAGACGTTCATCGTGCTTGCCATCGCTGGCTGACAGGTTTCGCTCCATTTAAGCGGTTTTCTCCACCCTCGCCACTAGCGTCGGGACATCTAAATGGAGCTCCTCCCATTATTAGTGTCATGATACCTCACTCTCCCATCACTCACTACCACTACTCACCTGGCTATGGGAATGACATAAATATGTGTGTGCATTAAAATTACAACAGACAAATACAGAATCAACTGCTTGGGACTCTCACTAAATATGTATGTTTTAAGGGATAATAATTATAGTATTTGCATTCATACATTTTAATTACTTAAGCATCTCAAATTAAAATAAATTTGAGTCACTTGCAGATATTTGTCAGATATGAATGTATAGCTGTGGTCAAAAAAAATTCAGACAACAATATATTGTGATATTTCATCTCTCTCTCAAATTCTCTGCAAGTATTATACTATGCCTAATTTTGAATGTTTTCCTTACAGATCAGCTTGAAATCACAACTTCCATAAACTAGATAATCAACAAATCAAGGAAATTCAAAGAAACTCAGATATGCTCAGCTTATGTGATTGACTAAACTGTACACATGATCACTGAACATTTCATTCTGCTCTCATGAACTGGTATTGTTAGATATGATGTGTGTTATGATATTGAACATTTTGTTATTGCACTTGTTCTCACAGAGATGCCCTTATATTATCCTTCAGCAGGGCAATAATTGTACTCATTCTCAGTGGAATAAAAAAAAGTACCCAAATAAATTGGCTTGGAAATAATGGATTGGATTGGAATAATGGATTCCACCAGTTCACTCAACTTGCTCTCGAAAACTCAAAGGATCCAACAGTCACATCACATTTTGGAGTGATGTTTTACATGCCTGGCCCAGCCTCCCTCCTTTCCTCTCTCTCATCTGTGCTGCTCTCTCTCTCTCTCTCAATTCAATTTAAATCAATATGCTTTATTGGCATGATAAAACGTACAATTGTTTTGCCAAAGCTTGGTGGAGAAAAAGAAAGAAAGAAAACAAACAGACATTAAACAACAAGTGCAAACAACAAGAATGTAACAATAATAATAAGAGCAGACAAATTAGTGTTAGAAATGTGTGTGTAAGTGTGTGCGTGGGTGTGTGTGTGTGTGTGCATGTATGTGCTTGTGTATGAGTATTTACATGTGAGCAGGTGCATGTGGGTATATTCCATCACTCACTGTCCCTCAGACCAGGGGTGTGTCCAGGGAGGGGCCTGGGGGGGCACTTGCCCCCACAGAAATTTGGTTGGCCACCCTGGGTGCCACCCTACTTCATCTGGCTCTTACTTTGTATAAAACTTGCTTTGTATAAATTTTTTTATAAAAAATGTCATAACCCTCCCTATTTAATAAAAAGATTTGAATTATAACCAGAATTTCTGTTGTATGTATTACATTTTGAATGCCCCCCCCCCCTGTGTGGTTCTGTGCCACTCTTGGGCCACCCCTGTTAAAATGGCCTGGACCCACCACTGCCTCAGACCATGGCAGGCAGCAGTAAACTGTGCTGCTAGTTTAGAGCACTCTGTTCTCTCCCCCAATAATATTATTAGTTTTTCTTGGTCGTCTTTGAATGCTGGGTAAATTTGCATATAATCCGATTGGTTCGATTACCGATTTGAATATTTTGAGCCTAATCATAATTGGTATATCTATTTTAAATAGTCTCTTAATGGCTCAGTGTAAAGTTATGTCTGATTTCCTGAGATCTGGATCTTTTTTGGAAAAGCATTATTTTAGTCTTTTTGAAGTTTACTGCAAGGGCCCAGGTCTTGCAAAATTGCTGCAGCAGGTCTAGATTATGCTGCAGCCCCCCTTTGGTGGGCGACAGCAGAACCAGATCATCTGCGTAAAGCAAACATTTTATTTCTTTATCAAGTAAAGTGAGACCAGGGGCTGCTGATTGGCCCAACACTGTGGCCAATTCATTAAGGTAAATATTAAAAATGTTGGGCTCAAGCTGCAGCCCTGTCTCACTCCACGCCTCTGAGTGAAGAAATTAGTTAGTTTTTTTCTCATTTTAATTGCACATTTCTTTTCTGTGTACATTGATTTAATTATATCATAGGTTTTACCCCCTATACCACTTTAATAAGTTTATATAGTAAACCATATGGCCAGATTGAATCAAACAAAAGCTTTTTGGAAATCAATAAAGCAGGCAAATATTTTCTTCTTGTTTTGGTTGACATGTTTGTCAATTAGGGTGTGTAGGGGGTAAATATGCTCACATGTGTGGTGTTTTGGTACAAAGCCAATCTGGCTTTTACTCAAGACATTGTGTTCTTGTGTTTATCATACGACAGAGCATGTTCCCCATATTACTGCTCACACAAATGCCTCGGTAATTGCTAGGGTCAAATTAGTCTCCACTCTTAAAAATTGCCGTTTGAGACCTTGACTCCAGATGTCAGGAAAATAGCTTATGCTCAGAACCAAATTGAACACTTTCAGAATGGCCATCTTAAATTTGTTGTCTATGTATTTCAGCATCTCATTTAAAATGCTGTCTGGTCTGCAGGCTTTTTTAGGCTGCAGGGCCAGAAGTTTTTCCTGTAATACCTGTTCTGTAATGGGGAAGTCCAGAGGGTTCTGGTTGTCTTTAATTGTCATTTCAAATTTTCCCAATTTTTCATATATCTTGTTTTGGTCTGTGTTTCTTATGATTTGCTATAGAGACTGATATATTGATACATGATTCCTCCATATATCCCTATTTTGAATAGCCAATTCCTCATGTTGGGGTTTATTGAAGGAGTTCTAGTTAGAGGTAAGGGACTCCTCGATTACAGTCGGTTGATTATTAACATGTTGTTCTTTTTTGGTTCTGAGTGTATGCTTGTATTGTTTTAGGGTCTCACAGTAACTCTCTTTCAATATCTCTCCCCCAACATCTCTCTCTCAATATCTCTCTCTCTCTCTCTCTCTCTCTCTCTCTCTCTCTCTCTCTCTCTCTCTCTCTCTCTCTCTCTCTCTCTCTCTCTCTCTCTCTCTCTCTCTCTCTCTCTCTCTCTCAATATCTCCCTCTCTCTCTCTATCTCTCTCTCTGATTTTGATCTGATTCATTAAAGTTAGCTGTATAAAATGAACACAAACATCAACAAAAAAAAGTTTTTAACTTTTTTAAATAACACAAGCAATCAAAATGATTACTACACTATTACAAAATGATTATCTCTCTCTCTCTCGGTCTCTCTCTCCATTGTAAATATTTCTACTGGCCTCCTGCACTGTGTTTTTCTTCTTTGGTTCTGTTGGCCAGAAACATTAGCGGTCCCATCGGTCTTGGCTGATGAAAGGTATTGATGAAAAGGCCTCTGGCATGCTTCTGGCCCTCGGCATTCACTAGTGTATTGAGATATGATATTAGCTTATTGTAGGGTGGGTCCTGGTTCATTACAATATCTGTATTCCTGAGGGGTACAGGCCAACGGGAAAAACAAGTTTCTTTTTGGCATACTTTTTTACTGTCCATAGCATAATAAAACATGGAGAAACCAAAAAAATAATATAACAAACACTCTTCAGTCTTGATCTTGACTCTACCCTTGGCCCCCTCACCCACCCACCTCAAAAATTCATCATTTTAGTTACAGTTTATACAGTTATAGCTCGTAACACAAAGGTTGAAGTTGAAGTTCTCCACAGCGCTAGTTGAAACAGCTGCCCCTGATCACTCACAAAGCCAGAGCTCCCCCCCAAACTCCCACATCCACCAGGCTTTGATATACATCCCACCCCCATGCACTCAGTGTCACTTCCACCTGATCTCTGGGCTTTGGTCACATGACCACAGACCCTTTCGGCTACACACTCTGTGTGCTTACAGGAATATACAGTATATATATATATATATATATATATCCCACCATGTTTTCTTTTAAAAAGGATTGTGTGTTATTGTTTTTAAATTAAATGTTTAATGTTTGATTAGGCAGGTGTTTCCCCATATGAACTGCAGTTGCTCTGACACTAATGCTAATTGATGTTGATTGATAATGAGGCACCGTTTACTGTTTTAAAACACCCGCTACACCTCCACTCACCTACCCACTGAGAATGGCATTAAGCCGAAGCACGTCTGTGTAATAGGGAGTCTGGTGCTTTCGGAAAATAAAATGTAAAGAATTATTAAGTGTGCCAGCACAACCAAAAGGAGTTGGATAGCATCGCCCGCACTCACCGCAACAACAACCTGAGGCTGTCCAGCTCCTACATTCAGTGGGAAAAAACTTTTAAACACGTATAAAGGGTTTTAGTTCAGTTGAACACAATTCAGTTCTAATCCGTTCCTCATGTATTCGCTCTGTATGAAGACATTGTTTAGGGACCACTTTGTGCTGTATTGCGATCTGGATTTTTCTTCTTCTCCAGTTATACACACCCACTGCCATTTATTTCTGCTCGGAAGGCCTTTTCTGCCATAAAGCCTTTCATTAACTGTAATTAATGAACGTGTTAATTATTATGCATTAATTGGATGAAAGCAGCCCATTGCTGCTTGGGCTGGCTTTGTTTACGTCCCTGCCACAGTGCACATTCTGGTTCTCCCTGAAAAACAACGTCAAAGCATGACACGTTTCAGTCTCTGTGGGGTGTGCCTGGTCTAAAATTTGTTCTGGATCAAGGGCTCAAATAAAGGGTAAGATCGTGGATTTCCACAAAGTCAAACATATTATACGGTCACATGGGCTGCATTATCAGGAAACGATTGGCAGATGCGGGATTCAAATGAGATTCTTTACCCGAGTGGTGAAAATAAGTTATCCGTGACGCCATAAAGATGGTATCAGGAGCAAAAATAGTCTGTGGATTTATTTGGTTTTAACGGATAACCCATAAAAATATGTGGGGGCCACCACAACAGAATGAAAGGGGGGCAGTGGCTCAGTTCACTCCTTGTTTGGCCTGATAACTTGAACACGTGGAGACTTTTGCATTTTGAACTCATGTGATACCAGAAAGACACAAGTCGTTTTTTTTGTGTGTATGTGTGTGTCAGTAGACATTCACTTGAATTCACACCCCCAGATAGGTTTTCTCTAGATAGTTCTGTGCCAGGAACTCTTATTAATACCTAATCTATACCATAATTTTTATTATATGTAAAACAAATCTAAAAAAATACTAAACAAATTAAAATAAATAACACTCTTTACTGTAAATGTACTGTAATGCAAAGTTATGCTCATGTGCATATATGTGTTTTTGAATGATGTCATCTCCCCTGTTATATTTTATGCTGCATTTAAGCATAAAAACATAGTGTTAGACAAAATTGTGTTCAGAATTTTGGGGTTATTTGATGTTTGAGTGTTATTAAAGCCCACCTCTTCAGACTCCACTACCACTGGTTTCATGTTTAATACTGTATTTCATATTTTTTATTTTTGTTTGATACAAAAAAAAATATATATAATAAATAAAACAAAAAATGATACTTACCTTTTTCTTTCCCTGTGTTACAGGTACGGTATGCAGCTGCCAACAATTGTGTCTATTACTGTATTACTACACTGATCTCTTCCTGAACAATGATTGATCTTACCATGTATAAATGCACATCATGTAAGTCGCTCTGTATAAGAGTGTCTGCTAAATGCCAAAAATGTAAATATGTAAATGTATTAGGAAGGCAGGGCATATACCCATACCCACACAGCATTGAGAGGACCTAGTTACAGGAACACTTGAAGGGAAATATGGATAGTATTGTTTGGAATAGTCTTGTTTCATTTCTGTGAAGCACATTCATGAAGGTTTAGTTGTATTGGCATCATTTTGATATTAAGAATTTAGCATACAGACACATTTTAGGAATTGCATTTTACAGGAATATATATATGCTTTGTATATGTGAGTTGCATATAACTGTAAATTGAAAATACTTTTCTTAGGATTTCATAGTATCCCTGTTTGATAATCAAACCCATATTTATCCATATGAGCTTGCTAAATTTATTTACATAAGAGCATATGTTATTTTCTTACTTACTTTTCTTATGTTACTTATGGGTTTTTATTATCAAACATAATACTTTGAATGCTGCTGTCTTGGCCAGGTCCCTCTTGAAAAATAGTATTTTTCCCTGGATAAATTAAGGTTAAATACATTTTTTTTAAACTTTGATTAAAAGTAAGAATGTGAAGATTTAAGAGACTGTTAAGAAACTGATGTATTGCACACCAGTAGTAATATAAGTAATATAATTAATTCCAATCTAAGTACAGGTGCAACATAGGGGGACACAGGGAGTTTTCATGGGGCGAGTGGTTGGGTTTCTGTCTCAGAGTAATAACTGAGTGTTACACTTGAAAGTGATGATTTAAGCCATACCTTTGCTGTGCTTAAAATGGAAATAATATTTTTACTATATCTTAATTTTTGGAGATATTTATTAGATGGAGTGACATACATAGCCAGATATTTTGTCTTTAGAATTGGTATCCCTAATAAAGCACATATTTCCCTGAAACTTGGTATAAACAAAACAAAAAAAATTAAAGCCCACCCTCATCACCAACACACAGGACTGAATTCAGTAAACAATTTTCCTCAAATATTCCTTATAACAATAAATTATAGTGTTAATTTTTTCAATGCAAGCCTTTTTTTCATACATTTTGGCCATAGCTGAACCCTTTTTCCCCCCAGACAGTATATGTGAAGAGGCCTAATTGAATCACTGAGTCGAAGTTAAGGACACGCGTTGATTGAATCCATGCCGCACTCTTTCCACAGGCTGCCCTTCGTGCCGTTCCTGGTTCAGCTGCATTAGCTCTGCGCATTCACGATGGAGGGGCTTGGAAAGCAGCCAACAGCTTGAGTGAAGATGTTTCTGGGACCGAAGTGACTCTGCGAAACTCTTTGAGCGGCACCCTTTTTGTGCGCGCGTGTTGTTTGTTTTTGGCTTTTTCGGTCTCCGTGTCAGACCCTTTCCTCTCAAAATCACCCGCTAGAGAGCTCCTGGCTCCCCCCTGCTGCGTCTGAGCAGTGCCTATTGCAGAGGGAGAAGCTAAGCCGCTCATTTACAAGGAACCATCGGGAGTACACGAAACTCATTTCACACTTTTCAAGCACGGATTTCTGCTGCCGCCATTTTGCTCCTTTAAATTTTTCACTAATCGCATGTGTCCCAGCAGCGATGGTGGAGAGAGGCTTCAAGGACCCCATAATGGGCAGAGCTATAGCGCAAGTTGCTGACTTCGGTGGCACCTTCGGTGGCAAAATGTTGTGATTGGATCTAATCTGTGATCCAGTATGACACGTGGGGTGTGTGAAGCCTCGCTGTCCTGTGTCAAGGTATTGAGCGTGATAAAAATGAGTTTGAACACGCATTGCACACTGGGTTCTGACCCACTACGACCATGCCTTTTTTAGCTTTGAGTTTAAAAAACACTGCCCATGCTGTCCTCCCATCAATGGGAGCATCTTTATGAGTACCATGTTAAAGCCCAGAACACTGGGAACTCGGTAAGTCCTACCTGTAGTCTTTGCCATTTGTCCTGCAAATAATCTGACAAAATACAGCGAAGAAGAGGATAAAAATGAGAAAAATTGAGATGGCTCAACTGGTAAAGGCACTTGCCCGGAGTGCAGGTTGCCCACTGCGGCCAGGGTTCAATCCCCAGCTGCACCATCCCTGCTCTGGCTGGGAGTCCCATTCGATTGGCTGTCCGCCCCAAGGGGAAAGGGGAGTGAACCTGCGATGAACTTGTCACATGCAAAAGTGTCTCTGTTTGTATCGGAGTTACAGTCAACAGTCTGGCAGGTTCCGTCTCAGAGAAGGCAGTTTGGCATCTTTGCACAGCTGTTCACAGAGATGCGGCGGTGAGCTCGTAGTACGAGGGAGAGATTTAATTGAATTAGAATTGAAGTTGAGTTAGAATGAGGGCACAATTGGTGACCAACCTGGGAGGAAATGGGAAAATTCTGAAATAAAAATTTTGAACAATTTTCAGTGGATGTAACAATCATAAATGAGTTTATATTCAGTCTTGTGTCATGCTGTTCATGGCACAATAGTAAAACGTGAACCCATCGTCATGAAGGCCGACAGACCAGGTCTCTTTCTCTGGTTTCAAAGATCTTCTACTGATGATATCACAGCACCCAAACAATTTATCAAACTTTTTAAAAAATTTAGGAAAATTAGATTGTAAAAGTTGGCTTTGACATACAGTGGGATTAAAAATATTCACCCACTTTGGCATTTTTCACATTTTCTTTTCTTACTTAATGGAATCAAAATGGATTTAATTGGGATTTATTGCCAGTGATAAACATAAAATACTCTATAATGTCAAATGAAAAAACAACTAAAGCTGTTTTTTAATTAATTACAAATATAAAACAGACAATAATAGATTCCATAAGTATTCACCTCTTTTTCTAAGACACACCTAAATAAACTCTGGTGCAGTCAATTGTCTTCAGAGGTCACATAATTATTTGAATGGAGTCCATCTGTGTACAATTAAGGTGCTTCAAATGATTTGAAATTAAATACACCTGTTTGTGAGAGGCCTCACAATTGGTTAGTGCATTTCCAAACAAAAGCTTCATCGTGAAGACAAAAGAACATTCAAAGCAAATCCGAGAAAAGGTTCTTCAAAACCACCAGTCAAGGGAAAGTTATAAAATGATTTCATAGACTTTGAATATTCCGCCGGAGCACCGTTAAGTCCACCATAAAGAAATAGATAACATACTCTCTATGGCACAACTGTGAATTTGCCCAGAACAGGCTGTCCTCAAAAAGTGAGTATCCATGCGAGAAGGGCACTTGTTAGGGAGGCCACCAAGAGGCCTATGGCAACTCATGGCAACTGCCTATGGCAGCCTTCCATGGCAAAGATGGGAGAAACTGTCCATGGGACAACAGCCCGGGCACTTCACAAATCTGTGCTTTATGGGAGGATGGCAAAAAGAAAACCATTGTTGAAGAAAACTCACATGAAATCTCACCTAAAGGTTTCTAGAAGGCGCATGGGAGACTCTCAAACCAAGTCGAAAAAGATTCTATGGTCCGATGAGATTTAACTTTTTGTCATCAATGTTAGGCGCACAAGCCTAACACTACACATCATCCCAAGAACATTATCCCTACCGTGAAACATGGTGGTGGGAGCCTAATGCTATGGGGACGCTTTTCTGCTTCAAGGATAGGAAAAATAGAGGGCAAAATTGATGGTTCAAGATGTAGACACATCTTGGAGGAAAATTGTCTGCAGTCTGCAAGAGACAAGAGGAAAATATTTATATTCCAGCAGGACAATGACCCAAAGCCTACAGCAAAAACAAAAAAATCTATGTCCTAGAGTGGCCCAGTCAAAGCCCAGACCTCAATCCCATTGAGAATTGGTGGAAAGATTTGAAAATTACTGCTTCCCACCAGTCCCCATCCAACCTGATGGAGCTTGTGAAATTTTGTAAATAAGAATGGGTGAAAATGTCCAGATGTGCAAAGCTGGTACAGACTTAAATACTCAAATAGACTCTCTGCTGTAATTGCAGTGAAAGGTGCTTCCACCAAGTAAGTCAAGGGGAGTGAATACTTAGGTAATCCATTATTTTCAGTTTTTTATTTGTAATTCATCATTCAAAAGTAAAAAAAAAAAATATTTGACACTATAGAGGACTGTATGTTGATCAGTTGCAAGAAATCCCAATTAAATAGATTTTGATTCCATGAAGTAAGAAAATAAAATGAAAAATGCTAAAGGAGGTGAATACTTTTTATACCCATTGTCAAACTGTCACTTCTGAAGTTTGATGTTTAGCCGCATTGTCAACCTGGTAATTGGTTGATGTCTGAGCAAAGGGTTGAAACCAGGTTGTCACATTACAGTTTTATTTGGTTATTTTGCATAAAACGGTGGCACTTTCCTATAAACAGCAACACAGCTTGAAACTTCCGAGGTGAAGCAATGCCTTTAAATTCAAAACCATCATTTATCTTGCAAGAGATATTTATTTAAGCAATACTGGGCTATTTTTCCTCATGTTAACAGCAAGAAAAAATATATAATTTTTGCAATAAATCTAATGCACACACATACTTCACTAACTGCAAGCACAATATAACAGCAGCAGTGAGAGCAATGGTTACTATACCAAAAGTGTGCCCATCTGTGGCAGCATACAAAAACCGAATCTAAATGACAAAACAAATATGGCTGTACCAACTCTGCAGCTGCATCTCAGCATAAAGAATTGTGTTTTTCAACAGTGGAAGCTTTTGAGCTTGAAACAGGGGAGGCTTTCCCTTTCCCTAGAAACAGCTCTAGATCCTGATTTTTAACTTGTGCAATTAGTAACTGCCTCAATTTATATATGGATCAGGGTCTGAGATCCTTATTTGAACTCCTACACTTGTTAATCGTGCAAAAAATGTTCAGGACTACTATCAGTTTAGGGAAAGGTAATCAGCTTGCCCTAATTCAAACCTCTTCAAGCCTCTGAGTTTGAAATATTTAAATTCCAGTACTTATAGTCTTCCTGCCCTTCATTCCTGTGAAATGAGGATGTTTATCATTGAGTGCCGCACATGAACTTGCAGCGATACTAGTCAATGAGCATTGCAATTAAAAATATAATATATAATATAAATTATTTGATCATCATCCTCATAATGCAAAACTAACGGAAACTATTTTTAGAGGTTCTTGTGTCTTGTGTCTGCTGAATAAAAAAGTATTACATTCAAACAGTCAACCTAGATGTGGAAACACTACATGTAACAAGCTGTTGTATGGGTTGGACATCCACTCAAAGCAATCTCACAGCATTTGTCCACAATATATGAACGAGTACCAGCAATCTGGCATTGTTTTGGCTGAATGGGGGGAGGGGGTAGTGGTCAATAGTGGTTATTTTGCCCGCATTGTTGATGAGAGAACGCCTACAGACTTTAAGTTCTTTGTTTCCAAAAGAGGTGTCGTTAAAATAATGAATTACTGATGAGTATTTTGCCTTGATAATACATCAGGAGACATTTTTTCTGAAGAGTAACATTTGGTGTGTCACCATTGTCTGAACAAATCTTGTCCCCTCTGGGGTGACGTGGGGAAATGAATCTTTTTTGGAACACTGAAGCTAAATTACTCCAAAGCTGAGTCACATGAGAGTTGTGGCCTGCCGAACAATCAGAATTTATTTCCATAAGGGGGGTGGGGGGAGGGATTGTTTGGCAGGGCAGAGTGGAACCGGACCTGAAAGTTCCCCTCAACCTGTCTGCACAGATTACATAAATCACAGCAATAAAGCACCATTGCATTCACACGCCAGAGCTTGAAGAACAAGTGACCACTTTCTGACCTCTCTGTGAAGGACCCCTCCTGACCTGCGCTTGTAAGTTCAAGCGGTCAACTGCAGGTCACAGCCTGAGCTGGGGGTGGGGTCTGTGGGCAGGGTGTGGGTGGGGGTTTTATGGAGTGGGGGACTGGGAATGCGAGTTTGGGGAAGCGATTGCAGGATAATTTCGATTTTTATTTAATTGAGGCACGGAATAAATGACCAATGATGAATCGCAAGCCTGTGGTTCTGTGTGGCTCAGCAGGTAGAGCATGCCGCTGACGACACTTAGGATGTGGGTTCGATTTCCGCTGGGATATCCGCATATACTGAAAAATACATGCATTCACTAACTTGCTTTGGATAAAAGCGTCTGCTAAATGGCATATATTATATATTACAGTATATTAAGCCCGCTGCCCACAGTGGCCAATCAGAGTGAAGGTTCACACTCCCGACGCCCCCACCTCCTCCGTCTGTGCCTCTCGCTCTCTCTCTGCTCCCAGCCTCCAGGTTAGCCATCTATCAGTATAATGGTCTCACAGACAGGTTTAAGCAGTTGTCATAAGTTCTCCGCAGAGCCATTACTTCAGTTTCGTATCTGTGTGGAGTGGCTGTGGAACCCTCCTCTGTGCTGGAGGAACGGGCCGGCGATGTCACTGTAAGTCATTATCAGTTTTTACATCACATCTTTCAGTCATTTTCATACATCATTTGCACAGCAGACTCCCTTACGTTTGCTTACATTCTGCTGCTTGCACGGCTCATATACTCGTCATATTTCATATCCATATCTGTTTACATAACTGGATATTATATTGGCTATTTCGCTAACTGAATATTTACTAAAGCGATTAAGAAACTTGGTACACTTGCAGTGTTCCACCTGGCAATCTAACTGACAACCTTCCAGTTACATGCTCAGCCAGACTGGACTTCAGCACTTACCTGGGTCACAGACATCTGTGCCCAATACATGCTTGTGTTGTGGAAGTTATGGCAAAGAAATCCCCTTCTTCCAGCCAGGGAGCTTTTCCCATTATGGTTACCTTTTCACATGTCAGCAATGCTCCAATAGTGCCACCCCCCTCCACCCCTGCCTGACCAATCGGTAGCAGGCAGCAGGTAGATGAAGCAGGGCTTCCTTGAGATTCCACCGCTGACATCATAAAAGTGAGCCCAGGGCAGAGGGTAAGGTTATTCACGGAGGCGGGAAGCGCAGCGGGTCTGTCACAGAGGAGCGCAGAGGGCTCCCTCTCCTCGCTCGGTTGTTTTGGAAAATGTCAGGCTGCGTGCTGAGTGTACACGGTAAATATTAGGACAGCCACCCCCCTGTGATCTGAGAGACTACCCATGGACAGACAACCACATTTGTGCACGTACACACATGCACACACACACACACACACACACACACACACACACACACACACACACACACACACACACACACACACACACATATCCATTCAAACAAGCATACAGGCACACACACACACACACACACTCACAGACACATACGCACACAAATTCACAACCACTCACACACACTCATAACCACTCATACCCAGAGAGACATATACAAAGAACCCTCATCATATTTGATTGTTAAACTGTAAACAGTCTACTTTAAAGCAATGCCTATTATGTCTGTCACTCATTTTCTCAAATCATGTCAAGCTACTTTGATAAGGACAAGAAAAAACGTAATGTGCTGCATGTGCATACACAGCTCCATATGCAAGCCAGGCCAAGAGCAGAACAGCATATCTGTGAGAACTGTTTTGAGTGGTTTCGTACCCAGAATGCTTTGCTTTAATTGTGATGGGCGTGGGCATGGCTGTAAGAGTTTAACAGCTGTCACATTCATTTACAACCATGTTGGAGGTGCAGGCCTGCATTCCTTTAATTCAACAGGCACTGCCTCAGCTTACAGAAGAACAAAGCCTCACTAATTTGTTTATTGCTCCAATTCAGTCCCCCCTCCCCCAAAGCCTGTGTTCCCATTTAACACCATTCTTCCACACTCACTCATCTAACATCACTAGAGAGAGGAGGAATAGAAATGACGATGGCTTCCTATGTTTTTTCACTTTAATATGTATAAATGATATATGTATATTTAATATATTTATATATTTAAATGTATACTATTTCCTCTCCTATTGTTGTTGTCCATAGTACTGTATTGCATATTTTGGCATCACTTTTGCATCAAGTTAAACAAGTGTATGGCAACTACGAGGAAGCAGCGTGTAACAATTGTGACATAACAGCCATGTAGCTCTGTGCTTTGTACTTTATGTAATTATAAGCATCTTTGTTCCACATTAATGACTATGTAACAATTTGATGTCAAATATTACATCAAAATGGCTTTACTCTTGTAATCAAGTACATAACCAAAGTAATCAAGATTAGATGGGGCATCGCATTTGCCAAGGGCACCTCCACCGATAGCGAATCAACTTCACCCCCGACCAAGGCCAACACAAGGTGTCCTCGTGGCATTATCAGGGTCCCAGAAACAAAAACAAAACAGCAAGCGATGTCCAGTCGCGTAGTACACGCCCGCCTACGTGCATACAGGCCTGAGTGTGTGTGTGAGCCTGTGTGTGTGTGCGTGTGTTGATTAAGTGTCCAGTGACCCTCTCATACTGGTGTTATCTACCTTGCTGCCATGGTGACAGGGGGGGCTGTGGAACACCAATGTCCTGACAAGACCCCCCCTCCAGATTCCAAATCCACTGATAGGGCTTTAATCAGCTCTAATCTCCTTACCGGCCACCCGGGGCGCCAATCAGCCTAGAGCGCATGACAGGAGGCAGGGGCGCGGAAACAAGGCACAAGGTGTGTTAAGCTACGGCTTTTCATTAATCTCATTCAATAAAGTTAACCGCATAAAACGGAGCGCCTTCTGCTGTCTCGGCTCGGTTCAGTTGCAGCACGACGCATTTCGATGCGCGTGCGAAAGCCAACATCGACAGCACATTTTTAAAATAACAAGCAATCACAATGATCATTGCACTATAACACATTAAGTACAAAATCAATTTCTCTCTCTTTCTTTCTCTTTCTCTTCTTTTTTTTGTGGGCTCACAAAAAGTTTTTGTGCACAACCAACTAAAAAAAGTTGCTCATGTGATGTACCACTGGAACTTCCTAATAATCAAGGAAAGGTTCAAATTAATTTTAAAAAGCTAATTGTTGCCTTTAAACACACGTAATTGAAGCATTCCAACAGTACAAAAGCCAGCAGGGGAGGTGGTGTGGCTTACGAGAGGACACTGTGCCAACAAAGGCAGCTAGCAGCAAATGGAACACCGACATTTGTATTTTTGTGTATGGTTTGTATCTGTCACTTTGTCATTAAAAATCACTGAAATATTTTTTAAATATAGTGTTCTCACAAATATATGATTTACAATGCAACCACAATATTCCAGAGTATTTAGTTCATGCTTACGATCTAGATTTGGGATGTATTCAGTGTTCACTATAACACAGTATAAAATTCAATCCTCTCATTCAATAAAGCTTCAAGCCAAACTACACTGTTAAGTTTAAAGGGGAAGGGATGTTACCTACTGCATATCTAATTGGATATAATCTATGGTGACACTCAGTAACAAATCAGCATCATTAGCTGTGAGATCTGGCTTCCTCTGCTGTCACTTTCCATGGCTCAGGTGCAGGATTAACCTGGGATGGTTTCACCTGAATTCAATCAACATTTGTCCTTAACTGACTAAGGAACAAGTGTTCCTTTTCCCCCCAATGCAAACACAATTATTTTCCATTGATTTTGATGACCGCTGAACTCACCAATCTGCGTTTGAGGAAAGAAAAAGGAAAACAAACATTTGCACTTGTGAGCTGAATTGTGAATCAAAGTTAAGGACAAATGCTGACTGAATCTAAGCATAATCGAACAGAATTTTTGCTGGATTGAATTGTCCTGTGAATGTCCTTAAAATGGTTTCGGGTTTCAAACACATCCAGGGGGTCATACTTTTCCTGTTTTCTAATCTTGATGTAACTTTTAATGGGAAAATCACCATAACTTCACAATATTAACAGGGTACACACACCATATAATATATCACAGGAAGATGTGTGAAAATATACAAATAAGTGCTGAGTGAAAACGAGTGAAGGAGGACTTATTGATGGCTGTAGAAAGAACTGAAATGGGAGCCTCCTAATTAAAAAATGTTACATGTTCAAAATGAAATGTTTACAAATGAGGACTGTCTCCAGTTTCCAGGGGTAGAAGGACGTATACAGATATACAGATCTGAAAAGGTGTAACGAGGGAGACCGCATTGACCATAAGGAGACCGGGTTCCTTTTCATCCGGAGCTGTGCTGATCACTCTATCACAAAACTATTCAAACCGGAACAATAGGCAAACTGCCATACTCTCGTAAAACGCCCAAGTTCAACCTTCCAATCTAGTGGTCGCCAAGATGTTGATAAATAGTTATGTTAAAAAATATACGTGAAGTAAATCTATGCGCACAGCGTGTACGTACTATGGTGGTAGGACTTGCAGACAATTTCCGAGTTAATGGGATTTTGAGGTGTACAATTCCCCATGGAGATCAAACTAGCTGACATTTTGGTGAAAAAGATGAGAAAGCAGTTGAATGGATTTAGACTTTACCGCACTTACCTACCAAGCTTCCATTTCTCCATAATCAAGGAACTTGGCTGAATGTGGCCATCAGTAGTCACCTGGTGGCAGCACGCTGTGTCCTTGCACAGACAACAATGTCACAGTTCCACATTAACCCATCTTTTCTGTCTCAAGTCTCCATTTTGACAAAATGAGCAATACCACTGTCAAGTACCAAAGCTCTCAGAGCCTGCCTACTGTCATTTCCATGGTGAGGTCCAGCCAGTAATCTAGGATTTTCAGTCAAAGCTCAGAACCCCCCCCCCCACCTCGTCCCCAGCGAGCACTTCATCAATGCCATCAATATTGAAGGTATCAGTCACCGTGAGCCCCTCGGCAGACTGAAGGAGAGGGGATTAGCATCCGAGGGGGTCAAAGCATTGGATGTTAAACACGTAAATAAAGCACGTGGGCAACAGTCTCTCCAGGGTTCATGCCCTCGGTCACAGTGTCACCCGGAGAGGTCATGCGGGGGTCACGGCCCTGTGCTTATAGTGACCTGGCAGACTCGCCCGCGTTAGCCTCAGATAAGCCCACCGGCTGATGAAACAGGAAGGGGGGGGGTGGGGGGATTAGCACTGATGCTCAATACTGCAGGCTAGCAGGCCACTTAGGAAACCCAGCATCAGTGAAGGCGGATTAATAGAAGCAGTTTTTTACATTTTGGGGAGAAGATGAACCTTTTGTTTTTATGAAAGCCCCCTGGATATTGTCCCCATGTAGCATGTTTTGTGGTGCTGGGCACACAATTCATGCTACAAAGGCAACAAAGCCGCAATAAATAATGTAGAGCTGTAAAATAAGATAATATGCTAAATAGTATAAAAGTGTTAAAAGCATTTTGAGACAAATTACAGGCAGGGCCAAATCTGGGCATAGGCAAACTAGGCACTAGTGCCTAGTGTCTTTTTAAATATTAAATTTTTTTTTACATTTAAATATTGTAAAATATTTTTGGATAAAAACTGCAATCTAAAACTTTCCTTAAATGTATTATTTTTGAAAGTCATACACAACGTAAGCTCCTTGCAATGTACGTGAAAAGTATTTCCGGTTCAGTGCACTTCATGCTATGTTAGCAGTGTCCTTTCAGCAAAAAAATGAAAAATTAAGAAAATGACAGCCTGATTTACACGTGTTATGTCATCTGTGATTGTACAACGACACAATAACACCTATAAAAAAGTGGAGGAAAAATTGGTTTCCTTACAAAAGTTCATTCAATGAGCATCCGAGAAGTGCGTGCAGCCACAGAACATCTGAAAGAAATATACCCACATGATCTTGAGAATGACTTTACAGAGGAGTTCTGCCAGTTCAGCTCAATGGTAAAGGGTGAACAATCAGTCATAGGGCATGTATAAGAAGCTCAGAGAGCTAGGCCTGGGCAATGCATTCCCCAACGTGGAAATATGCCTTTGCATGTATCTGGCATTACTGATTGCAAATTGCTCCAGAGAAAGGTTGTTTCTTTTTTGAAACTCGTTAAAATGTACCTGTGAAGGAAAATAAACTGAACGTGTTTGCGTTGTTGGTGATTGACAACGAATTTACCACTTCCCTGGATTATGATGAAAGTCAGGAGAAAGCATCTGTAAATGTGAGTACAATTTACATTTAAATACCTAACTATGAATAAGTAAAGACAAATAATAAAATCAAATGTAAAATGAAACTTTTATTGCTGAACTCGCCAAAGTGTGCTGGTCAAGAGAAAATCTGACACTTGAATTTAATCGTGGTACAAGTTGTTGAGTAATCATTATTGTACAGTGTTCATTAACCCCAGGCCAGTGTTGAACTACCGTCAAAGCCTGACTGAAGTGGGCACCAAACCAGAAATGGCCCTTCCTCATGGGAAGAGACCGGAACCTGCATCCTGAGGGAATGTGGTGATTGGTCCATTTATTTGGTGGGCACAGAAGTGAGGCTGAGTAGTGAGAGGACGGTAGTTTCTAGCAGCTCTGCTGTTATCGCCATCGTCCCTGTGATCAAATCTGTGATCACCATCGTCCCTGTGATTGAATCTGTGATTCCACTCTTCTGACAGCAGCTATGCATGTCTGCAGGACGCCAACAACAAAACGACAGCAAGAAGCAGACGTGCAAAGAACAAAAGTGGAGTCATGAGGGGGTATCGTGGGTGAGGGGTTCAGAAACAAAAAGTCTGTGTTTGCCTGAATGTCAACAAAAGGGTAGGCAAACTTGACACCGATTCCCCCTTTTGGCTGAGAGAAGCTCTCTCGCGAACCCCCTCTGAGACGGCACTCCCGAAACGCTCAGTTTTGTTTTCGGTCTCTGATTACAACCCGAAATCCTCTGCATCTTTGCTTGGACTGTCCAATCCCCCCAAGAGGGCTGGCAGCGTGGTGGTCGCCATCTCAGCACTCCAACTCACACATCATACATTTACCTAGTGCAGAGTGGAAGCCTCATGCAGCTCTTTACCGAAATTCCCCCGTTTCGTGCTTGCCTCTACTGGGCAAGTTTTTGATAGTCTAGATAGAACTTTCTTTTCCTTTTCACCTTTCAGAAACATGCAGTTTGGAAAAGAAGGTTACAGTGAATATTACAATATGGCTTGGCTCCAGATGACGGGAGGTCAGCGGAATGTGTGGTATTGCCTCATTTCTGGGCCTTGTCTGCATGAAACTGACCAGATTGCCAGTGATTCATTCCATCAAAGTGATCAGGCCCATACAAAAACATAGATGACACTGTGCAGCTCCGAATTCATAACCACTCCACCCCTCCCCCTCCCCCTTCTGACAAATGATTGTCTTTCTTAATGCACAGGGGTTTGCTCTTCTTAGTCGGTCAGGTCTCCGAGAAACACTTCCCCACCACCTCAGAGTTTAGAAACCACCTGTAGTCAGGACGGTGAACTGCATTTTTTAATCTTTCCCAAATATACCAAATTGGCTTGTTGTTGACTTTTCTCACAAAGAAAACTGAGCTGTTCTCCCAGTCCCCCTTATGCCATTATGGTTTTAGTTTTCTCTGCTATCACATTGAATGAATATAACTGGTCATCAAATGAATAGTGCTTGCGTGCTTTTGTGCCTTTCGCAGGTCAGTCTAATGTGGGTACTGTCTCGTGACTCAGTCTGTATAGCAGTGCTAGTGGTCTGCCCACAGCCTGGACAGCAGTGGGCCCAGTATGTGTGTCTGTGTTCTCTCTCCTTCACCTTCAATGCTCTGGAGGTCAGCTGGCCCGATTCCACTGTGCTGGGCCCTTGTACCTGCCCTGACTGAACTAAAGAGCCCCTAGGACTAGGCTCCCTAACCCTGGTTCTGAGTGGCCACAGAGCATGCTGGTTTTCACTGTTAATCAGAGATGCATTAAAGTAGTTGATTATACAGGTAACTCACCTCACCTGGTTTATAGGGTCTGAACTGGTTGTTGATTTTAAGGTGCCAACAAAAATCTGCTCACTCTGTGGCCCTCCGGGATCAGGGTTGGGGAGTCACGCCCCAGGATCTCCTGCATGTACATTAAATCAAACCGACACAAAAGCTTTCTTTCTTTCTATGTTTTTTTTGTGGAGAAGCTATAATAGCTCTACATGTTTTTTTATAAGGCTTTGATAAGTGCAAATTGGATATGCCTGACAACCAGATCTGCAAAGACTCCTGGGAAATATTCGCAAGGAACAGACTGTGGATATTCCTTCCGTATCAGACACAAACATGTATAAAAGGCATAATGGATTCAGCGTAAAGATAAGAGGTGTGTGTGCGATAAAATAGAGTTTCACTCCGGCTGCGTTTTTTTTGTTTGTTGTTGTTTGTTTGTTATTTGTTTTCTCGAGTAAAAGCAGTTTGGAAGGAGAGTTCAGCATGAGCAGGGATTAATGGGTGAGGCAAGTGCGTGGCCGTCGCCGATCGAAACACGGCTTCTTAACATTCCGGTCCTCTGAAAGTGTTCAGGGAAGGCAGCTTTTCAGCGTGACTTTCAAGTAACTTAAACAATTCCACAGTTTTCCATTGTTTTCCTACGCCTCGTCCACGTATTCTGGAACCACACCTCCCAAGCCATCAGATGGCCCACCGGCCCCACGGCCGAACGGCTAGACAAAGCACCGTGACTGTCAGGCTGAGAGAAACCAACCGGAGCGCGGCTATCAGAGGGTAATCAGCGCTAATAGGTACATAATGGCTAACAGTGGGGCTGTTCTGGCGCAGATTCGTCACCGCAGACAGAATCCAGACCCCTCACCAAATTGCTTTCGTTCTCACAGCCACACAAAACAGCTCAAGCCATCTCTGGAAAACCAAGAAAAAAATTTCCGGCAGAAACTTTGATGCTTTTTTTCCCTGAGTAAAATTCTATCAAAAGCATCAAAGTGTTCCTTGTGGACACCCTTTTTGAAGTATTTTTTGACTTGCGATTCAAAGCATGTTTTTTCTCTTTATTTTCAAAGACTAATGTGCAAGGTGTATCCTGGTTGACTGTGTCAAGCTTGCTGATGCTAAAATGCACAGGTGACTCAATCAAATTCCACGTCAGTCCAGGTGAAGTTGACAAGTGAAAGAGGAATTTTTCTCACTATTCTTTCCCTTAAATTCCAAGCCTCGTGGCATAATTTTATCTAGTCTTTTTTGATTGCCTGATATCCTAAAGACACGTAGCATTTTCATAGGAAAGACTTCATTTCAAATATAATTTTGCTAGCTTTTTTACAACAAAAGGAATGGTTTATCTCTTATAGGAATAGAGATAATGTTCAAATTTAAAATGAACTTGACTTAAAATTTGATTGCTAAATTGTTTCATTCAATGCTTGCAAGGGTGTACTACCCATTTTCAAGTCATATACCTTCTGATCTCAAGAACGTGAGAAGCCATTTGTAAAAGGTTAATCTAGCATGATTTACACTAGTTAATCACACACAAAGTTTGGTGACAGTGAGACTATTGAGAAAACTGTTGTGTTAATACTTGTTTAAAGTTCAATCTGTTTAAAGTGTTGCCATCACTTTAAAAAAGCAAATTTTACTCCATCAATTAAAAATACTCAGATGATAACAATAATTGCAGTCGTGATTGTTCATAAATATTCACTTTGGTTATATAACATAGAATATGTGAATTAGTAGCTGTTTACACCTCTATGTTTGACCTTAAATATTCAAGTGAATTGATTATTTAAAGGAGGAAAAACTGGCAGCAATTTGTGTTGCTGCCAAATTAACATCTTTCCGAGTTGAAGGTAATTTAATCAGATCTTATCATGATTGAAAGACACTGACTTTTTAACTGATTTGAAGCATGCAGGTGTGCTTGTTTAGAACAAACTTCCATGACTGACATACAGTAAATGCATTCATTCTAACTTTGAATTACCATAAAAATGTATGAACTTAAATGAATTTCCATTTCATCACAGAGTTATATAAAATGTCTATCTGCTGAAGAGCTTTGTTAACCTCCACAGGGTAGAGTTTGACTAGGGCTAAGAAAAATGAATGTGGGGTGGGTTGGGTTGGGTGTGGAAATTGCGTCCCAGCATGCACTATTAACAGTGGGGGAGTCGGGTGAATGGAAACAGGTGAGCTGCTGATTGGGCGGATTTGTGTGATGCTGGCCTCTGTGGCATCTCTGTGGCCGGGGCGATCTGGGTCAATGGAGCACATGTGGCGCCGGCTGACAGAACGCACACGTCCCTGGGCCTAATCCCCCCTGGCAGCGCACATCTGGGCTCCCTCTCCCCAGTAAGGAGGGCTGTGTGATTGGGCCCCTCCAGGTGTGCCCGATGGACATGGCTGGACTGATGTGTGCCCTCTGCCAGATGGACAGACACTCCACCCCCAACCCCCTGTGATGACAGCCACAACAGGCAATAGGGTGATCAGGGCACATCTGTGTCCTCTCTTTATATTTACTGTGCTTGTTACGCTACCCATGAGAGATATGTCAAAAAAGTGATTTCCATTCAATGACAGATGTAAAATATTTTTTTAAATGTGAAAAAAATTGAAATATTTCAAACTCAAGCTCTCTCTCTTACACATGCACGCGCACACGCATGCATACACACACGCACACACACACACACACACACACACACACTCATACACACTTAATGTGTAGTATACCTTATTCACTGTGTTCCCATGGCAACATTACATTTACATTGACATTTTAAGCATTTAGCAGATGCTCTTATCCAGAGCAACTTACAAGATGTGCATTAATACATGGTAAGAACAACCATAGTTTGCGCATCACATTCTTAAGCACTGAAGATAACTGGGCAGCCACAACAGTGGGAGTGGACCTTACAGCTTTTCCAACTAAATTAGACAATAGTGTCATCAAACTCTCTGTGGATGACGCAAATGGCCAGTCATGTAGTGGAAAAACACTTCAGACAGTTGTATTTGAATGCTGGACTGGACTAATGGGAAATGGGATTTCCAGGGAAGTTCCGCAAAGGTGGAATTAAAAAAAAATGCAAGAAGTGGTTGCTCAGACCATTATAGGATTCCAAGGACAATACATTTTAAGACTTATTGAATAAGTCTGGCTCCTAAGAACGGGTGTATCACCTAACCATGACGTTTGAGGGTTAGTCAAGTCATAGGTGAGGAGAAATAGCTCCCACATTATTATATTTATTGAATATTCACTTATATTCAATATGCAGGGCCATAATGTGTGAGGTGGCATATTTTCTTGACATATCAAACATGTCACATTTGGAGCCTATTTGGAATATGTGAGGCTGTGATAATGTATAAAGAGCTTCTAGCCAACGTACTCTGTACTGTATATTTGCCATAAGCAACATGAACACTAAGGCATAATGCATTTTCGGTTCTGATGCACAAAGTGATGCTGCTCCATGAACCACTTGGTCCTGATCATTGTTCCCTAAGAGGCTCAAGAATTTCAACAGAAGTGTCCAAACCACATAGTATAATGCAATAAAACCATGCAATAAATAACTTTGAGATAAACATTGAAGAACCGGAATTTTGGCTGCGCTAAGCGTGGACAAGGGCTGACTTTTCAAAAGCCCTTTGTTTAACCTAGGATTAAACAAAGATAATAGCAAAAAAAAACATACATATTATGCCTATTAAATAAATAAAAAATTAAACAATCCAACACTGTTATAATTTCCTCCAGCATGCGGTTATAAGTTTGTCTCCTTCATCTACCTCACAAAAACCCATTTGTTGCCCATTTTCGGTGAAATTAAAGGAGACAACGTATACAGCAAATTCCAACTGAAGACAAGCCAGAGACAGAGAGAGATAAAGAGGGAGAGATAAAGCGGTGGGGGGGGGTGTCCTTGGTGTCCCTGGGTGACCGAGCGCCCTGGGTCAGACGTTGTGTGATGCTGAGTGAACTGCAGATGCCCCCTGTGCCACTGATCTCTGGTAATCTGGACTGTCTGGGATGAATGTTACGCTAATCCCTACCCCCTCCCCCCCCAAATTTAAATACGTGACAAGATTGCCACACACTCAGTCACAACGTGGGAAAAAACTAAACAAATAAAAAAATGCCACGTGATTGACTGCACCTGCCTATTTGTTTTCTTGACTGCATAAAAGGTTTGTGTCTTTGTGTGTGTATATGAATGTGTCTGTAGGTGTATGTCTGCACGTGAGTGAGTGTATGAGTGTGAGTGTGTGTGTTGTGGGGAACTGGGACTGGTGGCTTGCATTGGAGATTGATTGTTGCTTGTTTTTGAAGATGAACCTCACACTGTTTCCATACACTGGGTCCATTGGAGCTCCAGTCGTTCTTCACACACAAATCGTCCAATTAACACCTCCACTTCTCTTCCCTTAGCCCAGCTGTTAATATAAAATCTTCCCCGTTCAGGCTTTATGTATCGCTGTAACGTTATGAGGCGTTGTGATATAAACACTAAATAAACATACTAGATATACATAGATTCAAGATGAATCATATATTTTCATAATTAAAAACCTCTCTCCACCACATAGAGAATCTAGGAGAGACGCCTGGAACAGAAAGTCTGTATCCCAGGCGTGTCTGCTGGCAATGAAGTCTGCTCCCCTATCTCACCGACAAATATACCAATATCATCTGCTTTCTCCTAGGGCTGTGATGGTATGAAATGTTCATGGTATGATAATCGTACTACTCAATATCACGGTTTTTGTTATATCACGGTATCAGTTTTTAAGCTAAAAGTATCACGGAAAGTTTACAACTCAATCTAGCCTATTTATTGTATGGCTCTTTGCAGATTTACATAACATTTTAATTGAAAAATAAAACAAAAAATGCAACTGAATATAGTTAGCTCCTTGTAATTGTATGTTTAAATCAATTTAAATCATTCACTTTGCGAATTAAGCAACATTTTGCTTTATTGCATTATCAGCTTTTCGGATCTAGTAATGTATTTAGCTACTCACTTTTTCCATTGTTCCATAATGTGAAGGATGATGCTCAAGCAGGTGGAATGCAAGGTTTTCCTCTGGCCATTACATGTTTCCCACATTCTCTACAGATGGGAGATCCGTTCTCAACAACACCATCTTTTTTTCAATCGAAAGTGAGTCCACACGGAAGAACGTATTCGCCTTTTGGGGGGATATAATTTGTCATTATAGACCGCCTCGGCATCGGAATCAGCGTCGGACATCGCAAGTTTTATAAGGGACTGCAAACTGAGATTTATGCCATGTAGCTAGCTAGCTAACAGCTACTTACTGGGTGTTGGGAAATGCGAGGGAGCTGTCTGCACATGTGCAATCCCATAAACAAAACAAAATGCAAGAACAGCCAAAGAGGTGGTTGGATTAAATGACATTAGCAGCAGAGATGTGGACTCTAGTCATTGTGACTTGGACTCGAGTCGATTTGAGTCACTATGACTTGCGACTTGACTTGACAGAAAATAAATGACTTGAGACTCGACTTGGACTTGGAAGTTAAAGACTCGTGACTTGACTTGACTTGAGACATGATGACTCGAATGACTTGTTTGTGTTCATTTTATGTTTTCAGTTTAAATATTATATTAAATATTAAATATTAAAATGTTCAACGTTGTCAGTGTTCACATTACAAGTGTCAGTGTAACAGCTCCTCGCTACCTGACGTTATTTTATTTAAACGAGAAATAGAATTTAGGATTTTATTTTTATTGACTAACTGGAACTATTTCTCTTTTACACTCACATCGTAACAAACACGTCATGCACAGATATTCAAAAATATTTCTTAAGTTACAAATGGGAAAAGTTAGTTAGCTAGCTAACATTTAGCGTTCATGGACATTGGGTATCGACGGCCCATTATTCTGAAACCCCAATAGTTAGAAAAACATCTGCCTCACGCTTAGGAATTTCAATGGGTAAGTGTCACGCTGTGTATTTTGTGAAATTAACCTATTTTTAAAGCCTTGACATTTTTTGCCAATGGGCACACTAAAAAGCAAGCATTTTGTAAACGGCATCCTCGCGTTTGCAGGTCAAAATACAGTAAGATATTAAGGGCAAAAAACTCCAGGGAGTGTATTTTCGGAGCAACAGGCCTTCGGAGCAGCGGGCTTTTGTTTTCGGGATAACGGGCCGTCGGACTAATCTATTGGGGTTTCGGACCAATGGGCAGTCCCCTATTGTTGCTAGTTGCTTGCTAACACCAGGCTTAGTAAGTGATCATGCACTTATGCGGTCCTATACGATGTGCACTGCCTGTCAGGGACGCGGTTTGAAACCCGTCTTTACCAGACCGACCCTGGTCGTCAGGCCTGATCGGGAGTGGCATTTGGCTGTCCGCTCCCGAGGGAGGGGGGGAGTCTGGTCCGCACGAGTTCGTCATGGAGCAGGTTAGCTCGGCTCAGAGACAAGACCCTTTCAAATCTCATATTTTGTAAATGCAACAACTTGTAAAAAGGAAATGTTTACGAATTTGGCTATGGTTACACCTGTCGTTTCAATGTGATCTCAGTCATCCAATTACACCAGGTTGCATTAAAGGGGTGTTTCGGCGATTTAGTCAAACGCTCCTAATGATTTCCTTACCTCAGAAATCATTAGGGGTTTTTTTGTGTGACGTATGCGCAGTACTGGCCCGCACTGCGCATGTGTGCCAGACTAGGGGAATAGTCTGGCACACATGCGCAGTGCGGCCCAGTACCGCGCATACGTCACTTTTGTCACTTTTGTACCCTTTTATCTGCCTTCATGAGCATATATGAGACACACAAAAAAAACCTCTGAATGATTTCTGAGGCAAGGAAATCATTAGGAGTGTTTCACTAAATCGCTGAAACACTCCTTTTATTACGTAATTTATAAGAGTTCCAATTTGAGCTAAAGTTGGGTTAAATCTGTTATTGTTCTGTTACCTGACATTTTTTTACATTTACATTTTAAGCATTTAGTAAGCATCAAGCAGGTCGTTCTGTAAGAGATGAGCAGACAGTTGATTATAGACAGCCCGCTCTAATGTTTTGGAAAGGAATGGGAGGAGAGAGACAGGTCGGTAGTTTGAGATGACAGCAGGATTCAGAGAGGGTTTTTTGAGGAGGGGGACAACATGAGCGCAGAGGAGGAGGGGACAGAGCCAGAGGAAAGAGAGGAGTTAATGACATTGGAGACAAAGGGGAGGATGTCCATAGCAATGGACTGGAAGAGGGGGGAAGGAATGGGATCAAGAAGGCAGGTGGTGGGACGATGGGAGAGAACAAGTTGAAGTCTGAGTCAGGAAGGGGCGAGAAGGAGGACAGAGGGGTGGGAGGTTTAGGTAGCGAGATGGGTGAGGGAGAGGTTGGGGGGAAGGAGTTGCGAATGACATCAACCTTCTCGTGAAAGAAGGATGAGAAGTCATCGGCGGTTAGAGAGGAAGGGGGTGGGGGAGGAGGAGGGGTGAGGAGAGAGGAAAACATAGAATAGAGTTTACGTGGGTTGGAAACAGAAGATTGAATCTTAGAAAGGAAAAATGCAGACTTAGCAGAGGAGAGGTTAGAAGAGAAGGAAGCCAGGAGTGTGTGGAAATCAGACAGAGCTACAGGGGATTTGGATTTTCTCCATTTCCTTTCTGCCGCTCGCAGTTTCAGTCGGTTAGCCCGAATGGAATCGGTTAGCCAGGGGGCGGGGGGTCGGAGACGAGCAGGTTTAGTGGATAGAGGACAGAGTGAGTCAAAGGAGGAGGAGAGAGAGGAAAGTAGGGTGGATGATGCTTCCTCAGCAGGTAGCTGAGAGAAGGCATCAGTAGGGGGAAGGGAAGATAGGACAGTAGCTGACAGAGCAGCGGGGGAGAGAGAGCGGAGGTTGCGACGGACAAGGACAGTGGGAGCAGGTGAAGATGGTTTAGGCACAGAGGGGAGGGGGAGGGAGAAAGACAGAAAGCAATGGTCAGACACTTGTAGAGGCGATACTGTAATGTTGGGTGAGGCGCAGTTCCTGGTGAAGACCAGGTCCAGTTGGTTACTGGCCTTGTGGGTGGATGGAGATTCAGCCATGGTGAAGTCAAAGGACTGAAGCAGGGGAGGAATGCAGAGGCCTGAGAGGTCTAAGGAGTAAGACGGGAGTGCCATCCTCAGGGAAAGCGCTGAGTAGGGCATCCATCTCATCTAGGAAACTCCCCAGTGGACCTGGAGGGCGATAAAGAACAATGATGTGCAGTTTACATGGAACAGTGACAGTGACAGCATGAAATTCAAAGGAGGAGGGTGAGAAGTGAGGAAGAGGAACAATTCCAAGTCTCCACAGGGGGGAGATCAGTATACCTGTCCCTCCACCTCTACCTGACAGTTCCTGGCACAAGAAAGTTGTGTGATTTTATACATTATTTTCAGTTTGTTTTAAAAAATCCGATTCTATATAGGTCTACTGGCTGCAATGTTGCTTTTGATAAAACAAATTGGGGAGGGAATATTTTTTTGATTCAGAAGAAATTAAGAAATAAATAAGCTTTTATAAAGTTATTCGTTTTTTGTTTAATTACATTTATTTCACTGAATATATAATTATATATATAATTATATATTTTTATTAGGGCTGGGACTTTAACGCGTTAATTTCGATTAATTAATTACAGAAAAAATAACGCGTTAAAAAATGTACGCATTTTAATCGCACTATATTTTTGCACTCCAGACACCACGGAACGTTTCTCAATGCTAAACATGTTGCAGCTAGCGTGGAAGCCAGAGCTAACGCTGATCAGGCTAACGTTAGTCCTAGTACGAGCAAGCAGAGTCGCCAACCCACACTCGACCAGATGACGGGGTTCAGAGCCAAGATGAGTAAGACCACGTCTAACAAAGTAACCAACTCACTGGCTCACTGGATTGCCGTGGACTGTAGACCACTTTCGGTGGTCGAAGATAAGGGGCTAGAAAAGGTGCTACAGATTGCGTCGTCTGACACAATTTATGAACTGCCATGCAGAAAGACAATTTCGAAAAAAATCCAGCAGCTTCTTCCAAAGGTCCTTTGCACTATCATATTCCTAAAATTGCTGCACTTTGTTAAAAATTGCACTGGTCTGTGTAGTAGCTAAAATAAACAAGATTTTGCTGCTTAAACTTATGTATATGTCTATTCATTGATTCACTCGTATACCAAAATCCATTTGAATTGAAAAATGTTGCTTCTCGTGTCAAATATTGATATGCGATTAAAATGCGATTAATTTCGATTAATTAATTACAAAGCCTCTAATTAATTAGATTAATTTTTTTAATCGAGTCCCACCACTAATTTTTATATATTCAGTGGGGGGGTAGGCGACTTGACTTGGGACTTTGATTGGGACCTTAACTAAGGACTCGACTTGACTTGACTTGACATAACCTGTGACTTGACTTGCCCAAGAAAAAATGACTTGGGACTTGCTTGAGACTTGGGCCAAATGACTTACTTGTGACTTGGATAAGAGGGACTTGGTCCCATGTCTGATTAGCAGACACCCCAGGTCCAGTATTATATTATTTAATATGGGGTATTTAGACATTTTAGTAGGGTAACAAATATTTTTTTCCCCTCATGAAAATAGCTTTTGCCACGTTATTTACTATCACAGTTAAGTTTATGATAGTCCTACTTCATATTTTAACATCGTGGTATACCGTCATGCCAGTATACCGTCGCACCCCTACTTTCTACCTTTTCTTTCTCTACCCTCTCTGCAAAATCTGATCAAGGGAAATCCACAAATTCGGGGGGGGGGTTTTCTCCCTCTTCTTCTTTTTTTTTTTTTTTTTTTTTTAAAGCCTGGGTTTACCTCCTCTGGGCTGAATTAATGGGCCACTTCAGCCGGATCGCTGTTTCTCCTGGCAGACAGTCAAAAACGCCTCAGCACGGGGAGGAAAATCTCTTGCTTAAAAAAACAGCCCGAGCAAATTGTGGGATGTAGAACAGTGACAAATATCTCTGCAGAGATTAAAGATTTATTATTTTCCAGTTATACGATTGGATGTCCACATGCGTTCACAGAAACAATTAGGAAACTCTACATGATATGTTTCAAGTGCTTACACGGATGAGCCCTATCCCTCTCCCTCTGTCTGCTGTGCAAGCTGGCCTTACTTCCAGCCAGCGCTTTTAATCAGAGTAAAAGGGAAAAAAAATTAAATCCCACTGACAAAAGAAACCTGTATATGCACCAGCTCTCTGATCACTTAATGACACTGAAACGAATGCAGAGACAGTGAGAGTGTACTCACTGTGAGCGTAGGGACGTTGATTAGAAGGCGAGCGAATCGCAGGGCTTGCTCTTTCATCGAGTCATCCTTCGATGAGAGAGACATTAGAGCGTCATCTCAAAACACATTTTATTTCTGTGGGGGGGGGAATTCTCCTTTAACCAAATAAAGCTGAAAGGATTATACATTTTGTCATACACTTTTGAGTCGAGCCCAGCTGGGAAAAGAAGGAAGTTTAGCTGCTTTGAAAACCAGTCCAAATTCATCTCCAGACGGGGAAGTAAAAGGACAGGGGTCAGCGAAAGGTCTGGCCAGCAGGGTGGACTGGCACAAAGAGAGCTACTCTTTAACCCTTTAGTGTCTCCTTCCTCGGGTCAGTACCGGGAGAGAAAAACGTCTCTGTACGTGCTGTTCTTAGCAGTGCGCTGGTCACCGATGCCGTGACCCCACCTGGCAAGAATCAATGTTATAATTTGATGACAGTGGTCACATGGTTTGAGCCCTAACCCACTGAAAGAAAATAATGAGGGATTTGCATTTGTCAGCCCAGAGATTATGCAGCTAAACTGAAGTTGAAATTAGTTTTTTTAGGTCCTTCTTTTGTTTGAGTGTAAACATGGATGTGCAGGTGCCTCAAAACTTGGGATTTAATTTAGTATTTATGATTCCATTGAACAGGTCAGGTTTGTAATGCAGTTTGCTAAATTCTCTTCTGAGTTGTTGCATGCAAAACAAGCAGATTTAGGTGAGCGAATTATTAACAATAATAATGAATAAATAAATAAGGAATGACTAAAACAACAAACATAATTATTCATGTCAAATCAGATAAATTAAATGTAATGGCAGAATAAAGGCATTACACTATTCATGCATGTATCATTTTCATTGGATAGTGTATTAAGGTGAAAACCTGGATGTGAACTTTTGAACCTGCTGCACCAAAACAGTGCAATACTACTTACTTTAATGCCATTGAGAGTTAACTCTAAGACTCCAGTAAGCAGGATTTATTCAGTAAGGCCCTTATGCGTGCTGTATTCCATCACACCCACTGCATTTGTTCCATCAAGCTACCACTTGGTGCCTGACTGACACACTTAGTTTTGTGGAATAGATCTGACATTCTTTATTTCTGTCCCAATTAAAATGTAGCATGCATAAATTAAATGAAGTAGATGAACATAGTCCACGTAATGAGTGTACTGATGGCTTTTATTTATTTATACATACTTTTCTGTTTGTAGTTTATTGGGGACAGGTGTTGGAAATTAGCCTAACATTGTAACAATG
Source organism: Aldrovandia affinis (assembly GCA_029706075.1). Taxonomy (NCBI): domain Eukaryota; kingdom Metazoa; phylum Chordata; class Actinopteri; order Notacanthiformes; family Halosauridae; genus Aldrovandia; species Aldrovandia affinis. The sequence goes on from JAINUG010000079.1 coordinate 1,511,277, forward strand.
CTTTTGCTATGTCCCTGACAAATAAATAAATCAATCAATAAATAACACTTTAGCTTCGTCATCTCATCCAGACAGCTACCTTGTCAAGATTAGAGGTTTGACATAGCTCATCACCAGTGAAGTTAGGCTGGCTCGTTGTTGGTTTTCTCTTAAGTATTCCACTAAATCTGGTCAAAATATTGAGGGGGGTGGGGGGATGGAGGAAGAGGAAAGAGCTGAAAGCCAAACTGGGAACATTGTGTACTCTCTGGAACCAAGGCCCTTGGCTCTCAGCTCATTTTCCACTTCTACTTGACCAAATTCTTGTTCAAAAGTGTACAGTTTGTTTAGCTCCGGGCAGCTGTGCTAGGATATGGGAAATTGAAACGGGTTTCCTGCCAGAGGTGAGGGAAGGTCAAGCTCTTCAGTTTTTTTGCTCCTTTTTTTTTGCTTCCTATTATCAAACTCTCCACTGGAATTGAATGTAGAACTCTGTTTAAGACATTTTAATTTGATATGTTGTGTGATGGGAACTTACATGCACGATTGAGCATTCCACCTCGCATCCCATAAGTCGCAACCCGAGCCTCCTCCTTCAGATTCACACCAGCCAGGGGCAGTAGAACCAGCCAGGGGCAGTAGAGCGTTGGCTCCCAAACCTCTCCTCGGGGTTAGGTTGGGTTGGGTTGCTTTAACCCAACACCTGAACCTGACGAGGTCTGGAATTAGGAGGAACAAGAAATGCTTTAACCCCTTCTTTTTCCCAATTTGGAATTCCCAACTGTATTGTAAGCTGCACTCACTGCAACCTCTGCCGTCGATTCGGCAGAGTGTAAACATGTGGTCTCCTCTGCCACTTCTTTTCACATCACAGTCTACAATTTAAGCTGCACCGACATGAGTTGGAGGAAGACACTTCATGTGCAGTTTTATACCGGCAGACTGGGAGCGCCTGATTGACTAGCTGGGGTTGCTGGTGGGCAACAAGACACGGACAATCTGGCGGGCTTAATCCCTCCCTGGGCTAGGGATACGATACTAGACTGCAGGCCTCATCCACACAATAGAACAGCGCCTTAACAGGGTGAGCCACCCAACAACCCCAAAAATGTACAATTTGGAACTGTTTACTTTTTCCCAGATACCTTTTTGAAATCAGTTGCCTTGAGTGTTCTTACTGAGTTCTCCAGGAAGGCATTAATATAATCCTGACAGGAGATTGAAGACTCCCAAACCTCACACCTGCCTCTGAGAGGGATGAATATGTTGTAGCCTTGGGACCTGTTTTCATTACATTTCACTGTCCGTAGTGTGTACTGAGTAACAGGAATAAGGAGTTGGCAAAGAGGGGTGGAGTCATAATTTGTGCATAGAAACTTCTGGAGCAGAAAGGTGATATCAGACAGCTGTCTGCATTCGTTTAAACCCAGAACATCACAAGATAGCTGGAAAAAACATTCTATTGTAATGGAAACAAAAAAGAAGAATTCTGTAGTTTTACTTTCTTGCTTGTGCTTATAAACTCTTGGCTTCAGAAATCAAATTATGAGTGACATTTCTCTGCCAATATCTCACAAGAGGCTCAAAAAATAAATATATATTTTGTGAACACAGAATATGCCCCTAGATTGATTTGTCTCATAGCTCATAGCTCTTTTAGATTATTGATTTCAGATAAATTTAAAAAAGATTGTTTTTTTCAGGGTTTTTTCAATCTTAGAGTTGAAGTATGTGACCCAATTTACTTAACAAGTAAAATATTTTCAGTGTTCAACAAGCGAAATGTACCCAGTTGAGACCTCATTATCTGTGTGTGGAATGAATGTCTCTGGGCATTGTAGAGAACATTGTTCCCTCTCTCTGCCTCAGCCGTGTGCCATAGGGACCAGGGCGCGCCCAATGGAATGACTATCAAAGCAGGGAAATAAGAAAAGAAAGACCTCAACCAGGAAAATACAGCCATCCCATTAATACCCACTACAGAGCTGAAACCTGCCTTTACCAATGTGCATTTTGAACTAATGAAAATGATCATCTAAAAATGATATCCTCCTCTTAAATCACGGGAACTTAAAATGGCAAATTTACTATAATTTAAAATAATATGCTTTATTTGGCAATGGTGCTTAGATTCGTTTATTTATTTATTTAAACATTCATGTGCGAAAGACCTTCTATGATTAGCCTTTATCCTTTAAAAAGGCCTTTGAAAAGAGTTCTGGGAGGTTTGCGGATGTCACATTGCTACTGCAGCTCTAATTTGTAGCTAAGACACAGTAGTCTCACAATAAGCATCATATCGTCACACTAAGAAATGAACTTGAGTATTCAGCAGCACAGAAAACAAGAGAGGCAGAGCAGCATTGGAAACCATTGCAGAGGTTTATTTTACAAGATGGAATTGCAGTTGGGCTACCAGTAAGGAAGGCAACCTAATGCATAAGATATCACCATATATTTTTTTCAAATATATTTGTTGTGATAGCGCTCCCTTTAGGTGCCATCTGGGTTTCTTAACCAATAAAAAAAAATGTAAAAATTGTAATCAAAGAAACCGTAGCGAGTGTTGAAGTTAAGATTCAAAAGCACTGTAATAATTTACCATTTATAAAGTGTGGTCTTCATAGAACAGTCTCAATATTATGGACCCAGGACCCCCCACCCTTAAAGCAGTGAACACCATAGAGGGCGGAGCTTCCATAATGCTCTCCACAGTAAAACACTTTGACGGGCTCAGGTCCGTGAGGTATCGGTAGCATGTAATTGCACCATGCACTGGAGATTTAACCAAGCCTCTCTCTCCCAATTCTGCTTTGCAGTGTGTTGCCTTCTCTCTCCCAGGGTCCCAGTTCCTGATATCTTATTCAGAGAATCAAAGTACTGCTGCTGGGATGAATCACCTTGAACACAGTAAATCCCGCCTCAAATCCTTCCCTGAGACTCCAGCAGGATTCCACGCATAATTCTCCTTCCTATTATTTGAACCATAATGCTGGTGAAGGTTGGAGAATCATGCCAGAGCCCCTAGCTATTTGAGAATTACAGATAAGTACGTTTTTTGGAGGTGAAAAGTGGAGCATGCAGGAAATTGTCCATGACATTTTATACAGAGCCTTGGTTTGTGAGCGACGGTGAGAATATGTTGCAGCTCGACACCAGCCACTGTGGGACATCATTTCTATGAAAAGAACAATTAAATCTGCTATAAATCCTGTTAGATAACTTGAACACTCTCCATGGGCAGTGCATACAAATACAAGCAGTGGGATGTATCTTCTCCCTTGCTAAATTAGTTAAAACTATTTTTTTCTTTGCTATGCATGCCGTTTATATAAGCGTAACACTGGTTGATATACTTTTCACAGAGGCAAAGCTAACTATCTAATGTAGTTAAGCAACATTCTACTGTAGTCAGCCTAGTGAGATTATTATATAGACATCATGGTTTTGGACAGGCCCAATGCTAATTTGTGAAAGTGTGCTGTGCCTGTGTGACTAAATAAGGAGTAGGCCCTTGTGTGAATCACTGGTGTAGTTTAACAGCGTGACGAGTGATATGATGCTAAGCTTTCTCTTAGCAGACCGTATGTAAAATTCACATGGATTTCATATCTGAAGTGTCCAAAAAACACAGATACATAGATACAGTCTCAAGAAAAAAAATCTTCAGCATACATAGGTCATGTAATACATATTTAAGAATTTAAGAACTACTTCAGAATATAGCAGGATGTGTGAAAAGTAGGTCAGGGTTTCCAGTCATTAAAACAGCAGGATGACAACTTCTAATGAGCTAGACGAACGGGTCTGACTCAGTGACAGGCAGTACGGGGGAGGGGTTATCACCTTAAACTCTTTGTCTGCGCGTTGACGCCTCTCAGATGAAGACGTGCTCGCTCAGGGCGACGGTTCCATTACAGGAGCCGAGGGACGCCATCGCCGTCTCTTTTCACCACTCTTTTCAGTCTTCAAGCATTCAAGGAAATAAGCAAGGCTTGGCAAGGCACTGCAACATCACATGTAGCCAGTCATGTGCTTCTCCCTCACATGTAAATTTGAAATGTAGATCAATCAAAGCTAAGCATACGAAACAAAAAAGCATATGAGTACTAATGAAGAATGTACGTGAAACAATGCGAAAGTCGTTCCTTTTTGAAGAGGACCGAGACTGCTTAAATACAGAAGCATCGGCCTTGCTGAACCATTGTCTCTTCGCCAATTAGTGTATTTTCAATGACAGATTGTCACTGTCACCATGGTGAGCATTATGGGATGTCACCCATGGGAGAGGGTGCAACAAATAACCTGATACAGTTGGAGAGAGACAAGAACATGGCTGGGATAGTATGAATAAATGCAATTTAGATTTATGGTCTGTTCAGTTTCACCTCAGGGGTAGACAGCTGGCTAATGACTGGAACCTAGGGGTACAGGTCATAAGTCTGATCACTTTTTTTTTCTCCCCCAAATGAGGGGCATGGGAACATATTATTTCCCCCTTAGCCTGAAATTATATTTCCATTAACCTGTATCATTGCTTTTGAGTCTTGGGAGGTCATGGCATACCAGTTCCTCCTGATTTAAATAAGTTTGTTTCCCCTTATCAGTTTGAACTTACACTGCTGAGATTATGGCAGCGAGGGACCCATGCCCCCTTTCGCACAGTGGGAGATGTCAATACTCCGATGAAGCAGAGCAGCTAAATGTTGGCTCTTTCCCTGTCTCTATGTACTCTGTGGTTCTATAGGTTTAAGTCTTGATCTGTAATCATTAAGCTCAGAGCTGATAAGACCTGATAAGTGCCCAGCTTTATCTAATGTGTGGATGGTGGAGGTATCACCAAAGGTGAACTGTGGAGAGGCAACCTTGGGCTGGCCAACACTAACTCATAAAACTTTGTACTTCCCAATTATGAAGAATGTTATATTGGAATACTGATGGAGAGAGCATTGTTTTTTTTACTCTTGTTTTTTTTATATCTCTATCTGTATTTTACTAATCTGTATCTAACATACTATGGTATGTGCATTCAGCGACAGCAAATGACAATTCATTGAGACCCCTGTGGCATCACATGGCAGCAAAGACCAGACCAATCTGAATTAGTTACGCCTTAAGACAGCAGTAGTCCAAGGTATGATTGTGACTATTAGGATGTTTGAGCTGACAGCTGGGGGCTGTTCACTGGAGATACTGCATTTGGAGTAGGGAGAGAGAGAGAGAGAGGGAGGAAGTGTGAGAGAGAGAGAGAGAGAGAGATAGAGAGAAAGGGGGGGAGGCGTGTAGAAAACAGAAGGGGAGAGAAGGGGGAGAGAGATGGAAAAGAGAGAGAGAGAGTGAGAATAAATTGAGCAGATCCCCTGAAAGAGCAAGGCGGATAATTGCAGCTGACAGTTCAGTCTGTCACGCAGTTAATTTGAAGCTCAGCCCAGTCTTGGCGCCGCTCAGCAGAGTTCGCGCAGGTGGACGGCGACCCTCCTCGCCGACTCGGCAAACGATGCCACCGGGAAGGGATGAGCGCTTCTCAATTACAGAACCCCCCCCCGTGCGCCAGCCCTGCCGCAAACCAATAAAAGGCCTGTCGCCGAATTACAACCGATGCCCTCCAATCGGGAGCAACACTCCCTGACGATCTCTACCATTATGCCAGGAAGAAAAAAAACGGGCCTCTTCAGATCTGGTGCGGGAGCAATCTGGACACCCCCTCCCTCCCCCGTGTCATTTGCAGGAGCTGATATGTGTGACCCTGTTCGAGTGACAGATCACATGGTGTGATATAAAAAGTGTCCGCTCGACACCAGAGCAGGCATCCGTCTTTTGTATGATGGGTGTGTTATCACCTCTCTCTGAGGAGAGGGAATGAAAAGTAAATGAGTCGTTCCGGAGGTACGTACTGTATATACACCCACTATATACACTGTTCTAACCTTGGACTAAAGGAGGCTGAAACCCATACATTTAAACTGATGATTACTTTCAACTTGTTCCTGTTTACATTCCTTGATTATCGACACCAATAGGTGTAGCTTCCCAATTTATTTTGTGATGGCATTTTTCTTTACATCACAAAATTGTGTGGCAATATGTGCTTTCTTATACGTACATATTATCTGAACTTGTGCATGAATGTACTCTTTGTTCCCCATGACCAAATTCAATTGTGACTTCGTAGATATCAGTTTATTTGATCAGCCACTTTATTGCTCTGAAGTGAACTGACGTTTGCTTGGCTTTACTGTGCGTTTCTCAAAGCTGGTGTGCTACACAGTTAACAGAGGGATTTAAGTTAAAAGTGTAGCCTGTTGTTTGAAATGATTCCGTAGATTTTTACTCAATTAAGCCCATTTTTGTAATTTACATTCTCTTACATAATGTGAAGAAAGTGAACAATACAATGTGAGATGGAAGCTTTGTGATTACTCGCCAATGGAATATTCAATTAATTGTTAATTAAGCAAAATAAATGAAAACATGTTGAGAACAAGGGTCAGAATAACGGTACAATTTCAGCCTCCTTTATTCCCAGCTTAACGGCCGCTACTGATATATATATCCGTCTCCTTCCCCTCCCTCATAGTATATAATATATAAATATAATTATTTTTAATTTATTGTTACATTGTATAAGGTTTTAGACTTGCTCCAATTCTCACTATACCAGTAACAATAACAACTTCTTAGACCATTGGACAGTTTAATGTATACTATGGAATGTCAAATTCTACAATATAATACAATAACACTTTAATGTCAGATTTCTCTGAAATGTGCTTTGCATCACAAGCAGCTCTGTTACACCCAACATAGATCCAGCATACAGTATATACATAGGCGCCGATCCCGTGGGTGCTCCGGGGCCCGAGCACCCACGGAGAAGGCCGAGCACCCACGGGGAAAATTATGCACGGAGCCAAATTTACATTGATTTGATAGCAAACTCCACCTAGCATACGCTGCGTGGCACCCACGGGCAGAAACATAAATCGGCCTATGAGTATATAGACAAACATTTACACGTACAGTTGCATATACATTGCACATTTATGAATACCATACAATAGCACATTGCCAGCATAAATTATTGCACAAGGTATCCTGTTGTCAAAAAAACTATTGCACACTCATCTGTTGGTTGAGTAGCTTAATAGACTAGGGTGTTGCGGAGGCTCAAAATTTGCTAACTGGCTACACTCAGTTATAATCGCGGAGTGGGCATCTATCAGAATGTCCTCTTTATGTTCCCCCAAGGCTTGCTGTAAAGAATGACTCCAAGACAGTTCATCCACTTATTGCCCTTTAATGCAATAGAACTTGTGGGTGTGTATGTGTGTGTGTGTGGTTAGCTCAGCGGTAGCACACAAGATACCAACAAACAATATCCCCGTCAGTGGGCTAATTACGTAGGAATTCGCCAGAACTTACATAATAATCCGGTTGATATATATATATGGCAACATTATATACACGGTTACAATGGTACGAAACTATTACCAGTATAAACAAACATAAAATGACCGTTCGGTACAATTCGCGGAGATAAATCACGCATTTCAATATTCCACGTGCGCGCTGTAATTACAAAATAATAACCGGGACATGGGAATGTATTTAACACAATATATCCAGTAAGTAAACATCGCGTCTTACGTTTCTCTGGACGCACACACGGGAATGCAAGCAGTGGATTACTGTACATTGGAGTGGCAAGTTTAACAACACAACAATAACGGGCCGAACCTAGGAAATGCTGTGTCATGCTGCTACTAAACTGGTAGGACTTAATTGGCCAAGCCTACGGCAGCGCCCCTTGTGGCTGGGCCCCCAAACCTTTCCTGCCATATGGTCTTCAGAACAGCCGCCCCCAAATTTGCTTCAGCAAATTTGCAGTGTTGAGTCCATCATTGGGCATCATCCTCCGGAACAGCAGGAAGTCTGATGAGACGACTCACGGGTCGGACCAGGCACGATCCCGGACCTTAATCTCCGCCCCGACCGAATCAGGCCGTCGCCCCTGGGAACACCTTGCTGATTTTCCCACAGGCCACGATGCTCTGGGTAGTTGAGGATCGACGATCATCACCACAGTCCCCAGCTGAAGAGGGGCTGTGTTCGCCTGCCACTTGGAGCGGGTTTGCAGTGTGGGCAGGTAGTGGCGCAGGAACTGCGCCCAGAAGCGGTCGGACAATACTTGACAGGCCCTCCAGTGGCGGCGACTAAGTAGCTCTGAGTCGTGATACACCGCCTGAGGTAGTGATGGGTCTAGCCGCCCCATCAGCAACAGATTGGGGGTGACTGGATCTGGGTCTGCCACATCAGACGATACGTACCCTATGGGAACTCCTTTGGAGTTGAGGATACCCTCAATTTCAATTAGGGTGGTGGTCAGCACTTCTCCGCTGACGACTTGTGAGCCCATTGTGGCAGTCAGGGCAGTCTTGATAGACCTGATCTCCCGCTCCCAAGAGCCTCCGAAGTGGGGAGCACCAGGTGGATTGAAACAGAACTTTATCTGATGCTCTGCCAGCTCGGCTTGTAGGGAAGGGTGCATGTCTCTGAAGGCTTCCTGGAGTTCCCTGTTTCCACCTCTGAAATTGGTGCCCTGGTCAGAGAGCAACTCCGCCGGTTTCCCACGACGGGAAATAAATCTTCTCAACGCCATCAGGAATGAGTCTGTATTGATGCTAGACAGCACCTCAATGTGGACTGCTCTTGTCGTCAGACATTTGAAGAGCAGACCCCAGCGTTTCTCACTCCGACGGCTAACCTTGACCTGCAGTGGACCAAAGCAATCAATCCCCGTTGAGAAAACGGTGGCCGATACAGCCTGAGCCGAGCAGGAGGCAGGTCCGCCATCTTGGGATTGACTGGTTGGGCTCTCCATCTTTGGCACTCTGGGCAGGAGCGCTGCTCTCGCCTTATGGCCTCGCGGCCACGAAGGATCCAGAACTTCCTTCTCAGCTCCGCGAAGAGCCGCTCTGCACCTGGGTGTTTCAGGTCACTGTCGACCTGTCGGATGAGCAACTTAGTCACAACATGCCTAGGGTCCAGGACTACAGGGTGGATCACATCAGGTTCCAGCTCCTGACAGCGCCAAGAGGCGACCACCTACTCGTATCAGCCGAAGTGACACATCGTATTCTGGGGCCAGTGTGACTAAACAACTGGATGAAGGGACTGGTTTCCCAGCTGCCAGACACCGGACTTCTTCGGGGAAGCTGTCTCTTTGAGCGGACCTTAGGATGCTGAGTTCCGCCTCCTTGAATTTTTCTGCTGTAGGAGTCTCTTCCTCATCCGCAGCCGCCCCGTGAAGGTGCCTCGCGGTCGCCTTTACCAGTTCACTGAAGCTGCTGAACTGCTGGGCATCCGGTAGGGGGTGATTGGTGGTTACCGTGGCCATCAAACAGGTGGTGGGCCTTCGCAGCTCTTCAGCAACGTCCTCACCCTCTGCAATTGGGTGTGTTGGCCATTGGTCAGGTGGAAGCCACAGGAATGGGGGTCCCTGGGTCCAACGATTCTCGCCTATGAGATCCTGCAATGTCTTCCCTCGGGTGAGGTCATCTGCTGGGTTCTCTGACGTCTCCACATATCGCCAAGCCTGGCTGTCCGTCAACTCCTGAATTTCCGCAATGCGAGTTCCCACGAACACTTTAAAGCGGCAGGAGTCCGACTGGATCCAGGCAAGGACAGTTGTGGAGTCTGTCCACATGACCACTCTGGACACCTCCAGCGTGAGCTCTCGGATCAACAGATTTGCCAGCTGAGCGCCAGTAAGGGCAGCACACAGCTCCAACCGCGGAATCGAGAGCGGGCGCTTGGGAGCCACTCTGGACCGGGCTGTCAGGAAGGCCACCTCCACGTGCCCCGCCGCGTCTTCTGTGCGCAGGTATCCCACGCTACCATACGCCCATTGGGAGGCATCGCAGAAGATGTGCACCTCCCGCTTACTGGCTGCATGGTCCAGGGCTAGGCTCACATAGCAGCGAGGCAGTCTGATGTCGTCCAAGTGTGGCAACTCGTCTTCCCAGGCTTTCCACGCTGTGAGCAGGTCACCAGGCAGCAGGGGGTCATCCCACTCCCGCTTCTTGTCCCATAACTGCTGAACAAGCACTTTGGCCCTCGTAGTGAATGGTGTGAGGAATCCTATGGGGTCGTATTGACTGGCCAATACCCTGTAAATGTTCCTCATGGTGGGAGGGGAGCACTTCAGCAGCCGCGACTTGTAGCGCAATGTGTCTGAGTGGCATAACCAGCGCAGCCCTAGGGCAGCTTCCTGTGGATCCATGTCTGTGTGGTTTAGCCACTGCTCGCTGCCCTCTGACCTGATCTCGTTGGGCAGGTGGCTGATGACATCTGGGATGTTGCTTGCCCACTGCCGCAGCTCAAACCCTCCCTCCATCAACAGTCCCCTCAGCTTGTCGATGACCTCTTTGGCCCCGTCTGAGAAGAGAAGCTCTGCAGCCAGTTGTCCACGTAGAAGTGCCTCTCGATGGACTCGCAAACTTCATCTCCCTGGTGACTGTGATCATGTACGTGCCTCTGGAGGGCATATATGGCACAGCATGGGGAACAAGTAGTCCCAAAGGGAAGGACCTGCCACTCGTACACACTGGGTTGGGAGTCTCTCTGCAGGTCACGCCAGAGAAAGCGCAACAGGGCCGGTCTTCAGGCAGCAGTCTCACCTGGTGGAACATTCCCTTTATGTCGCTGCTGATGGCAGTGGAGTGTTCTCTAAACCGCAACAGAACACCTAGGAGAGACACACCGAGGTTTGGGCCTGACAATAGTAGCTCGTTCAAGTTCTGGTCCTTATAGGTGAAGGAACAGTTGAACACGACTCGGTTCTTTCCATTGTGTGTAACCAGGTGGTGGGGAATGAACCAGGACTCTTTGGAGGTCCTTGCCTTCTCCGGACTCACTCTGGTGGCATAACCTGTCTTCTCCAGCTTCATGATCTCAGCTCGGTAAGCCTCGGCCTTCACTGTATCTCTGCTGAGACGCTTCTCTGTGCCACGCAGGGTGGAAAGTGCTGCTTCAGGCGGTGCTGTGAGCGTGGGCATGTTACTCACCCGCAGCAGCGGGGTGGCGTATCTGAGTACTCCCTCTACCTCCACTCTCGTTGTCTTCGCTTCCAGAAGGTTCGTGGCCTCTTTGTCTCTCCGGGACCTCGTCACCAGCCTCTCGCTTCTGTAGGGTAGGGTGTCCAGTTGCCAGAGCTTCTCTACCTGTTTAAAGAGTTCAGCTGCCTGGGAGGTGGTGGCCAGGAACAGGCACTGTTGTTGGTGGCTGTACTGTTGGAGGGACTTCACTGGCCCTTGCAGTGTCCAGCCAAGCCTAGTCTTCACCGCAGCTGGGCCCCCCGGTGGGCCAAGGCGGACAGGTTCAATCGGCGTCACCAGGTGAGGGCAGTCTGAGCCTATCAGGAGGAGCGGCTGGATGTTCGTGAATGGCTGCAGGGGAGCGTCTGGAGGTGCCTATATCTGCGCTGAAGTCTTTTCACTGGGTACGAATGTTCAGCTAGGCCTAGCTCACCTGCAGTAAAGGCATTCGTAACGGTGAATGTCTTTGTCGGCTGACCGGCCGGTGAGATTTTGAATGTCACGGATGAGCCATGCAGCTCCCTCCGATCTTCTCTTACTGTTCTCAGGATGAGACTCTCTGGGGTTCCCTGAAGCTGCAGCCTCTCAGCGGCGTCCTGGAGGAGAATTGTCCTCTCTGAGCCATCGTCTAATATGGCGTATGTCTCCAGGGTGTGCTCACCGTTTCAAGTAGCACCTTACTGACCTTTAAGAGGACCTGGTTACAGCCCGCACGCCGATCCAGGTACAGGACGTCCGTCGACGACTTCACCTCTGCACCTGCGGCAACCTCGCGCTTGGCTGCCCGGAGGTTCACATCATGCAAGGCCTCAAGGTGCTTCCCTTACACGTCTTGCATAAGACCTTCAGCCGACACTGTGCGGCCTGGTGATGCGGGCCCACAGCGCCAGCAGCGGTTGTTGGATTTCACCCATGTAGCTTTCTGCTCCTTGGTTAGCTGCTTGAAGTTCAAGCACTGGTCCAGGAAGTGCTGTGTATTGCTACAGTAGGGGCAATATGCTTTGGGCTTGTCCAGGGCCTCTTGGGGAGCTGAGACTTCGGCTGGACCTGCATGGGGGGCCGTGTCTTGGGCGGCACCATGAAGCACAGTTGTGGTCTTCCTTGCAGCTCTCTTGCTCTTATCGCCCTCCTTCGGCTTGCTTTTCTCTCCTTGGGCATCCCCTATCCTGTCAAGCCTGTCTCCGCCCTCCTGGATTACTAGCTCATACTCCAACCACTCGGCGAAGTCCATCAATGACGGGACTCCATCCCTCCGAGAGTAGAGATAGCGGCGGAAGGTGGCACGGAGATCTTGGGGCAGCTTCCTCAGCAGCCTCGCCACATGGGACCCGCACCGCAGCTCTATACGCCCGTCCTCTCCCAGCTGCTCTAACATTCCGACAAGAGCTCTGACTCTCAAGGCAAACTTCCGGAACCCTGCTGTGTCACCTGACCGAATGGTGGGTTCCTCCATCAGCTCCGCGATCCGCTGAAGTGACAGCTGGTGGGGCTGACCGTAGGTTTGGATCAACGAGGCCATGGTGTCGGAGTAGGGGCACGGAGAGTTGCTGTACGAGTCGGCTATCAGGAGGGCCTCTTCGAACTTGAGATGGTCGCAAAGCACTTGGTACCTAAACCTCTCCGTCGAATCGGCGGGAAGAATGTTCTCAAGTGCGAGCCTCAGTCTGGAAAACTCCCTTGGATCATCCCGTGTGAACTTGGGGATCGACGGCTTTGGGCCCCTGTACGTGCTCTCGGTGCCACTTCGCAGTGGTGCCGATGAACTTAACCCTCGTTGTGGGAGGAAGGGCGCGGCCTCTGCATCAAGCCTGCCTCGTAGCTGTTGGGAAGGTGTCGCTGACTGTGGCACACTGTCGTATTGCTCAGCGTCTGATGGCAGGGATGGCGCTGGTGACAGACGTGCTTCCATCCGCTGCAGACGTTCTCTGACCTCCTCCACTAGACCATGGGGCTGTACTGGCGGTGCAGGTGGCACCCGGGGGGGCTGGACGTCATCGGGAAAAGCTACTGGTGGGGGAGGTGGCGGCCAGTATTCCTCTGGCACATCTCTGTCCCGTGGTGCAGGCAGGGGGCGTGGCTCCCGTGGCACCCGCAGCTGGTGTGGCGGAGCGGGCGTCAAGGGGGGTGGTGGCGGCAGCCAGGTGTCCTCTACTTCGACGTGGAGGGGACTCTCTTGTAGACCCGGCAGTAGTGCAGTGTACAGGCTAGGTGGTGCCTGCACCGCACCACGGCTGGTCATCTGACGTCTCATGTCCATCACCGTCAGCTGCAACCTCTGGTTATCCTCCTGCAGCTGCTGCAGCATCTCCATCACCGCAGGTGGACACTGGTATGGCCGTGGTGTGCTCGCGTAACCAGGCGCTGCAGCGCCCATGCGACTGGGGGACATCTCTGAGAACTCAGCTGGACGCCGAGTAAGTTGCACTGGATGCTGGGTGAGGGGCGTCATCTCGGCGAATCCCCTATCTCTGCTCCAGTCAGTGTCCTCCTCACACTGGTGGCGCGTGCGCCATAGCGTACAGCCTGTGGTAGGATGTACCCTTCATACTCATCCATCCATCCTGGTTGGCGCACTCGTCTGCGTGGGCGCGCATCTTCACTTGGGGGAACGTAAGCCATCTTCACTCCGTAATTATCGATATCCGGCTCGAAGGACCATTTGTTGCGGAGGCTCAAAATTTGCTAACTGGCTACACTCAGTTATAATCGCGGAGTGGGCATCTATCAGAATGTCCTCTTTATGTTCCCCCAAGGCTTGCTGTAAAGAATGACTCCAAGACAGTTCATCCACTTATTGCCCTTTAATGCAATAGAACTTGTGGGTGTGTATGTGTGTGTGTGTGGTTAGCTCAGCGGTAGCACACAAGATACCAACAAACAATATCCCCGTCAGTGGGCTAATTACGTAGGAATTCGCCAGAACGTACATAATAATCCGGTTGATATATATATATGGCAACATTATATACACGGTTACAATGGTACGAAACTATTACCAGTATAAACAAACATAAAATGACCGTTCGGTACAATTCATGGAGATAAATCACGCATTTCAATATTCCACGTGCGCGCTGTAATTACAAAATAATAACCGGGACATGGGAATGTATTTAACACAATATATCCAGTAAGTAAACATCGCGTCTTACGTTTCTCTGGACGCACACACGGGAATGCAAGCAGTGGATTACTGTACATTGGAGTGGCAAGTTTAACAACACAACAATAACGGGCCGAACCTAGGAAATGCTGTGTCATGCTGCTACTAAACTGGTAGGACTTAATTGGCCAAGCCTACGGCAGCGCCCCTTGTGGCTGGGCCCCCAAACCTTTCCTGCCATATGGTCTTCAGAACAAGGGATAAAAGGGTTCTTGAGCCTATAGCATCTGAACTGCGGGACCCTAAAGCACCTATTTGGGGACATGCGTTGGTACTCTCCGTATAATACATGAGAGGGATTGGAGGAGATGCTAGCCTTAGCATGCTCTTAGTGTAGGCCGTCTGGAAGGTTTGCTCCAGTTGGTTGACCTACAATCCTAGAGCATACTTTCAGGAGAATGGAAAGTTGGAATGGAAATGGAATGGAAAGGCTGTTGCTATGCCATACTGCATGACACTCTGTATGAACAGAAAAACAAAGACAGAATCTCCCTGTTTGCCCCATAAGAACTCAGCCTGAGGAGAAAACAAATCTCCTGCTGTACTTTACTGCAAATGTTATCAATGTGTGTATTCCAGGACAGACTGGCATCTATTTGTATTTCCAAGTGCTTGTAGGATGTGAATTGCCTGATTGGCTCGTCGTAGATTTTGACATTTATCAAGTGGGAGACCAAGGATAATTTGCTCCTTTTTTCAGGGGTTTAAAATGAGGGCATTTTGTTCACACCACTTAACCAAGCTGTCAACACTGCACTGGAAACTGTTGGGATAATTCTGACTATAAGAGATAGTAATGTGATTATAAATGTATTTGAGATAGTCATGGAACAGTCATAGTGTGAAGGGCAAAGGTGAACTCATAGCCTTGTGGGGCACCACAGCTGGCACTGATGAGGGAGGAGAAAATACTGTTGTAGGTATACCTTCACCAACTGTACTCTTTTTGTGAGTAATGAATTGTACCCAGTGGATGAGGTAAGGACCGATCTGTAACTGGGACCCCTTACAAATGCTTTGTGTTTGTTCAAATGTTTGGAGATTAGGTGTGTGAGAGTGACAACTGCCCTCACTTATGTGATTCTGATAACAAAAGAATAATATAGTGACAAAAAAATAACTGTGGAATAAAAGCACAGGTGAGCTTATTTAATTGAGAAAAAGTTGACTATCGTACACATGTACAGTAAGACACATCATAGAGAACACTAGTTTAGGTATTGGCATTATTGTGTAATCAGTGTTAATATTATTTTTGTCTGTATTCTGTTTTTTTTTGTGGGTGACGCCGTAGTGTGGTCACCCACGTTACATTGTCCAGGGTCGGGACCTCTCTGGCTCCTCTCCTGCTGCTCGGATTTTGGATCAAGGTTAATTGGCATTTGCACACACCCCCTCCTCCCCCCCATTCCCTGAGTCAGGGCTGTCAAGCCCAGCTCTGTGCCATTTCTATAAACACACAAGATGTATTATAAACACTGAGGCTTTACATGTTTGGTCCTTTTCAGACTGAAATGGAAGCAAAGGAAGTTCATAGCCATATTGTCCCCAGGGGAGTCACCTTTGACCAGTGTGATGTGATTTTCTATTTTTCCAAAAAAAGAAAATCCTCCCTTTGTCTAATGGCAAGGACATATTAGGTGCACATTGAAAGAGAGAGCAGGTGACAGGGGTTTGTTTAGTGAACAGAGTTAGGAATGTGTAAGTTTCAAAACAAGTTGGTGGCTCATAACACAAGTTGGTGGCACATGTGGTTCTGTGTGGCTCAGTAGGTAGAGCACAGCATTGGCAACGCTTAGGTTGTGGGTTTGATTCCCACTGGGACTACATATACTGAAAAATTTATGCATTCACTACTGCAAGTCGTTTTGGATAAAAGCGTCT
This sequence comes from Aldrovandia affinis, assembly GCA_029706075.1. NCBI lineage: Eukaryota > Metazoa > Chordata > Actinopteri > Notacanthiformes > Halosauridae > Aldrovandia > Aldrovandia affinis. Next base: position 1,527,399 of record JAINUG010000079.1, read on the forward strand.
GCTAAATGGCATATATATATTTCTTTTTATAAGGACTTGACAATGACACTCAAATGACATGCAGCGTTCATGGATTAGAGTAGTGCATGCTTTTAATTGATCATATTGCTAAATGCAGAGTTTCTTTTCACTCAAACAGCATTCAGAATAACAAGAGACATCTATGTATGGTGACAGTAACTGTATTTTTTCTTTTTTTTTTTTCTGTTTTTGCTCTTTATTCCCCTTTTTTTTATAGCCAATTATACCCTCTTTTTCAAGTCAATTATCCCCCCACCTGCCGTAGTCCTGAGATCGGTAGTGGATGCTGCACCGCCTCCTCCGAGCCAGCACCGGTCAAGCTGTCACCGTAACACACAAGACCACTCATATATGCAGCGAGCTCGTATCAGCTTCCCTCCCCCCACCCTGGGGTGGGCAGCCAATTGCCACACCCTAGTGGCACTCCCGGCCAGGGCTGAACTGGCCCGGCCAGTGGAATCGAACCCCAGTCACAGTGGGCAGCATTGGATGTTCTTACCGCTACACCACTGGGGAGGCCCAGTAGCTGTTAATGTAGGGTGTTACTCATGGAATCACCGTTAAAGGACAAAGTTGTTGTGGCTCATGTCAACATGATGATGTAAAAACAAAGAGACAGAAAATAAAACCAATTTATCCCAGAGGACATTTCCATCCACACATATAAACGGAATGCATTGTTAGCCCCATACATTAGTTGAAAGGATCTTGAGCAGCCATTAGAGGAAACCTCTCTTGTGTAGTGTCTTTGCTTTCACCTGCCTCTGCAACAGAGACACATTCCTACAATGCTGATGGCTTAATTAGGAGGCTGAGCTGTGACCTGAATAACCCTATCTCCTTTGCTGACCTTTGATGGGGTTGAAGGGGGAATTTGCCACCCCTCAATCCCTTCTCTCTGGCAACCCTTCAAACCTGTCCAAAGCCAACGAATTTGGATGTCGGGAGAATGGTAGGAAAACCCAACGTTGAAGCACTTCTGTACATCACTTAGGCTACATTTATACCATCCGATAAAAGTGACCCAATTCCGATGTTTTGTTCACATGTAGCACATATCAGATATGTATTATGAACATGTAAACAGGAAAAAAAGAACATGGAATCAGATATTTTCATATCCGTTTTGGCCCACATTCATATGTGTAAATAAATCCGATAGGAATCTCATATCTGCCAATGAAGCTGTCATCTAAACACACAGATCAGAATTTCCCTGTCATTGCGATTCGCACGTCATTCAAAATGCGACACTCTTATACTTTTTAGCATTTGAATGACGTGTAACGTTTCACGTGCACAACCAGAAGTGAAAGATTCATTTGTTGTGGTCCTCTAAAGATGCTTCGGAATGCAATAGCTTGAATGATTATTTCTGTCTCGTCAGCGTCCATTGCAGATGGCGATATGGCTGTTGTATGGCTGTTGTTTACTTCCGTATTGGTAACCAAACCCTCGTGTACGCATGCTGGTTGTTTCAAGTGTAAACCATGTAAACACAGGTATCAGATATGGGTTACTTTTAGAAGTAGATGTAAACAGGCGGTCCAAAAAATCTGATATAGGCAAAAACTGGAACTGGGCATTAAGTCCTGCAGTGTAAACGTAGCGCTAGACATCATCAGCAGGCCTGCAGGGAGGTCTGCAGCACTCTTAAACCCCTCACGTGTGTGTGTGTGCATGTGTGTGTTTGTGTGTGCACATATTGAGTCGGACGTCTCGTTTTTTCTCTTGCCATTTCTGGCCGCCAAGCCGCGAGTGGACCGGGCTTTGCCATCCTCTTCACAGAAGCATGCTTAAAAGTTCTTAAAGGAACCAAAGTTGAGGGCATAAGATCATTCACTCTGTGCTTTTTTAACTCTTTCTCTTTTCCCCGCCTGCCCCTCGTCCAAAAAAAAGGAATGGGTGCAGCTGAGTACCATAATTAGGCTTGAGCCGTGGAGCTGAGTAGCTGTTCTGACGGTGGGCCCACGATTGTTATGTGTGAAAAGCTGGCCAGCGGACCCCAATGGAGTAATTAACACTGTGCACCCAACTGTGGAGGAAATGTATAAGTGAATGGGTGGTTACTTCACTCCTTTATATATATTCCTCCTCCTCCTCCCCCTCCTCCACCTCCTCCCTTCTTCTGTTTTCATCTTTTCTCTGTTCATAGAAGTGATGAGTGTATGTATTGAGATTTTCACACTTTGAAAGTGCGGCATTGTAAAGATGTTTCTCTCTCTCTCTCTCTGTCTCTCTCTCTCTCTCTCTCCTCTCCCATCCCCGCTCTCTGGTTGCATAGCTGTACTCCCATTTCATTGGATGTGTGTTGAACATATTCAACTACACGTACAGTAAAGAAATATTGTCATTAATATTCATCAAAAAGGTTGTGTGAAATCCGTATTCTGTCTCTGCAAAAATAAAAAATAAAAGGTCAAACAAGCAATTGATGCTTGCAGGCATATTGAAAGCATATTAAAAGTGTATTAGACAGTTGTTTAATGAATTAGAATTAAAATAAGACAAACAAAAAGAAAAACAATTAACAGGTAGCCAAACTTTGTGATTGATAGAATCATAGCAATGCAGCGAAAAATGTAATCAGAAGAATGTGTTGTTTAATAGAATATTTTGAAGCCGCAGGATTCATTGCATGAATATATAAACAAATGAACAAAACACACCCTGAATGAGGTATTCAGAGATATCAGGCTTCCGGTTAGTAAAATCTGGTATGGCAGATCAGTCCTGCCCAATGAGTCAGGGGTCACAGTCCTGCCCAACGAGACAGGGGTCACAGTCCTGCCCAGTGAGACAGTGGTCACAGTCCTGCCCAATGAGACAGGGGTCACAGTCCTGCCCAGTGAGACAGGGGTCACAGTCCTGCCCAATGAGACAGGGGTCACAGTCCTGCCCAATGAGACAGGGGTCACAGTCCTGCCCAATGAGACAGGGGTCACAGTCCTGCCCAATGAGACAGGGGTCACAGTCCTGCCCAATGAGACAGGGGTCACAGTCCAACAGTCCTGCCCAACCAGAGACAGTACATGCTTCATTCTTGAGCCCTATTCATCAGCTTCTTTAAATGTATTTTCATGAGTTAGAACTCAGTTTTGGATAAAAAGTGTGATTGTGTCACGACTGTTTCAGAAAATGTCTTCCTACCCATTCCAGACAGCCCTGCCCTGGTGAAACTCATTTCTGGGAGATATGGGATGCTGTTCAGGGAGACATCCCAGAGACATTTTGAGGAGGGTGTTGATGGATGGGGCGGGGTATTCAGATTTAATGTCCTCTATATAATGTATATATATATATACACACACAGATAATGGCCAACAAGGTGGAAACACTTGGGAAAATTTGAAATACAAAGAAGTTAATTAAACAATTAACATCCCAGCATGCTCAGGGTCATGTACAAAAATTCTGGGCAAGCGTGGTTGCCTATAATTATGGCTTGCATGGCTAGCAGATGAGATGTCAGTGACTTTGAAAGAGAGGTGATTATTGGGGCATGTTTTGCAGGAGCTTCAGTGATGAAGACATGTTGATGTTTCATGAGGAAAATGTTGCCATGGAATGACATCATCAGCACAGGACAGCTGTGGTCGGAAGCTCCTGGATCATGATTTCCGTGCATTAGTTTGAGGTGCAAGGTCAAACAGGTGAGCAACTGTAAATCAATTGACTGCAAATTTCAATCTAGGAAGTGAGGAGGCAGTTTCATCAAGAACTGTCAAGAATTCTACAGAGCAGGATACTATAGTCATATCATACCCAGCGTTTTGGCCACTACCTGTATACATACAGTGGGTATATAAACTATTCACGCCCTTTGGCATTTTTCTAATTTTATTTTCTTACTTCATGGAATCAAATTGGATTTAATTGGGATTTCTGGGATTTTCTTTTTTATTAAATGAATTACAAATAAAAACAGACAATATTTGATTACATAAGTATGCATTATATATATATATATATATATATAGTGGCAGCCCAAGGGGCTGCACAAGGAAATGGCTGCCTGGCCTCCAACACACGGGAGCCAGGAAACACTACATTTCCCAGCAGGCCACAGTCACACCTGAACGGAGTCAAGGCAATGGGACTAACGACCAGCCCAAGGCCATTTCGAGGCCTATTTAAAGGACTTGTTCCCAGTACACGGTGAGAGGAGTAGGAATGTGTAGGGAAAGGAGTTGGTGAGTGTGTTTGGAGAATAGAAAACCTGTGAAGTCTTTGTGACCAGCCAGGATTTGGAAAGAGTGTTTTGTGTATGAAATTGGATTGTTTTGAGGATCCCCTTTGGATATCGACTACGGACTGGATTACGGAACTGAACTGGATTTGTGGACTGGATTTTGGACAACGACAACGAGTTAAATAGACTTTGTGATTGTGGACTTTTTTTGTGTTGTCAAGTTAGTTTAATAAATCATTGTTTTGCTTATAATACTGCCTCCTCCATGTTCTTGAACTTGCCTACGCCCTCTGCAAGGTCCGTGAGTGTCGCCCAACCCTTGGGGACCCCACTATATATATACTGTATATATAGGCCTATATAAAATATGCATCAAGTACGTGTGTGCATATAGCTGTGTGTGTGGGTGCTCAGTAGGAATATTTTATATATGTGCCCTTACGAACCCAGAAAATGAGTATTTCTTCTGGGCTCGTCGCTTAAAATTCCTGCACTATCGTCGTATGCAAAAAACCCGCCACAGAACAGTAGGAAAAGCATCCCCCACAACACATGCGTACCTATTTAGACAGCAGGAGAGCGCTCTGTGGTGTAAAAATAAAAGCAGGCCCCTACAGTCACCTGTAAAAAGGACTGCAGAGTGAGGCGAGATGTCTCAAAGGAGACCACTGCAGAGTCTTTATGATACCTGCAGGCTCAGGAGCCCATTCATCACAATGCCTTTCCCCGCCTACGTCCCAGTGCATCCAAGCTCCCACACACACACTTTCATAAATTTGACAGTCAGGACTAGATACGTGAATTCGGTGCTTCGCCATTTAGTGTAGGTACTATGGATCACTGCCCATTTCCTGTGCTTATTTTTAGGCTTGAGGTATTTGAATGCTTATTTCTGAACAGCGCATTGCATTTCAATATGCTGAGCGGATGTTCATGAATACTTTGACCTCAGTGATAACTGCTCTTGTGCAGAGTGGGTTGGTGTCATTTAAACAGTTTTGTGATGGTGCAATGGTGCTACTCCCTTGCTTGTTCATATTTAAAAGATATATAATAATTAAAACTTTGACACTACTGTAATGAGGCTGCAGTTGAGTGTTTATACAGAAAGTACTTTTAAAGACATTATTTTGTTTCTTGTGTATCATTGTGTGAAAACAATCATGGTTCCTAACCAGTTCTTTCCAGTCTAATGAAGGAAGTATGAATAATCACCTGTGTTCATTATGAAGATATTCAGATAATATCCATCAGAATCCTTAAAATATATGTATTTATGTCATATTTTATTCAGTTAACATAGGCAGTTGCTGTCACTATTATCATCTTGTTCGCTTCTTAATATTAATTAATGTTTATGATGACCTCATCTGGAGCCACTGGAAGATAATTTGTCCATAAACGTTTACAGGTTCAGCAAATACAATCAGTTGCAGTCTTGCTACAGTTTAATATTAGAAATGAGGAATGCATTTTTACCAGTGCTCTAGCAGCAGAGGGCTAGAGGCAATAACTCAGGTGTTGGGTTTGTTTCTGATTATTATCTCAGTAATTGTGCTCTTTATTTCCCCACCCGGTCCTCTTCTGTTCTGTGTGCAATTGTACATCAGACAATGACCACTTGAAAAGTCCCCGCTCCAAGCTGGTCTGTGTTCTCGAGGAAGTGGGGGTGGGAGGCTGAGTGACGGAGTCTCAGCAGGGGGGAGGGGCATGTCAAAGAGCACAGTAAGAGCCCCCGCTGGACTACTGTACACACAAATAGAGGTGCCAAGTGACATGACCTGGTTGTGTGCTCAGCACAGTGAATTTCTGAGGCCGGTTTACTCCGCTCTGGTCCGAGATATCCTGCCGTGTGAAATATTTAATTAAGATGCCATTTCCCATAAACCCCTCTCTGGGAGGGGGTTGGAGCAGGGTAATGGAAAAGTGCGGTGTCATGCACGGCCTCCAAAGAACGCTCCGGACAGCTGATCACGGCCCTCTGGACGAGATACCCGTCTGACAGAAGAAACTCAAATTAATTAGCGAGCTAATGGAACCTGTGGCAATGGACCCCAGGCTGTAATTAATAGATGACTGAGCAGGCCCTCCCTTCTGTCCATCAGGAACCAACTGCGGAACGTTTCCCATGCTGGGAAGTGTCCTGATCTCTGAAGGTCCCGGCTCTTTAGATGTCACTTGCTTGACCTTGTGAGATGCGTGAAATCCTTATTCGCCAGCAGCCAGAGCCGTGAGGGGAGGGGAGTCTAAGCATACCATCTCGTATGATGGCATTTGTCAAGTAGGCTCGCTATTTCACCGTCACCTTTAGGGGTCACCGTAAAGGGTAAGCAAGACGCAATCCGTCCCACTCTCTTCTTTTTCACGTTGCGGTAACATCTTTACCTCTTAGTCCGGAGAGTTCTTTTGGAGCCATCATGTAAAGTCACACACTGTACTGTGACCCGATTGTATGGGTCTCAGTACAGCCAAAATCATATTCACATCCGTATTAATCCATAAACACAAGATCTAGATCCGAGATGCATTGCAAAGTTTACATGTCTCTACAGTAATTGACTGCTCCAATGACCTGGCCTGCTGTGCTCTTTCCATTGCAATGCCTCTGCAATTGGCCTTGCATTTTTCAGTGCTTTATCATATCCACACGCACTCTCTCTCCTATTTCTTGGCCTTTAGGCGTATGGAGATCGTTCACAACAGTTGTGACTTCTCTGGCCCCAGTCCCCCACCCCCCTGGTCTTGTGCGAAGGTAACCGCTTTTTCAGCCAGCGTGTGAAATAGTGCTGACCTTCTGAAACCTTTGGCACCGTGGTATGGCATGTCACAGTCCTGCCCAATGAGACAGGGCCGTGGTATGGCATGTCACAGTCCTGCCCAACAAGACAGGGGTCACAGTCCAACAGGTGGTCTTTACTGCACCTCCAACCACGGCACAGGGCTGGGTGGCGACCTTCCACACTCCCCTGTGGTTTTCCCCGAAGTCGACACTCTGAGAATCCACTTGGTTCAACGCACATGCTGGTTGGCCCATTTGATTGGAGACCTCATTAGCCCTTCAGTTCGAAGGATCTTTAGTTGAAACCTTTTGCCAGAAAGGAACCGATCATTGCTCTTCAGACAGACAGTGGGCTCGCCGAGATCTGCGTGATGTGTGGCTGTGACTCCTCACGGTCCTCGAGTCGTGCCTGCAGCGGTGTAGCCTATTTAAGTGAGAGTGTGAAAGAAGCCTTTGAGTAGCGGTCGTGTTTGCATTTTGCCACCGCTGTGTGAGTATTTCTTAAGCCGAGGTCGCATCAGCGTGGCATGCTATTGTTAATTATAATGGCCAATCTGGGAACTCTTGTTCTCATTTTCGCATCTTCATTCAGGGAACCCACAAGAGGTTTGCTTTTAAAAACTCACATCAGCTAATTGTGGCTTGCTTGGTTTTCATGCTAATTGCAGCAAGTTTTTCAAATGGGGACTAGCTTAGTCTTTTGCCCTTCCAAAACCAGCATGCAAGCTTTTTTCTATTTCTGTCAGTGTTATTATTGTTCATGCATGAGCAAATTAATTGAATTTATTTAGCACCGTTATGTAGCATCCCTTTTCAAAGATCGTAAAACACTTTACACTGAAGGTGGGTGATGCACGGCAGCCATTTTGCACCAGAATACTCACTACACATCCGCTGAGGTGGAGAGGGAGGGTTTTAATGACAAAAAAATAAGCAGGACAATATTTAGATCAGAGCGGGAAAGTAGGCAGTTCCATTGGATCTTTGATGAGCACACGTATTCACAGACCGGGCACACAGAAGAAACAATGGTTTCTGTCATTGTTGGTGTCAGTGCAGGCCGTGTCTACACATCGTTCCAAGCAGTCAGTACTGCAGGGAAAAGTGTTAGTATGTGATGGCAAGGCGGTGGCTTGTTTGTGGTTGTAGAAATGAGAGGGTATCCCTGCTCTCCCCTCTGCCCCCACTACCCCCCCACACACACACACACACAATTCCTACAGATCAACACCCCTCCTGTGAAACAGCGTTTGAGTAGCGGTCATGTCGTTGGGAGAGTTTCAACATTTTAAGTTATAAAATAAAAATAGCTGTGCCATAGCTCTGTTCAGGTAGTTCTCTTGACATTTATTGACTCTCTGCTGTATGTACCAGCAAAACAGACCTCTCTCTCTCTCTCTTTCATACACCCACACAAAATATCACATACATGCACACTCACATGCATACCCCCCACACACACACATACACACACACACATATATGCATACATGCTCTGAATGGAAGTCACTTAATTTACAAAAGAGATATCAAGTGGTGTATATTAAATGAGAAATGTCTGTGAAATAGGATAGCAATAGGAGTCAATCTACCACAGACAATTTACCTATAGTTATGCCTCAACTATACACTATAGTTAAAAATGTAGACAAAAAATGTCAAGGCTGAACCTGAACCAAGGTTGTGTAGAGTACATTTTGTCTTTTATGTACTGCTGAAGGTTTGTAGTTTTATTGAATGGGTTTCAGTGTCTCCCATGTTCTCTTCAGATACAAACAAATACAAATACGTAATCAAATTCCATTAAATTGAATTACTCTAATATGTTAAGGAGCATCCAGTCTAAAAGGATGACTTACTGTGAAATGTCAGAGGACATTCAGGATAGAGTGATCATGTGCTAAAGTGAGAGAGAGAGAGAGAGAGAGAGACATGACACAAAATTAACTTACTTTAAAATGTGTCTAAATGATTATATTTAATTTCCTTTTTTCTCACAAACTGTTATTCCATTCCTAATTGGACTCACAGTAATCATAATAGTGATTATTGATGATTGAAAACAGCCAAAATAAACTAACATAAAGTGTCTTAATAGGGCGTTGCGCCATGACAAGCCAGCAGAACAGCTTCAATGTGCCTTGGCATAGATTCTACAAGTGTCTGGAACTCTACTGGAGGGATGCAACACCATTCTTCAACGAGAAATTCCATCAAGAGACAACTCAGGATATAAATGCTTCACCATAGGATGAAGGTGATCACTTTGCACTCTAAAGGCCTCGGTGTACTTAAAATGAAGTTGAATTTGGCGTATTCGCACAGGGAAGATGACGGGTTTGCAACCAAAATGAAGCGCCGCATTTGGCTTTGATCACCGCAGTGCGTGCAGGCTGGCTAGACAAACTTGTGAAAATGTTCTCACAGCCTTGTTCACCGCCTCCCAATACACCGTCGCTTGCAACTGGTCAACAATGTCACGTGATTGGTTGCGTTTTTTACGCATCCAGCTGTTCCTCTACACATGGCCCAAATGACAAAACCTAGCACACTTCTATCTAGCTAAGATTTGTTGGTTTATGCTAACATTTATGCTTTATAGCTAACATAGCTAGCCAGTTGCTAGCTAACATGTGTGGCTCAATTAGTATAAAAGTATAAAAGCCATCGTTAGCCACTACTACTGGCAAGCCCAGTGAGTTTTATTCCATTCCAGTTTAGCAAGCCATCTGAATTGCTGAACATGTTTATTTCAAATCTTTGGCTAATGTTGTCACGTATAGCTCATGTTTCTATTTATATTATGAGATAGTCAGTTAGCTACGTTAACTGCTATTTAATTGATAATACAGTTCACAACATTTAGATGGCTAGATAACTTGGCTGTGTTTAGATATGAAAATCTAAGACGTATTGCCAAGTAGCACTTATCTAGTAATCGTGCTTACTTTTCCTACCCAATTAGAAAACTAGAACTACTATCTTTAGGTGTACGTAATACTTAGATGGCTAGCAAGTTGCATAGCTGGGGGAATGCATTGTCTGTTGTGCCGAGGGTTCAGTGCAGCGTAATCTTTATAGGGAGACGGTAAAAGGACGCGTCAATGGCTATCTGCTCGTGTGTTCGCAAATGAGCTAGCCCGATGTTTGCTTTGTTTTGGATTTCACCCTTGGTATTTATGTTTCCAGTTCATAGTCTAGCAACTAGCAAGCTCCCCTATCTGGTGTGGGGCATCATTAAACACCAGACCTCATGTTACAGCATACTGACATTTGCTCGCAACGCTGTATTCGACAGCCTGTGCAAATTTCCAAATTCTATTTCATTTTAAGTATACCGAGGCCTTAAGGGGTTGAGTGGAACTAAATCATGCCAGGAAAATGCACCACACACCATAACAGAGCCTCTAGAACCCTTAATTTACTCAAGTGTTTTATTTAAGCAGTGTACAAGTATAATGATTCTGTTAATGTTCTGAGCAAACATTTATTATAATTTGATTACTATTGCTACTACTTTTACCACTGCACCCCTAAATCCGTCCCTAACCCTAGGTATTCTACTAGAGGTGAGCCTAACCTAGTATCGTGTGCCAGTGTATGTGTGCAAAACCAAAATAAATCAAAATAAACCAAAGGTCCACAGGCACTTGAGGTGAGGCTGTCTCAATCCCATGAGCACAAGGGTTAGGGGTGGGCGACTCACCCAAATCGGCGGGTTTCCACCACATGCCTCCTTCAGCCACTAGCCTGGTCATCAGGGCCAGCACAAGTCAGGGCTGTGTTCTACTTTATCTTCTACATTGCTACATAGAAGTGTGCACAATTTATGTGTGTCCCACAACTACAAAGTAAATACATTGAAAAAATGGAAAACAAAACAAAGAAAACCACCTTCCTCTGGCGGCACCTTCAAATCCAAGGCTTTCCCCAAATGTTGGCTGTCTCGCCCTACTTCCAAGTATTACTTCTGAAGTTGTGAATCACTCTTGGCATCCTATCCGGGTCTTGAGCATTGGGGTATTTTAAAATCCCTGGGTAAAAGGACTGCCCCCGCTACGTCATTGGTGTCCATAGCGTGCCAAAACAAAGACAACATAGACAGCATGTTCCAAACACTACTGCTACTGCTACCACCACTATTATTATTATTATTATTATATTACTTTCAATTCTATTACTAAAGTACGTATTATTCTTTCTGGAAGTAATAATATACTATTTTAAATATACCCCTTAGCCTTCAACAAGCAAACAGAGTTTCTTCTGGAACTCTATATCTAGTTATATGAATGCAATGTAAAAAATTATTGTAAGGAATATTTGTTATATGTGCATTCGAGGTTTAAAGAATGAACTGAGGTTACAACGATAATAGCTAATTATAATAGTCAGAGCCGGCTGATGTAACCATGGTAACCAGCCCCTAGATGCGTTAGACAGAGATATTACTAAAGAATATCGGTACATTACATGTACATTAGCCTACTTGCACCATATCATTGCAAAGCACCAATCTTTCTTGACTGTCTTTGTTAGCCATACAAGGACAATATTTCCAAGTTGGACAATTCGTGACCGCACACGACTTGAGATGCACATTATTGTTGTTATTCTCTCTTAACTGACATGCGGTTTCTTCACTTGCTTACACAGTGCACGCTCGCTCGCTATCGAGTTTCAGCTGCCTTCAGCTTTCCGTCCTTCGCACATGTGCGCAAGAACGTACAGCAGGCCAGTCCCCCACAGAAAGAAAGAAGATGCATGGAGAGACAGGATGTTGACAAGTTAAAAACAAATATTGACTGAAACCAGACCAAAAATCTTTTAACCCCCAAATTATCGAATGAGTGGGGTACTTTATGACGCTGCTTCATGTAAATCCACGGGTGTATATGAACATCGTCCATTCGGATCTTGCCCGAACTACAGCCGCACATAACAGCTCACATGCACAACATGTAGGGGGAATATCTTGCAGAGAAATTATAAATAATGACACCGGCAGGGGAGAAACTATGTCTGCTGGATACAACGGTGAGGAAAATGTATTGAATAATGTAAAACTGAAACAGAGAAAGTGAGAGGCAGAAGACAAGTCCACCTGAGCACATTTTGGGAAAGGCCATGGGGATTTATGTGTGCTGTGGTGACAAGGGCACTTTGTGAAATGTTTAAACGCCAGCTGTGTTATTTTAGAGCGAATGTTTAACCGATAGCCCACAGATCGCTCTGGCCCATTCCGAATTCCCTGAATTCCTTAAGTTAATTATAGTCAGAAAGCCTGCTGTGATGTGGACAGCCTGCTCTTCTGAGGCCAGGCTTCTCATAGATGCTGTTTAGCATTTATCGTTGCTGCATTAGCCCCGTTAGGACATTGCTCCCTGGCTTTTAATGATGTGACAAAGGCCTAGATTCAATCCTCAACTTTGATCTCAACTAACCGCAAAGGTTTGTTTTTATCTTCTTCTTCTTGTTCTTCACAGTTTGGTGAGCACAGCAATCATCCAAATTAACTTGTCAAACTGTATTGTGGAAAAACTATGATTTGAAATTCAAACAAATGTTGATTGAATCCAGGCCTAACTGTATAAAACTGTCTCTTCTATCTGTCCCTTTTACAATGTGTAGGATTCCCTTGTTAAAGAGATTTTAATCTCAACGAGTACTTACAATACCTGCTAAATAAAGGCTAAATAAAGAAATAAAATAAATAGGCCTTAAGCCTTAAAAATAAAAACATACTTGCATGTGTGTGCATTGATAGCGACCCCCAGTGCTTTTGTGCATTGCAAATGGCTCAGCCAGCCTCTGCCTAATGTCGGTGCGAGACACCGTTGGATGTTTACTCGGGACAGCAGGGCATTGTCGGCACAACAAAGAAGATTAAAGAGGGCTAGCGGCGGACTCGTTTGCATGTGTTCCTCACCTCATTAGGAGTTTATTGTGCTCGTTATGAGTGAGGGCAGGCTATTGTGCTCCTCGCTTTCGCACCGCGTTGAGAAGGTAGGGCCGGCAGGGCAGGGCTCAGAGCTTTCAGCTGACCTATGCAGTGTAGTTTTCATTTCAACATGTATCTGGAGATCGACAAAATGTCTGTCTTTATCTTCCTCTCTTCCTTTAATAATTTGCGAACCCACATCTTGTTCCGTTCAGACATATCAATATGTGTTTTTAATTTTAGTGATCAGTTTAGCAATCAACTTTTTTTAACGTGTTGGCACTGAAAGAAAGTAAGTGCATTCTCTGAATTAAGTAAGCCTAAAGGGGAGGCTTGTAACAGCGGTTGCAGCAGTTTTTTGTCTTCTTTTTTTATCACACATTGAAAGTCTTCATCCAGCTCTGTGTGTTGTAAATGCCTCATGAATGAAAAACGAACTTGTATCAAAGCCCCATGTAACTAAGCCATCATGTTTTATTAGTAAATGGATAGATTTGTTCTGTCCCTGAGTATATAAGGTTTTTTAGCGACACTGCTAATAGCAATTTCTGTAATTTACATTTTTCCAATAAATGAAATTGGATAACTAGACATCCTATATAATCTGTGGATTGCTATGCTATGGATTGTGATTTGATCCTTTTATAAGATGGCCTACAATGAACGCAGGCTGGCAATGTGAGGAAGACATTCACAGCTCGAAACACGACAGCTTCACCATACACTGGAACCACAGCTGACCTGAATCGTGACATTATCAATATGTCGACAGCCATGAAGATCTTTCTAATTTAATTTGAACAAAATCAGATCATTGTGAATCATAATTGCCTTCATGTGCTATGGTATTTAATCCAAGCTGGTGACTGTCGTTTCAACAGCATGTGACATATTAATGATTAGCATTGACCTTTCTATTAGGTAACAGCATACAAATCAAACTCCTTATGCTGCAATGATGTTTGCCATACATTTCTGTTTAAATCTGTTTGCTATTAAACGGTAAGGAGTCATCTTTTAGCCATCTAAATGTACATGAGCGTCACATTTATAGTTTCACAAATGTGTGATGTGCCATTGAAGAGCAGAGATCATACTTTGCCCAGAAAAAGTACCAGCTCATCAGGTAATGGATTAAACATGGTCTATCATCGCCACACTCCCTTTGGGCATGAACCTTCTTCTTTGTGTATTTATTAACTGCATAGTGATGGGAGATTGAGACCAACAATGGGTGGAACTACCATGGAACTACCCCACAATGGGGAGGTCTTGCCAATCGCTATACAAACCAATCAAACTCTGTATAGCAAAACACCTGATTGGTTCCAACTGAGATGAAAGCCATCACTGTTAATCAGCCATTTTGGGGTTCATCAAGTCTCACTCTCCCATCACTAATTGCATACATCAAAAAAGTGAATGTGGGCAAACCTTTTTTCTTTTGTGGTTTGAAAAGTTTCCAAATCCTATGGCTTGCCTCTGACAGCTGTTTAGCTCTGAGCCCACGGCTCACATTGCATCACACACTGATTGGGCACAAGCTGAACCTCAGCAATAAGACTCAGCTAAACAGCATACCAGCAGAAGGACATGTTTCCTGTTTCATTAGCAAACACATACATTTCTGTTGCGTTAGCACTTAACGTATATTTTTTAAACTATTAATTAAATAATTTCAGGTATCTAGGCTATTTTTCTTATTCAACTACTTTCTTGTAGTACATACACATTATAGTTAAAAACCGATAGACATCTGGACGTGTTGTTTATCATGAATTTTGCATCACTATAAAAATGAGCTTTTTAAGATCTTTGTCCAAAGGATTATGCAATGAACAGAAGTTTAAATTTGATTACTGTCTGTAGCAATTTTTCTGGGCATCTGGCAAAGTATGATAGTAATTGCTGGACATATTCAGTTTCAGATCTTCTGCTTAGTTAATCTAACCAGAGGCCCCAAAGTGTCACACAGCATGCCAAAGCATCTCTTTCTTTATGTTGCCATATTCTGCTGCCTGCCTGAAATTACTGTGCTGGATACTGTGCATGCTGGGGACAAACTGCAAAGAAGGCTTGGCTTGGAGAGAATGGATCTGGATTCTACTCTTTATAGAGAGATGTATTTATTTATACTTTCAAGATGTATTTGAGTGCAAGTAAAAAGAACAGCCAAATAAAAATGCTCAAGAAAAGTACTTTAATTTGCATATATAAAATGTAAATACATAAAACGTGCATGCGCGAAAATAAAACCTTATGCTGAGTTGGCACCTGCCAGAGAGGGCAATTTAATTTACCAGTGACCACATTCCCTTCAAAACATTGCTCAATAGCACCACAAAGCCAATTATGAAACCTAAGAGGGTACTCAGGACATTGGCAGAGCTAGGCAGTTTGGCAGTGTGCAGGGTAATGGCTAAGGCCTTAGACTAGCCCCGAGGGGTATAAATTCATCTTGGATGGGACATTGCTGTTTTACCACAGAGCAAAGTACATTCTTGTATGCATAGTGTAAAGTGAGCATTATAAGTTGACCAGGACAAAGGTGTCTTGTTAAGAAAATTGCTAGTAATATTTATCATTAATACTAGAATTGTAAAACCTTTTTGGGAGAGAAACAGCTTAAAGGAATTTTATGCATATGAGTTTTGTTTTTAGTCCTTCGTCTTTATTGTAGTACGAATGCATTTGTTTGTAAATATTTTTACATTCTAAAATTAATAAAAGCGAAAACTTTACTGGTGAAAAGGGTAGTGGTGCGTATCGTCTTAATAGCTGGAACTTAGATAAGTTATATCTAGACAAGTATGCTGAATCCATAGATTTTTTTGTTTGCATATATATATATATATATATATATATATATTAGTGGTGGGACTCGATTAAAAAAATTAATCTAATTAATTAGAGGCTTTGTAATTAATTAATCGAAATTAATCGCATTTTAATCGCATATCAATATTTGACACGAGAAGCAACATTTTTCAATTCAAATGGATTTTGGTATACGAGTGAATCAATGAATAGACATATACATAAGTTTAAGCAGCAAAATCTTGTTTATTTTAGCTACTACACAGACCAGTGCAATTTTTAACAAAGTGCAGCAATTTTAGGAATATGATAGTGCAAAGGACCTTTGGAAGAAGCTGCTGGATTTTTTTCGAAATTGTCTTTCTGCATGGCAGTTCATAAATTGTGTCAGACGACGCAATCTGTAGCACCTTTTCTAGCCCCTTATCTTCGACCACCGAAAGTGATCTACAGTCCACGGCAATCCAATGAGCCAGTGAGTTGGTTACTTTGTTAGGCGTGGTCTTACTCATCTTGGCTCTGAACTCCGTCATCTGGTCGAGTGTGGGTTGGCGACTCTGCTTGCTCGTACTAGGACTAACGTTAGCCTGATCAGCGTTAGCTCTGGCTTCCACGCTAGCTGCAACATGTTTAGCATTGAGAAACGTTCCGTGGTGTCTGGAGTGCAAAAATATAGTGCGATTAAAAAATGCGTACATTTTTTAACAGCGTTATTTTTCTGTAATTAATTAATCGAAATTAACGCGTTAAAGTCCCAGCCCTAATATATATATCTCATGGATTTATGAAGAAAAAAAATTATTTGTGGTAAACATTTTAAGGAATCGTACAGGAGCAGGATATGTAAATAAGGGCTCCTTGGTGTCTAAATTCAGTAGGTAGAGCATGGTTCTGTGTGGCTCAATGGGTAGAGCATGGTTCTGTGTGGCTCAGTAGGTAGAGCATGGTTCTGTGTGGCTCAATGGGTAGAGCATGGTTCTGTGTGGCTCAGTAGGTAGAGCATGGTTCTGTGTGGCTCAATGGGTAGAGCATGGTTCTGTGTGGCTCAGTAGGTAGAGCATGGTTCTGTGTGGCTCAATAGGGAGACCATGGTTCTGTGTGACTCAGTAGGTAGATCCTGGTTCTGTGTGGCTCCGTAGGTAGATCATGGTTCTGTGTGGCTCAGTAGGTAGAGCATGGTTCTGTGTGGCTCAGTAGGTAGATCATGGTTCTGTGTGGCTCCGTAGGTAGATCATGGTTCTGTGTGGCTCAGTAGGTAGAGCATGGTTCTGTGTGGCTCAGTAGGTAGAGCATGGTTCTGTGTGGCTCAGTAGGTAGAGCATGGTTCTGTGTGGCTCAGTAGGTAGAGCATGGTTCTGTGTGGCTCAGTAGGTAGAGCATGGTTCTGTGTGGCTCAGTAGGTAGAGCATGGTTCTGTGTGGCTCAGTAGGTAGAGCATGGTTCTGTGTGGCTCAGTAGGTAGAGCATGGGTCTGTGTGGCTCAGTAGGTAGAGCATGGGTCTGTGTGGCTCAGTAGGTAGAGCATGGGTCTGTGTGGCTCAGTAGGTAGAGCATGGGTCTGTGTGGCTCAGTACTTAGGTTGTGGGTTCAATTCCCACATGTATGCATTTACTACTGTCGATTTTGAAACTGTCGCGATAAAAGTGTCTGCTAAATGGCATATGTTCTCCCATCGTCGCCAGGCCTCCTGGGCGGGGAGATGGGGCATGTAGAGCTTGAAACAGTCACTGGCCCACAGTTGAAAGCATCAGAGAATGGGTGGCATATGTTGGAACTGCAGATCACCTGGGAAAAACAAACGATTCACAAACTTTAATGGAGAATGAGAATAGGTGTAACAGGTTTAAAGATAGTAGACTCAGGGGATCTGAGCCTGAGATCCTGAGAGTTTTAGCCTTGATTAAGTTGTAATGAATAATACACCTCTGTGTTTTAAGGGGTGGGGGTGGGGGGGGGGGGTTGAGAGCAGAACGATAAGGGTATTAAAAATAGGAACAAGCAAGAACACTAATTGGCTTTAAAAATAAATCCTCCAATCTACTTATCATCATAAATTCCCCTCCAGAATGCTGATGTATCATTATCGACATTCAAAGCAAAGGCTTAATTCACCATGGAAACAGTGAAAATACTATATAGCCTACTGTGGAAGGAGTATATCGTTGAAATAAAGTAAAAGAGCACACTTCGACCCAGTGTGCTATGTGTATTTATTTATATATTTATATATATATACAGTACCAGTCAAAAGTTTGAGTACACCTTCCATCTGGACTACGGCTAATCGGGCACTCCTTCATTCTTCAGCAAGATAACGACCCGAAACACACCTTTAAGTTGTGCCAGATCTATCTGGTGAAGGAGGAACGTGAAGTACAACTCAAACTGATGACCTGGCCTGCCCAGTGTCCAGCCCTCAATCCCATAGAACTTGTATGGGACGAACTGGACAGAAGAGTCAAAGCAAAGCAACCCACAAGTTTCTCTGAGAATTGCTGCAGGACAGCTGGGAAGACATATCGGGTGATTTCCTGCTGAAACTTATTAACCGAATGGCCCGTGTTTGTGAGGCTGTTATCACAGCAAAGGGTGGCTATTTTGAGGAATCCAAGACTAAATTTTCAATATAATTTTCTTGAACATTTCTTTGATGTTCATTTTGTTCATTGTTACATGTGTTTTTGTCATTTTAAAGTATTTACAGAAACGTATACGGTGTAAAGCATTGTCAATTATGAGATAAACCTAGTTTCCAGCAGGTGTACTCAAACTTTTGACTGGTACTGTATAGTATATATATAACCAAAGAGCAGTGTAAAAAGCTCTCTAAACATTGAATCAAAAAAATGTTAAAAATCCAGAATTGATCAATGCCAGTCCTTACATTTATGCAGACATTGCAGAGGCTTGTGTGTTGATGTTGAGGTTTTCTCTGCTGGTTTCCAAACATAACTTTCATTATGGAAACACAAATCACAATGCCACAACTGCAGGGAACCAGCAGCGGGAACACCAGTGTCCCAGATAAGCTGGGGTTTGTCCCCCGTCCCAACTCCTGATGTGAAACCATACCTCTCGGACCTTTTATGGATACAGATCATCTTTTTTTCTCAGAGAAAATTAACCAGTGCTCAACCTCAAGATGAAATCCAATTTCATAATAGGGCCCAAAAGTCGTCCTTTCTTTGAGAAAATATTGGAATAATAATTGAATTGTATGAGGCCCTGGTCTTAAAACATGACATGTGTATATATATATTAATGATTGTTATATTGAAAGTCTGAATAGACTAATTTTCACCCATCCTTTTAATAATCCCTAACCTCTAATTACTCATTCAACTGAGTTAGTAATGCAAGAGTATGAAATGATATGGGTTTCATTTATTTTATTTGTATTTACCACTTTTGTCAGTGTCCTTAAGAGCAGTTGTAAGATATAAACTCACACATTCAAATGAGCTGCTTGAGCTCTCCAGTGCTCCTGTAGCTATCCCTGACCTGGAGATGAGGGGAGAGAGAGAGAGAGGGAGGGGGAGAGAGAGAGAGAGGAGAGAGAGAGAGAGAGAGAGAGAGAGAGAGAGGGAGATAATCTGTTTCATAGTAGACATCCAGTCTCAATCCATCCCACATTTCTGGGGCACTGGTGACATTTAAACAGCACTTATAATTAACAGCTATTTTTAACCTGGACAAAAAGGGAAAAAAAATAATAATAATAAATGGAGCAGGGGCGACATAGGAAAGCATTAAAATTGCCCCAGATTCTCTGCTGAATGGGACACACCACAGCAGTACTCCGGGAGATCAAAGTAAGAGAAAGAAGATGGTCCGATCAGTGGGGATAAATCGGCCCCATTATAATGGCGCTTGAATAGGCCTCTTTGCAGCTGAAACACTTTAATAACTGCATTCATTACAGTCATGTCCACTCCGTCTACTGTATCTGCAGGCTTAATTGAGTTCTTTTCTTCCTGCAAATTAAGATGTGCTGGCAGTAGCAGTGACAGGCTGAAGAGAGAGACCAAGAGAATGGGTAGTTTTTTGGTGTTTTGTGTGTGTGTGTGTGTGTGTGTGTGTGTGTGTGTGCGTGTATCTGCATGTGTGTGAGTGTGTGTACGTGTGCTTGTGTGTGTGTGTGTGTGTGTGTGTGCTGTGTGTGTGTGTGTGTGTATGTGTGTGCGTGTGTGTGTGTGTGTGTGTGTGTGTGTGTGTGTGCATGTGTGTGTGTGTCTATGTGTGTGTGTGAATGGGTAGCGGTTTATCAGAGCAACTCCCTCTGGACATCTACATCTACCTCTAATTATGCTGAATGCAAATGGGTCCTCTCGGAGCAAATACAGAAGAGCCAGTCATTGTTATGTGCCTGTACGTCTGTCTGTCATCTGTGTATTTATGAATTCATTCATTTATTTGTTATAGTCACCTGCTGACTTTTATCTTTTTTGGGGGGGTGGGAGTAGTGCTGGAGATTCAGCAAATGTATATTATTCCACATGTTTTTTTCTTTGAAAAAAATAGAAAAGTACAAGATATGCTAATGCAATTAATTATACACAGTGCATACTTTGGTTTCTGAAATGATTTGTTTTTCTTTGTGGTTAGCCTATTTGAGCTGTTCTAAGCATCATATCATTTTACAGGGACCTAGAATCTGACACTTTCAAGAGTACTCTTCCCACAATGAGCTCATTGCATTAGACATACAAGCATATCATTATTATTATATGTTGTATAATAAGCATATTATTATAGTTATTTTATTTATTTAAAGTTCTAATTGGACTTATTATACAAACATATTAGCAATTGTGTTCAGAATTAATCCTACAAATATTTTATTAAACAAATTGGTTGAACTAAATTAATCCAGCTTCAGGAGTCCCTGAACACATTGTTTTTAATTAAGTGCAAAATGCATTCATTCATAAAGTACACGAATAAGCGTGTAAACAAGCAGTTGACTAAATGGGTGATAGAATGAATTATTTGATTACTTTCTAATCTTTTACACTCCAAATAGTTTTCTTTTTAGTTCTGTATCTATGCTGTCACCAAATGAGAAAATAGCTTGCCATAATCCAAGATGCTTCATTTAGTTTTTCGTCCGATGGTCATGCCCTCGATTACACGTTCGGGGCCTGATAAATGAGGTTCTTTGCCATCCTTAAACAGACATCACAACTCCATCTCTCTGTGAAGCTGCCTCACTTCAAGCATGATGGGTAATGCTATAGGACATAGCCTAATATAAATGTTTGTGCTTGGAATCGGGAAAGACTGTAGGACAAACGAGCATGACCTTCAGCCGTGTGTTTTAATATCCTCCAGCACGGAGGCGCCATCAGTCACAGAGACACAGACGTTGCACTGAGCCCATGTCTAAGTCTACAGACTCTTCACCAAACTGCATTCGTCCCTTCCTATAAGTTAGAGTGGGGTTTGGGGGGGGTCGCTCTGAAATGATTTATGAATTAGTGGCAAAAAAAAAGCTCTGAAAAAACAAGCTCATACAACAATATGCAATTATCAGATATGATGTGGCATTAAATATGTTCAGACATTTTGTATTTTGTAATGTTAGCTGTAAATATATCAATATCATACCGATCCCAATATCAAAAAACCTTTTTCTCACAAAACAAAGGAAGACAAATTCTTAAAGCATGTCAAAGTTTTGCTTTAGAACTTCACTTTCTCATACTGAACATGGCCTTGGTTCAAGTGTCTTTTTCAGAATTTTTTATCTCTGATTTTTAATTAATAAATTTAAAAACATTGAAAGTATTTTTAAAAATAATAATAATAACTGAAGCTAATTTCTCACCTCAGGCCTGTCCTTGTCGGGGACAGGTATGAGATGATAAATTATTCCTCTTCAACAACATTTCCAGGCTGTACATAAACAAAAGACCATTAATGCTTTGTTTTCTCTTTTTTTCTGCTGCAAAAAGCACAAAACACCAAAATGTTGTCTCCCTACATAGGGTTAAAATGGCCATTGTCCACCGTTCTCAGTGTGAAACAGCAGGGTAAAAAACACCCCAACCAAGGGAGGGCCCCAGCTGTCTCTACTTCAAGCACTGAAGTGAAGCTGTCCTCTGAAAAAGGAGCTTTTTGGCACTCTCTCCCCGCCCCCCATCTTCCCTCCAAAATTGGTGCCGCCACCCCTCCACCCACTTCCTTTTTGGGGGCTGAAGCGCACCTTCCCGCGAAAGGTCGCAGGGGTCACACATCTGCATGTGAAATGTGAACCCTTTGACATTCCAGGGCCGCCCTAAGTCCCCTCTGCCTTTTGTTTGCTAAAGCGCTGGTGTCAGGCCTGACGGGCCAATCGCACGCCTCGCTTCTCCTCGCCTCGAACCTGTACTGTCCCTCACAATGTGGGACGTCTGGCCACCGCCGGTGTGCAGGAATTATTCCTACCCTCACCCCACAATGAAGGAGGGCCTGCTGTAACAAGCCACCCTCCCAAAATAGACAAGGCAGAACTGCGACAGAGGGGTACGGCCAGGGGAGACACTCAAAGCCTGAGAGAAACCTTTCCTGTCATCGAGTTTTGTGTCTTGTTTTCATTTTTATTGTAATAATTTTCACATATATTATAATTCTTTACATATTTGTAGCATGAGGTTCACATCTGTGACCTGTTTTAATATCTTGATGATCTGCAGGTTCTGGTAATATGTTGACTGTTGACAATTGTCTCGCTATCTTTATTGTCATCGGCCATACCACTTGTGCATAATAAACTTGTGAACCACGTTTCAGAACCGATGCAGCTCTGAAGAGAACCAACACGCTGAAACATTTTAAATCACATGGAGCATGTACAGCACACATTCACAATGTGATCTCTGTAAATAATTTTAGTGAAAAGTCAAACCCGACCTTGAAAAGCAGCCGTGTGGACAGCGAGCTCTCCTCCACCTTGTCCTCCGCAGCCCATCCCCCCATACTCTGACCCAAATCCAGTTTTAGGTCAACCTCTCACTAACCCAAGCACTGAGGCATCGTCCAGCTCTGAGGGGGGCGGAGCAGGAGAGGATGATGGGAGAAAAAAAACAATGAGTGTTCTGGGGTGTCGGTGGAAGTTGCCCAGGAACGCTGATCTGAAGTCAGTTTTGTGTTTTTCTCCCTAAAGTTTCAGGTTAGGATTTTGGTAGAGTTAACTGGTCCTGTGACGGGGCTTCTCCCTCAAGCATGTTCTGGACAGTCCAGTGTTTATACACTGAAATGCTGCTGCTTTCACATTTTACCACAGGCTCCTCCCTCTTTCTCTCACATTTCTTTCACTGACTGGGTGGGAATGCAGTTATGAATATATTCATCATTAATTTCTTATCCACAAACTAATGATAAGAAACAAACATGTATAAGAACACAGGAAGAAAAAGCATAAAGTAAAGACTTGTATCCCAGTTCCAATGCCTGTACACTTCACAGTGATGTTTGACCCTCTGGAAGGTATTTAAGGATTTGAAATGAGTCTTTAACTGGGAACAGCTAAAGCAAGGGCATTTGGAAGATCCTCTCATATTACACTTTCAGAATTGAACTGCTGGATTGTAGTAGCAAGCCAGGTCCTACTGAAAATGCTGAGTAAGTTTCTCTTAAACAGGACCCTAAGGGCTCCATTTACAAAAAAAACAAGAAACATTTATGAGTAGAGAATCGAGCTCTCTATCAGTAACACTGTGAACGACGCTTGTGTTTTTCATTTTAAGGGTAAAGGAAAACAAAATAAACAGTATAGAAACATAGCATTTTCAGAGCGCCTCTGGGTTTCATAGATACGGGGTCATTTTGGGGATGAGGATCCATTATATGCTGCTGTCATCCTTTTTTCTCCATTTTCTACTCAATTTGTTGCAGTCTTTTTTTCAAACCTTTGAACAGATAATCCAGGAATACCACACCAATTACATCCAAACGAGGAAATCCAATCTGGTATTTCTGCATGATGACTTCAGACAAAGCGCAGAGCATTGCAAACGTTCATTAACAGGGAGGGACAGGTTTAAACTGTCTCTCGAGGGGTGTGCAGAATTTTCCTTGACACAGCAATGCAACTGCACAATAAAAGATTCACTTGTGAGACAAAATTAACAGCTGATAACTAAGAGTTGCTGCTGAAAATCAAAATGTGAAGGAATCGCACATGCACATGCACACGTACACACACACACACACACACAAACACACCACACACACACACGCACTCACACGCTCTGCTCTGGTGGTTCTGTGTGGTTCAGTAGGTAGAGCATGGCATTGACAACACTTAGGTTGTCAGTTCGATTCCCATTGGTACGACATATACTGAAAAATGTATGCATTCACTACTGTAAGTCGTTTTGGATAAAAGCGTCTGCTAAATGGTATATATTATTATATAATTCATATATTGTATTACACTCATTACATGGCTGAGAGTGACTAGAACCAGAAAATCCTTCAGAATGATGACTTAATTTCAGACATATTAACATGCACTAAATAGATTTGAGTGCAATAGAATAAAAGCAAATTACACACACTTTAAGCCAAGAGATGATTTGACTTAATTCCAATGCTTTAATTTTGGTATACAGTAGAGAGGCCTTAACTATTTGTTAGGGGTGAAACACTTATCAAAGGTGGTGCAGGGATGGTCCTTCAAAGTAATTAGTTTTGTGATTATACATTACCTCCAACCATCCGTACAGGAACAAAAACTTGTGAGAAAACTTTTGCGAGCCTTACGTAATCCTATAATAGTCTGTCCTCCTCTACAACATTTTTATTCTGGTGCCCAGGGTGGTGCTAGCAGGGAGGAAACGCAGACCTAAGGAGTCTGGAGCTGCAGATGACCCAGCTGCCATTGAATCATTAGACCTGATTGACCCTGCCAGCATCTCCTCCACCGAAATCCAAAACCGCACGTCCACTGCTAGTTAAAATGCTGTAGGTTTCTCCCTCCATCTCCGATTCTTCTTTTTTTCCCTTTTTTTTACGATGCCCATAAAACGGAAGAGCGAAGCTATGCTTGAACTAATAATATCAGAGCGCGCCGAGGGTGATTGATGATCTTTGCGACGGGCTGAATGGGTTTCATCTTTCTGGGGGTGTTTTATCACTGACTTGTTTGGAGTCATGTGCAGCCACCAGAGCGGGTGAGGCAACACGTGCTTGATTTACGACATTTGAGACACTTTTGTCATAAGTACATTTATTTTAAGACGGCACTTACGTTTGATGCTTCGCAGGACCTAAATATATATATTCTTTCTGTTTATTTCTCCCGTACTTTCTTGTGCGCGCGGCTCTTTCGGATGGTGGGAAAGCGTACTCCTGTGGGACGAGGGCAGGGGATGAGTCAAGCATTTTTTCGGGCCCAGCGTGCCAAGAATTATAGAGGGAAGACAGCAGTGAAGCTCCCACACCATTCCTCCTTTTTAACTAACCCTAACCCTTCCAATGGAGATTACATGATACATCAGCGGTAACGGGGCCTGACTCCCCTGGGGGGTTTACTCTCATGTCCTCAGTAGCTGTGCCAGGAGCATGCTGTTTGTCTTTTTTAAATCCTGTTAGTCACTTTTATCAGATGTGTTTTCCCTTTTAACTCTTTGTGTCAACATGGATGTGGACATTTGCTTGTGGCAATCATCTGTGAAACACGTGAGGTTCCGCTTCTTGTCAAGTTTGTGTTTCCTGTCACATGCGTCCTTGTTTGGTCAGTTGGTTGGTTGGCTGTGGTATTTAATCCCAAAACAGGAGGGGATTTTTTTTATCGGTTTAAAGAGCTGTGAAGTGTAGCTTTCTGTCACTGATACCCCATGATGGCTCCAACGGAGTGTATTTGACTGCTTAAAACCAAGAAATATAAACCCTTCTACAACCTGATAATGTGACAACAAAAACTGGACTTTGAGGAGCAGTGAAGTACAATTATTACTACACTTGTATCTTAGAGGTTGCAGGTTACATTCCCAGTTGGGTCACTGCCATTGTACCAATGCAATGAGCAATGCACTTAACCTGAATTTCTTCAGTAAATATCCAGCTGTATAAATGGATTGTATCTTAAATAAGTAAGCTGTGTAAGTCACTCTGGATAAGCACATCTTCTAAATGCCAAAAATTATAAATATTAAATGTGAGAAGCAAACATTCTTGGGTCAATGTTGTTAAAGGGTAGTTTGGAAGTATGTGGAAAAAGGCCAAGTCACTTGTAGAAGTGGTCTTGCTGTCATGGTGTCCCATCCAATGAGGGAAGCCGACATGATGATTGCTGCGCATAAGAGTGGCCCTGTAGTACCGGGTTACGGTCGACACTTGGCGAGTGCCGTCTCGGAAGAGGTGTCAGGTCGCCTTCGTCACCACCGGTCACAGCGAAATCACCTTACTAGGGGGGGATTGACATAGAAATAGTGGGTCTAATTGGCTACCAAACTGGGAGAAAAAATGGGAAAAAATGATTAAATAACCCGTTTTTGTTGTCACATTATCAGGTTGTAGAAGGGTTTATATTTCTTGGTTTTACACAGCAGAACCCACTAAAGAGTGGCTGCATCCACTCTGTTTCAAAGATGCAGCTCTTTGGGAATGTAAGAGGAATCCTTACATGAGTAACCTCAAAAGAGACTAACCAGAAGAATAAGGAGAAATGGAGAATGCAGAGCTTTTCAGCTATAAGCACATTTAATGAACAGGGCAAGAACAGACAGACAGGAACTGCTTGGGAGCATGTATGAATCAGTCATGAACCCTGCTTTGCTCAGGGTTGGCCCAATGCATTGGTCTTCTTTGCAGGCCATGCTGTACACACAAATCTTATTGTTCTGGTACTGCAAAATATATTTCAAGGGTAACGCTTTAAGAAATTAGTCTTATAAATGGTTAATACAGTATCAATAACTATGCTATAAACCATTTACATATTTCATATGTTTAATAAATGCTAGTAGTGTGTGCTTGTGTGTGTGTGTGTGTGCATGTTTATGTCCTGCAGGTCAATGGATCTGCCTGATTGTCTACCCAGATATGTTGTTTTAATGAAACAGTTAAACTCATTCCTGGTGTGTGAATAACAATATCAGGGTACATCTGGGGCCTCAGTTGATGCATGTGCTCCAGGTGGCCATTATACCACCAGTCCCCCACACTTTTCCACTTTTGCTGAAAAAAATGTATCAAATCGCATTGCAAATATGTTTTTACATATTTCAGCACATGCTGCTGGAGTCAACCAAACAGGCCTTTATGGAAAGATGAATTCTGCACATGTGAACCAAACAGGCCTTTATGGAAAGATGAATTCTGCACATGTGAATCACATGTGATGCACGTGTATACCACACATTTACTTCTCAGGCATTCATATGTGATCACATACACTGTATACTTGTGTGTTTTGGACATTTCACATGTGAAATAAGTTTTCCATTAGCGGCACTTAATTTGTCCCAAACAGAATTAAGATGTTTATGAATTTATTATCAATCATTTATACTGTTTTATTTAGTTTCAATTTGACTTGATATCTTCAGAACCAGAAAACTAAGTTTGTCTTTGAAGGCACAGAGTTACTAAATGGAAGGTGATATATTAGATTGTAAGGGCAGCGGCTGAGGCGTTAAAATATATTGACATGCCCATGGCATTCAGTGGCAGAGTTAATCAGAAGCCTATGATCATTATGTTCCAGACTCAACTGCACAATACTGTACTTCTGCGTCCTCAGTCAAACACAGTAGTCTGCTACTGTGAGGGCATGTCTAAGGTGTAGCTGTCAAATGTCCCCCCCTCCCCTGCTCAGACCAGGCACAGCAGGTTCCACAAGCAGCAGGTGCAGCACAGGGAAGAAAACTGACAGCACACACTCTGATATATCTCAGGCAGTGTAAACACATACATGAACACACATGCACACATACACACCCGCCCACACTTGGAACAATACTGTATGGATACTGTACATGAATAATGTATGAGCACACAATTAAAGACACACAATTAAATTTTAGATTTAGCGATAAAGCATATTGTAGGTGTATACTAGCCATATAGAAATGTGAAAATATTTCAGTGTCTTCACACACCAGCCAGTCTTATCATTTATTTATTTCAGATTATTATTCTAGAAAGATCCTTACCCTTAAATTATTAAACATGTGAGTGACTTCATTTGAAATAAATCATCTTTGAGTCATGCCATAACAAAGGTATTGGGTCTCTCTGCATGAGGTCTATCTGATGCCTTTGATGTAACAGTCTAGCTAATAATCACACACAGTGATTGAACACTTACCACTGATCCACAGGTCTGAACACACTGAAGACTGCACTTCCCAGGGGAGTGCACTATCTATAGAGGGGAATTCCCAGAAGGGAGAAAGAGAGAGCGAAAGAGAGAGAAACGGAACGAGAGCAGAATAAAGTCTTCACTTGTAGAGTGGAGGAATCTGAGCCAAAAGCCATTCCCCATCCTGACGGATTTATGATCGATGGGGTTTTATTGGATTATTCTCAGATAGATTAAGTGATGAGACGTTGAATTGCTGGCCGCATCAGTGTGACTGAAGTAAAAGCATGAAAACATTGACTTTTGTCTGGTTAGGAGGGAAATTTATTTTTCCCAGACTGACAATCCTTTTAGAGGAAACCAGGCATGCTGCCAGGGCTGCCGTGTCATACATCGCTGTTTGAAAACACAACACACATCTTAAAGCGCTTTTAATGCTCGTCGCGCTCGTAGATCTTCCTGAATCGCTGGGTAGTAAATAGGCCTGCTTTGTCTAATTCACCCTCTCCGTCTTTCTGCGGAGGGGAAGGATGAGCGCAGCGAGGGCGGGAGCCCAGTGCAGCCACCGGCTGACTGACGTAGCTGGGCCTAGCTTGTAATCATTGCCGAGCTTGGAGACAGTGCGTGTTAGTCTCTTCATCCTAATCAATAGGAATGTATTAGTCAAACAGTTCTCTCTTTTTTTGCGCGAGAGCCGCGACGCTGGAATGTTACCACGGTGTTAACCACTGAAGAATAAGCGCCGCTTTGAGTGGAATCCTCTCAGACTGAAATATGAGCCCTGTCAAGAGGCCCTGTCTGTTCTGCCGTCGGGGTAGAGTAATCGATGGGAGAGGAAGGGAACAGAGAATCAGTCATTTACACTGGCTGTGCTGCTAAAGGATTCAAAGGATTTCATTAGAAATGTGTTGCCTGCGTGCGAGGGTGTGCCGGATTGTGTGAGAGGGTGTGTGCATTTGTGTTTGTGTGAGTGTGTGTGTGTGAGAGAGAGAAAGAGAGTGTGTGTGTGTGCCTGTAAATATGTGTATGTGTGTGTGTGTGTGTGTGTGTGCACATGCGCTGTGCAGTGCATTTATCAGATTTCTCCACTTGCAAGGTGCTGTATTAGGTTGATCCATAAAATGTGATTACTTGGTACAAGCAATCTATGGATT
Organism: Aldrovandia affinis; assembly: GCA_029706075.1. NCBI lineage: Eukaryota > Metazoa > Chordata > Actinopteri > Notacanthiformes > Halosauridae > Aldrovandia > Aldrovandia affinis. The sequence continues at coordinate 1,556,592 of JAINUG010000079.1, forward strand.
GCTTATAAAACACGATTAGTATGCGATTGATTAGACCTTCAATGGATAACTGTTCTCTGGGAAGACATCATCCTTACCATGTTTGGCAAAATTTCCCAATCGATCTCTGTCTTTGGGGATATGTTGAGCAGGCAGGAAGGGGGTGCATCAGGCAGCATCATGTTGGGGATGGTGATTTAATAAATGTTCAGTCTTTCTCCATAGGAATCCTTTAACTGTCCAAAAACTTCCCTTGCACATCAATATTACTCCCTATGAGCCAATAATAGTCATATCCCTATGAATCAGCCAACATTATTCCATATCAGTAAATATTACCTTGTGGCTTCCATGGCCTACACGGTTGCATAGTTACAGCATTTAATTTAGCATTTGTCACGTCTCGTGTTCGTGTTCCCCGCAAATAGATTATTTGGTTCATTTAATGTTTTCCTGGTTGTCCGGTCTGTGTTTTCACTATCGCTTACCTGTTTCCAGTCTCGTCATTGTATTATCGTTTTCACCTGTTCCTCATGTGCTTGATCGCAGCCAGCTGCATTCATGTTAATTCCTGATTGTTTCTTGTTATGTCTGATGTATATAAGCTGTGCATTTTCCCATGTTCGTTGCCAGATTGTCTTGTGCTTCACACCTTTCCAGTGATTTCTTTGTTTACCCAAGTTTTGTTTCATTGTGTTTGTGTTCGTGCTCCTGTGTTCGTTTGTGCCTCAGTTGCATTCCTTATCCACCTGTTCGTGCTCCTTGTGGTTCCAGCCCCGCTCCTCTCTGTGTTTCCCGGACTGCTTTCCTGGTACCGACCTCCGCCTGCCCATTGACCACGTCTTGCCTGCCTGTGACACAGCTGGACCCTGAAACGAACTTTGCCTGTCCCCGACTACTCTCTGGATTTCCCAATTGCCTGGTTTGCCCCTGCTTGAACTTTGCCTGTCCCCGGCTACTCTCTGGACTCCTGTATTGCCCTGATTGCTCCCGTGTGAACATTGCCTGTTTTTGCAATAAAGAACATTATTGCATTCTTGGGTCCGCGCCTGGTTTTCCGACACCGTTCCTGACAGCATTACTCACCTATCAGTCAACATTACTCACTATTAGTCAACATTACTCACCAATCAATCAACATTACTCCCTATCAGTCAACATTAATACCTATCAGCCAACATTACTCACTATTAGTCAACATTACTCACCTATCAGTCAACATTACTCCATATCAGTCAACATTACTCTCTGTCAGCCAACATTACTCACTATTAGTCAACATTACTCATCTATCAGTCAACATTACTCACCTATTAGTCAACATTACTCACCTATCAATCAACATTACTCACCTATCATTCAACATTACCCCCTATCAGCCAACATTATTCCATATTAGTAAATATTACCTTGTGGCTTCCACGGCCTGCATGGTTGCATAGTTACAGAATTTAATTTTGTATGTATACAGTCAGTTAGGAACTAAAACTATTGTGGTTTAGTACTTAGCAGTGTCTGTGCCTGAAACCTTCCAGGAGGAGGAACCAGTGGTCAACCCCATGACACACAGCACCATGGCAACCAGGGGCAGTCATCGCAGCCATGCGCTTGGTTTCTATAGTATCAGTCGAGGGCCGACTCCACCCTCAATGGCTACCCTCGAACCTCAGTACGATTATGCTATGATCCAGAAATCGTGCAGATTCAGCTAAAAAGAGCAAAGCCCATGCATCCACCATTGGTTCCCAAACAGCAGAACCTTCATTACCTCTGATTCCCTAAGAACAGATATCTCCACAGATGTCCAAAGAACGGCTAGACCGGCGTCTGAATGTGCTAATATTTTTGTCATGGTCACAAATAATGTCCCATAATGGTCATCAACTTTAACGATTAAAACAATAAATGCAGCATCGAAATCCATTTACTGACAGAGCTAATGAAATTCTTCTTTAGAATTTACAATATATTGCATGTACCTCCTTTATGTAAATCATTCGTGTATGGGTATATTATTGTAGTGGGTAATAAAATGTTGATGGGGAATTTGTAATTCACTTTGCAAAATTGCATGCTATATTTTAAGAGACGTTTTGAAATGTGTGCCCAGTTTATTGTACATAATTGCCTAAATATTCCCAGCACAGGCAGCAACTATGAATTCATAAGGCCCATAGTGGATTAGGCAGTTATCCATTAAGTGTATATAACAACTGGTTGTAGTGAAGGCTACTTGGTTTTCACTGAAAACAGAGCAGTCTCGCTAAAAGATCTCTGCTCTGATGATTAAACCACTTTTGACATGGGGTAATTGACAGTTCCTGTAAAAAAAACGGGTCAACGTTTCTTTGCTTTAATTCAAAGGAAATTATCATTATGGGCTGCTAATGTTCACAAGCAACTTAATCTGTTTAAAATGAAAACAAAATCAGATATCACTCCCTGCCGAGCTGTCCCCTACTGCTAAGTAAGTTATTTAAGTGTGACGCAGTGAAAATGTTTATTAGACATCAAAGAATAAGACTTAATCTATGTAACTGGACCCCGCAACTGGGGCCTTGAAGGAGAGGAAAACAGACGGAGGAAAAATAGATCCCGGTGATAAAAGCCTGACACGATTACCTCTGCATTCTCTGAAGATCCTACCACACTGCCAGCTCCACAAGCAAAGACCACCACCAGGGGCAGCACAAGTAACCTGACATGCTCACACACACACACACACACACACACACACACACACACACACACACACACAAATGCATATACACATATACATACGTACACATGCACACACACACACACACACACACACACATACATACATACACGTATGCATACACATACACATGCATGCTCACACACACACAGAGACACACACGTATACATACACATACACATGCACACACTCACACACATACGCACACATAGACAAACACATACATAACCTTGCACGTGTACATATAGACAGAAATGCACGCATACACACATAAATCAGTGAAAAGGCACATACTTTAATTCTATCTAAATGATTTATAATGACTCACTATACACTGAAAATAAACTGAAAAACAATTAACAAATAAACATTTTACAAGGCAAAAAGGTATGAGAAAAACAACACAGCGGGGGGAAATTGTACCTAATGAAGAGAGACTGCTAATGCTGAGGGGGGAAACACTCCCTGACCCCAAACCGTGTCCCTCGTTACAGTCAAACAGAAATGTGTTATTATTTTCCTCTCTGTGTTATTTCAGGTGTACCATAGACCATCTCACTTCCTCTCTCTCTTCCTCCCTCCCTCATTGCTCTATTACTCTGTTTTTCTTTGATTAAGCGTACTCCACTGAGAGCCTTGGTGGTGACTGTAGAGTTATGCTGATGACTCATTCTTCTGTCCTTCCCTGAGCTGCTTCAGCAGTTGGAGGAGAAAAACACACACACATGCACACACACGCACACACACACATACACACACACATGCTGTCACACACACACATGCATGCTCACACACACACACAAAAATACACACATGCACACACACAAACATGCACATAGACACACACATGCATGCAAACACAAAGAAACACACACGCACATGTAGGAACATATGCATGCAGGTTCACATGCACATACAGTATAGACACACAGACACACACATACACGCAAATACACACAAAAACACACAAAAGCACATTCACTCTCATGCATGCACATTCATTGGTGGGTGCCCCTGCCAGCACACACATCCTTCCCTCAAAGCTCATGTGCTTCCAAATAGGAAGGGATGGGGAATCGAAGCAGGGCTTCCCTGTTGATCAAAAGGCCACTCTGTCACCGGGAGGGTCACGTGGCCAATGATAACAGCTCCTGAGTCCTGGGGGCATTGTGTGTGAGGCCCAGGCTGTTGTTCAATCGAGGTAAAGCACTGCCTAACACATCCCAGTGAGTCCTGCTTCCCTAATGGAGGTAAAGCACTGCCTAACACATCCCAGTGAGTCCCGCTCCCCTAATGGAGGAAGGCACCTTGAATTGAGACAGAGGCCCCCGACTGCTGCTGCTGTTGTGGGACGAGGGAATTTGTTCACCGTGTGGGGGTCAGGCTAAATCACCGCTGAGTCCCACCTCCCTTGCCGCATGACCCTGCTCACACGGTCAAACATTTCCATTTACAAACCACAGCTCCAGCCAAGCGGCCTTTCATATCCGCCATCTCAAACTATCTTTTAGGGAAAAATCACTGGGATTAATTAGCTTTTTTGTGTGACCTCCATATGCGATTTCCTAAAAAATGTAGTTTGCTGGAATTGTGTTTTTCATGTTCTTCAACACATTTTCGCAATCCCTCCTGAAGGGCTGGGAAATAAATATGCATTTCTTTGCAGATCACGGCTGGCTCATTTTCTGATTGAGATACGTTAGGGAAAACATGTTGTTTTGCTTTCAGAAATTCATTCAGTTACAACGGTTCTATTGAATGAAGCCCTAGAAGCCTGCCTTGATTGACAGAAGCAGTGTCCACTGTGCAGACAGTGGTTTGTGTTATACTCAGACCTGTTGAGATACACACAGTCCTGTAATCCTGCTTCCATTCACCCATATCCTGGGTCTGATAAACTTGCTAGATGTTGGTGTTCTGGCTGCACCACTCACTGGGTCTATAATATGGAATGACATTGGTGTCAAAAATAAATATTTCAGTAAATTGCGGTTTTTAATCGTAAATCACAATTTCTAAATGCAAAACAACAACATACCTACGTCTCTCATTGTACGAGTGTTTGTGTCAGTGTTTACATTGAAGTTGCTCCGTATGCACGTACGTTTTTCATTTTACGAGTATCAACATCTGGGTTTGCATACAGAATTTTGACAGTGTTTTCATGCCATCCCGTAATAATTTTGATCCGTGCCTTCCGATCCATGCCACTCTTAGCATTGTCATTGTCTGCCAATCATTTTCTTGTCCATGTGATGGGTCTAAAGCATCTCTGACAAACACACTAAAACTCACTTTTTGTGTTTTATTTTGGGTACGTGTGACGACACAATGACGCAACACACAGGTGCTTCCCTTCCAAATGGGCATAAAATGTGTGACCTCACCTCAAAAGGTGAATGTTCGTTTATTTCTCCTTTCGTTTCTGTTCTCATAGGAGAGCAGAACCCCGTTTTAAACCTCAAGGAAATTGCGCTCGTATTTTGGGGCTTTTGTTATATGTTTTTGTTCGTCCAAATAAACGATCTGGGGCCTGTCTCATGAAGAAAGTTCAACATAGTCAGGGTATCTTTGCGTTAGCTGGCTACACAAAACCTAACAAAGGCAATTATGGCTAACCTGTCTCACGATGGTGGTTATCAACTTGTTCTGTCAGCCTTGGTTTTTCCAATTGAGTTATGAGCACGTGCACAGAAAAGGGGCGGTGTTTGTTACACAGCCAATCGCATGCAATATGAACAGATCCAGAGCACTGTTTCACGAAGCAGGACTGGTGGGTTAGCCAGCTAACTTTGGGTTTAACCCTGGTTTTTGGTCTCACGGCTGTGCACCCAGGGCTGCAGTGATGGGAATGTGAATCTATTGCACCAATCACTCTTGGAAATCCTATGAGAAAATTACACCGCACTTAATATGCGACAGTAAATTTTATTCATTTTTGATAACTATATACATATAACTATATAAATTGTTTGCTTAGGTTCTCCGCATCACCAACTGAATACGTTCATGTAGAAAACGTAGGGCAATATATACAGTTTTCTGCACAGTGATTGCATGGCTTTGACTAGTGGAATTTGTTACATGCGATTCTAGAAGATTGCAAAGATTAAATATTCCCTCCGTGGAGAATCTGTATGTGCGGTAAAAAAAAAAAAAATATTAAGCAATTCTCTAGGATTGGTGAGTCAATTTTCCAGAGAGCTGATTTGTGAGGGGGCGGGCTTTTTATAGGATTTGATCCATTAGCCTGAACTTATCCTACTCGGGAACAGGTTAGGTTCGTAGCCTAAGTTACCATGGCAATGCAACCCAGTTAGAAGTGAGTCACAGTCGTGAGACCGAAAACCCAGGGTTAAACCCAAAGTTAGCTCGCTAACCCACTAATCCTGCTTCGTGAGACAGGCCCCTGCTCCACTAAAATTGAGAAAATGGAAACAAGGCCACGCCACAGCCAAGGCTCGGCTTGGGACTGAATACAGGTTCCTACGGCTCAGGTGAGTCCACTTTATCTCGTCTTTTGGATTGTGGAAGCTGCCTTGTCCTCATTTAGTTTATTTTTCATAACAAACTCGCTACACACAAACATTTGTTAGACCTTACCCTTTTGGCATTCAGACCTGTAACACACACATTTTGGGGTTTAAGGGAAGGGTTGCAACATCCATCAAAATGACAGATGACTTTTATTTTATTCTGTCAGAACATCTACAATTCCGCACACAACAGGGCATTGTCGGTAAATAAAAACCCTGCAGTATCATAAAATGACTTCCATTCAGCACCCCTCTGAATCCGCTTATTGACTATAAGTAAGGTGAGTTTAGTGGGCATGCGACCTTCTTAACCGAAGATGTAGAGTGAAAACCACTCTTATTTTGTTTAGTGCTATACTGTTTTTTCCCCAACAAAATATGATTTGTAATGATCAGAGCACAAACATTTACATTTAGAATGACTGTACGCTACGCTCTGAAAGAGTTTCATCCCCCACCCCAAGGCTATGCTAGTGATGCTTTGAATCAGATAGTTTGATTAGACTGTGTCTCCACTGACTGACAATTTCCTGATTCGAATTCATGGGGTCAGCCCTTGAATAAAACCAAAGTTAGTAGTTAATGACAATGCGGGTCCAAAATGAGAAAATCACAGTGATTAAAAAATGCATTAATCTTCCATCAAAAGAGCCTGTTATGCTCTCAGTAATAGTGTATCATATTCTGTGGGTGTTTGGGAGACATATAGACCACCTTTAGAGTGAAGAGAAGATCAAGCCTTTCCTCGTAGGAATGTTTGATGTCCTCTCCCTTTGAGAAGAAACCCTCTTTCTTTTTGATGAGTGATTTTACAAATTGATTTTTAAAGTTAATTCACTGCAGTCCATGTTTGTTCAAATCTTCACCTCCCATGACTTTAAATTGGTGTAAAATTCCAGTAATAATATTTTTCCTGCCATGTACAGCTCCACATATAAGTGACACTGAAAAATTGAACATTGAACATATAATTTCATTGCATTGAGTGTCATTAGAAGGCGGAGCCTTGTATCAGCATACATGGGACCAAACTAAAGAAATATGTACCATTAAGGCATTTATTCTTTCCCAGATTTATGTATGTGTAAACTTGCAGTATGACATATGTAGGGTAGAAGTCTGTTATTTCCCACTTTAACTGTACTTTGCCAGTCCTCGACTCTCACCTCCAGCGAAAATGTGACATCACGATGGCACCTGTCATCAGACGTAACACGTCTCCTTAATGTTCGGAGGCTGTGGTGTTGTGTCAGCTTTAGTGGGAAGCAGAGGTTTGTCCTCAGGGAGTGGGAAGTTGTGTAATAGGAGGCAGAAGAAGAGGCAGATAGGGAGAGAAGGAAAGATTGAGAGAAGGAGAGACAGGCACACTGGAGTTTCTGGGAAACGCTCAAAGTGCAGCACAGCTGCGGATGTTTGTGTTCTTCTGCCCAGCAGGGAGGAGCAGGGAGAAGGGATTCTGATTTCAGAGAAACCAAAGCTCGCATCAAAGAAGACAGCCACTTTCCCCCCCTGCTGATGAAACCCATACCAAAAGAAAACAGCCACCATGTAAGAAGCACACTCCTCTACCGGTCATTTCCTTTTCTCCTGCTCCCTCATAAAGAGGCTTTGATACGTTACGCTCTTATATCTTTTAACAGGCCGGCACTCACACTTATGTGCATATACCTGTCTCTCTTTATCCTGCAGGGATATGTTTCAGAGATACATATACCTATCTCTCCTTATCCTGCAGGGATATTTTTCAGACATACTCAGTAACAGCAGAGCTTGTCTCTTTTGTTAATAATAATTTTGGCCAAAATAATGTCAATGTATGTCACACATGTCAAACTCCAAGGACTTAACAGAGAAGTTCAATAGCATTTGCAAGCTAGGTTAGCCACTTTGCTAGATGACTTGAATTGTTGTTAATTTAATTGATGAAACTGTATGCTTTTCATTCAGAATAGTATTTTATATGTTTTTGGTTGCACATGAAGCAATTGTTCTGGGTAACAGTTCAGTCATAGTGAGGAAAGATCAGTGGCACCAAGAATTGATGATAGCTGGTTTAGCTACGCAAAGCTGTTGCTTAATAGGTAGCCACCTGCTAAGCTACTTTATGGTTTAACTAACTTTGTAACAGTAGTTGTCTGGTTAGCTGGCTAACAACCAAGCTAGGCAGTCAGTTATGATAATGTCAATGTTAGCTAGTTGGATACAATCGTGATTTTTTCAAAAAACTGCAGTCTGCACAATAATGGGCTTCATTCATTTCTTCGGACCCTGAAAAAATGCTGTGACCTTGAGAAACTCAATCATAAAGAAATGTTCTCTACTTGCCAGCCTGGTTGCCTCAGCAACTTATCCCCGGCCTTCATCGTGGAAATGAACCAGGAAGCCACCATAGGCCATCTCTGGAAAACATAGCTGTGAAGATGCCATTTGTGCTCTAAAAATTAAACAGACACAGCTACAAGAAGAAAGTCAGTTAATTGGTGAACAGAATATTCATTTTCATGGCCTTAAAAAAAGTGCCTTTACCGGTTGTGCCACTTGAGGGCCCTTGAGACTGGTTTTATTAATAGTTTGAGGAGTGCACATTACACATATTGGAATACAATAAAACACACTCATGGGCTTGCAGACATAAAACAACAAACTATAATAAGAAAAGCAAAATAACAAAGTAAACCCCGACCAGAAAACAAAAAATGTATGAACTTAGCTATTTTTTCCTAATTATGAACAATGTGGACAACATTGGATTGCCAATGGGCTCCATTCTTCTTGTGTGTTCTGCCCTTCGCCCATCTGCTTTCCAAAAACATGTTCACCACAACCCACTTCTTTATGCTTTCTGTCTGTGGGAATGTTTCCTGTTGCACACTGTCATTTTACCGTGCAATACAACACAAAATGATACAATTAATAAGACTTTGTCATTCCTGATAAAGAAAATATATTTGACCTTTTGCACAAATAAGGCGACGCATTTTACTCACACACACTGATCTATATGCAATGGGAATACCTTCATATTGAAGGGTTTGTGTTATTAGTCTTTCAAGATACAATCCCATAAGGTAGTGGAGGTAATTGTGATAGGTAATTTTTAACATATAGAGAGACATAAATAAAATAATTATTGAAATATAAATGCAATGAAAATTGGCTTTATTGTTGCTGTACTTCTTGACATTAAGAGCTCAGTATGCAGCCTATTTCCAGAGAAAGGGAGAAGCTGATTCAGCATTCGCCGAATCCCTCTTCATCGGTACCAAGTTCATAAAATGAGGTCAAACATTGCTGCGTGGTTTCTTACGGATTTACATTCACCCCAATATTTTTGTATCACAGCTGATGTGTTGCTGACAAGCTGCACTGGCTGTGCTCCAAAATAAGTTGAAGTGTGATACTGGTCAGGCTTGCATAGGTGCACCAATATGAATGTCTCACCTGCCTGTTTGTTTTGTATATTTTGTATTTAGCTGGTGTGCAGAACTCTCTAGTGTGATGAACTGCCATGAAAAGCTCACTAGACTGCCTATTATTGTGTGACTGTGTGTATGCTTATTCTTACCACAGACAAACTAGCTATCTCAACATATCTTGGAGAAGATCCAGTACTTCAAGTAATGTGATGAAGACATTGCGAATGTGTTTTTATCAGCCTTGAGTAAACACAGCAATCAGAAAATACATCAGCATTCAAGTGCTCCCAATTTGCAGTTTGTCATTAACTGCGATGCGCCATTTTAAGTCGTACCTTTCCTCCTACTCTACTGACACAGCATAATCAATTCAGTGATTGTTGAAAGTAATTAAAAATGTGTAACTAAACAAACCCCACAAAAACAACAGCACTTGTTTAAATGTGTAGATAAAGATATGGAATGGCTCCTGATTGTGTTTTATGGCGTGCTCTTTTGCGCTGGCCAGTGTCTGAGGGCTGAAGAGTGAGTTGGGTGTAACTAGGGGCAGTGGCAATGGTGGCCGTGGAACATCATTTGGAGACAGGAAAGACCAAAGGAAAAAGAGATCGCTTAACCGACGCAGCACACCCAAGGCCCAGCTAAGGCAGAGGAGCTTCCATTAAACAAATAGAGGGCACACTCAAACATCTGTCTCCACCCCCCTCCCTCCCCCCCAGCTGTGCCAAACCTGCCCACACGCAGTGAACCCTGAAACATTCATGTCTAACAGCACAGATGAAACATTTCCCCTCAAAGAGGGACTGTTCTGATGGAACAGGAGTTTTTAGGTGCAGGGCCTCTGCGTGAGCAAGGGGGAAATCAAGGCCTCTCGGGAATGACGGGGGGGTTGGGGGGCAGTGTCCCGGAGGGAGAGTGGATCAGAGCAACACCAGCCTTCAGCTGTCTCCACCCATGTCTGAATACGGCCCTTCTGTCCTGTCTGCCGGTCTTGGATGTCGGCTCAGACTGACCCAGTTCCTGGCCTCTTAGCTGCAGACGAGACAACACACAGGGGACAGCTCAGATTCTATTTTAGCAGTGACCTGTTAAGGAGTTTTGTTTGTTTGTTATCAGTCTATCTATATCTGAATGAATGCATTCTGGTGTTGGCACATATCCATAGCCCCTCTTTGCTTGAAAATATGACAGATGCAATCTTTTTTTCATTTTTTTAAAGAAAATCTATTTTTTATGGATGCTGTTTGGTCAGGGTTTTGTATAGGCGTGTGTTTGTGCGTGTTATCACAATTTTATAACTCTTTAGATAGGCCAGTGAGTCTCATATGTGTGCTGGTCCCAGTGTTTATGTGTGGGTGCAGGAGTGTCCTTACAAACATTGACCCAGAGCTGCCTCCTCATCCTCACCCAACATCCTCCTCAAACAGCTCGACTACGCCCTGTTCACCGATAATCTGTGTGTTCCTCCGGCATGCTTTGGAAGAATGTAGCCAGGGCAACTGGGTGCAGCAGGCAGTTAAGGTAACAGCAGTGACCCTTGACCCCAACTGAAATAAGCATTTGATTGGAGGTGGAAGGCAGCTGTGAAATCATTATGTGGGTGAGGACAAATCTGTATTAAGTGCTCGTGTTTACCCTGGCTTGTGTTAACAGATCCGGTATGTGGGCTTAGAGTTGTGTTTCCAGGATTGTAAAGCAGGTATAATTTAAATATACATGTAGCTGCACTGCAAGGATTAATACTCACAGTGATTTAGGCATTTACCAGCATAGAGATCTCCTGGGTAAGTTTTCTTAGAATCTCCCCAACAACCAGACCCTATATGTACTCTGTGAAGATCAGGTCTAAGGGACACATTCATTTTACTGTGGAAAGCAATACAACAGAGTTTTTGACATGTTTGGATTATTATTATTATTATTATTATTATTATTATTATTATTATTATTACTTCTGTTGTTGCTGCTTCCTGACACTGATATGGTTCCTGATATGTATTGTTATTAACATTACACATTTGTCTTCAGTTCTCCTTATGAGGCTTTGGAATAAGTCTATCGTCAGAAGAAAAACTGTTCTTGGTCAAAGATGGAGGTGGAAACACACTAAGACATATGGACACGTAACGTAACTTACATAGACCCTCTCTCTCTCATTCCCCTGCAAATTGCCTTTTGTGAATATTAAATAGTTCCACTATGAAAGCTGACTGACCCCAGAAGAGGTTTCATTTTTTGACAGGCAGATAATAAAAGGTGGAGTTATTGTATTAGTCCTCTGTCTTTGACACGTGCCAGGATTTACCTCCATCGGGAGAAGAATTAGCCTCCTGCTCGCCCGGAGTATCTGCCGGGCCTGAGAGGTGTGCGCTTTAATAATTCATTTGAAAAGTGTCTATTTAGTCTCTGGCTTGATCTGTAATCACACGTGCTGCCAGAAGTGACATGACTGATGAGCCATAATGAAAACACACACTTTCCCTGCTCTATCTTTTAAGTGTTATTGGCAGACATCCTTGTCCTTGGAGAACATGGCAGTGAGACAACTGTCTCAATGAATGTGTGTCCGTGTCAGACCATGCGTGCGTCAGACCCGTGTCAAAACTTTTATTAGAAATCTTAACAATTTATTGATGCCAGTACATTTTTGAAGGTAACTAACAATTGTAAAAGTGACATCTATTTCCACGAATATTCAGAACAAAATTATCCTGTTATATGATTGAATGTTTTTGTTAGGGATGTGCTTCTTTGAAAGGGAATCCGTAGGAGTGTTTCCAAATTCTCCAGCCATCTAAAGAGTATCACACTCCGACAGTATTACTGAGTATGACATTATTACTAATACGTATTACAATCACGTATTTGACACAGGTGTGGTGTGTGTTGTGTGCGTGTGCATGTACGTTTTTTCATCACATATATAGTGATTTATCTTGATTATGGCCCTTGATACGTATTTCATGGGGAAATCATTTTATTTTTCTCTTTAAATGAAGTATTAAATATGATAATTGGTCATTATACCATACATATTCATTAACACATACATTATTAATGTATATACAGTTAAATCAACAATAAGTAACAATCCCACAAACATGTCCCATCCCATACTATATGTCTGTGTGTTTCAGTATTTTCAGTTTAATGACATTCATTCTCGAAACACTTGAACATTTTCAATTTTTTCACAAACTGAATTTTCCATCCAAACACAGCATTCTTTCAAATACAAATTCACTTTATAAAATGGGAAAAAGGTCATATGCGGTTAGGATTTCCTAATTACCTTTGATCTATTCACTGGATTTGCATGACTTCCAACGGAGACTGGCCAAACACAAATTGGCTCTTTGCTTTGGATTGTTCCCTAAAGTTTTCCAGCTTCTGTTGGAACATCTTACTGCCAATGTGTTGCACAAGTCAGTACAGTATGTTATACCCTAGAAAAAATGAAAACTGGATCCGCTGCCAGAAATATCCACTATGGCATTCACATTTATACATCTGCAAACCGTTGTATAATTTATGGTACTTTACAAATATGCACATAATCAGGATGAGTTTCATGTTTGAGCAATGCATTGTTAAGAAATAAAACGAATGATATTATTTATATTTGTTACTAGTTAATATGGGAGGGAAATATGGAGTTATGGGATCTACTATTTGCTTCTTCTCAGTGTGTATGTATATATATATATATGTATACTCCATATACATACATACATACACACAGACACTCTCACACACCTTCCTCTGGGCCAAACAATAAAAAAAATGCCACAGGGGAGTGATGGGCACACTGTGCTATGGGAGCTGTCATTTTTCCAAGTTGTTGTTCTTGTGATTGCTGTTCTTGTGACCATAGCAAAGCGAAGCTGCCAGTCAAGCAAAGCTGTATTGTTGGATATTTAATTTAGGATAAATTACTTTTCAATAAACTAAATTACAAATTAATTAATTAATCAAATAAAAACGTGTGAATGCTAATGAGCATATCAGAGCTTCTTATCCTGCTGTGAAGTTCATGTGGAAAAACATAATAAACACACACAAGGGAAACACTAGTGTTGTTATCAGAGTAAAGAAAAATATTTATTTTTGTGGCTTAGGTTGAGATGCGGGGCCTAGACTATATTTCCGTTCTGGCGTTTTCTTCAAAAGCATTTTTTGAGAAGACTTAACCCACTTGGGTGCAGTAACCAAAAAGGTCCTGTCGGGAACCTTTTTTAGCTTTAAGTGTGGTACGGATGGAGAATGCAGGTTCGTTGTGTAATTCTCTCCAAAATGAGAAGAGGCCATTTCATGTCGAGGCAACTCAACATATAGAATGTTTCAGAGGACATGTGCTATTGAATGTTTCAATGGTACATTCAAAGTATCGTGGCATGCAGCATGGCAATAGTGTATCAAAAGTGCTCTCTCTGAAATTCAGGCCTCAAAATAAGTGCCATATTAAAAATAAAAATAAATCTTCATTCATATGTTACTAATAAGGTTATATGTTTTCTACACATATCATACTGTATGTGTTTAATACAGCCCTGTTGGGTTTTGGTGCATGCACATTTTCTACCTCAGTTCTTGGGGTTGGCTCCTTTCGCCTTTGTTTTGATGGTTAGCCTGGAAGTCAGATGGCTGGGCAGTGGCGTATCGGCACGGGAAATGGCCGTTCCAGGGAAAATAAGCACACACAATAGAAATGTGTCCAGCAAATCCCTTTCATCTATGCTGAAGGCATACAGTAGCGTTCCTGGCGTGACACAGTGATTGATATGAACAGTGCTGAATTTACGGAGGCTGACAGGATTAGAAAAAGAGAGCATTTTCTTCCCATCTGTACCCTTATCTGCTGTCATAAATCATTGCCAATGGGACGCACAAAATGTGGATTGCTCCACCGTGCTCTGCGGAAGAAGCCGTTCCACTTTGACCTTGGCATTTGACCTTGGTCGCTGACGCTAAGTGCGTGCCGAGAACCTCGCGACCTTGGCTATTCATATTTCATGGCCATTAGGGCAGCTGGCCCTTTAAGTACAAACACACATACACTGTTGTCACATGAAAGATGATGTAATTATCAACGTATCCATCATAAGTAACCGGCCATCCATAATATTAGACATGAGAGAAGGAGATTGAATTAGGGATGCGCTTAGCCCGTCCGCTGAGTAAGCGGGTTACCATTCCCGAAGCATAGCGCTGGATCCTCTGCGTATATTCCTGGTAGTCTTGGGCTTGGGGGGCTATAAAACTGCTAAACTTTGCTCTCTTTCTTTGACCTGCCTGAAGTATAGCTTTGTAATCACCACGGTGAGGATCAAACATGCGTCGGAGGGAGGCACGGGGATGGGAACTTAATCTACCCTTTGCTCCTCTGTGGCAGCAGCTGCTTTCTTTGGAGCGTCACCCTGCAGATCTGTGCTGTATTAGTCTGCACGTCACAGTTATTGATAGGCCCTGAAAATACATCCAGGACCTTTGACACAATCTCTGCATACCACAAAAAATGATCAATTGGTTATTAAGCAATCTTCTTCTTTATTTTTGTGACTAGAGGCAAACGGTCATGTTCCTGACTCACTCACTTAATAACTACATTTCCATTAGTGTGAATTAATATAACGTGATTAATATGATTTCTCAATTTTGTGCAATATGCATAATGGGAATGAACATTGTTACGCCTACTGGAAATGGAAAAACAGTAGTACACCTTAGTATTTTACTTTGTTTAAAGAGCCAGAAAATTATAAATAACTACTGTACATGCACAATAAGGCAACAGTAAACAATTCACACAGGGTTACCATATATCCATTTGTAACCTGCAGTCTAATTAAACCTTCACAAAACATAAATATTATTTTTATTATTGGGAAACCCCATTTCTGAGAAGGCAACTTGAACCATAGCCCTACCCCCGTTTCTGGATAAGGTAAGGTGACTCTAAGAAAAATAACCTTTGGCTCTATTAAAATTAAACATATATCCTCAGACAAGTCCACACTGACAGCTCAGCTTTAGGTGTGTGTCGGTGTACTTATTTCCAATGAAGACATTAATTAATTAATTAATCACACACAAAAAAACAACAACACTTAACCATTGATATAGAAGTTACCCTTGTATCACCAACTGAGATAATCTGTTTGCTAAAGAATAGATGGATAACAACTGAATAAATTGCCTATAATTTAAGGCTCCTGTAAATAACAGACAGTACTGTATTTATCTGCTATAGTAATTGTTTGAACGGGCCTTGGATATGCGAAACAAAGTGGAAAATAAGTAGGCAGCAAAGTTCCATCATTTGTCTCAAGCGATGGCAGTGCTAGGGGCTACAGAAAGTATTTCAGTGCCGTGAGCCTCTTTATCGCAGGAATCACCAGTTACCATAGTACCGGTAATTAAGATAAACCCACCCACAGCTGAGCAATTACCAGACAGATGACCTTTTGGGAGATACTTAGAAAATAAAGGAGATCTGAGAGAAAGCCATGTTGTAAGTGCTGTACTCACTTCACAAGAGATTGAAAGTGTGAACCTTATCACAGCGTGATCACTTAATCTTCTGTAAATATTAGCCTTTTCAGACTACATTCAAGGCGAGGGCTTTCAGGGGAAGACTTTTACCCAAGAGAGACAGCAGTCCCCCTTGAAGATAAAGCTCCGGTCTCGCATGCCATGAAATCATATTCACCCTGTTTCCCAATGTGTAATTAACATAAGGAAGGTGAATGATAGCAGGCCGAGAATCCTTTCCTCCATGTTCTGCAGTAGTGTCGGTGCATGGTGCAGCTGGGCTTATAAGGGTTGCTTTCTACAATAGAAGCAAATCAACCACTCGATGCCCCCGAAAGGAAATACAGATATAGATAGAGAACCGAGAAAGAAAGGAAATTAAATGACTCACGTTTAGTTTAGACAACATCTACATATTGTTACTCTGCAGTTAATAAGGGCTAATAAGCATTGTAATTGTATGATACATTGAGCAGAATTAGGTTGTAATGTAGGGTGGCCCACATTATCTACTTTGTAACAAACTGTAAATACATAGTCATTACGCGTGAGTTTGACAACACGTGAGGTTTTAATTACCCCGCTGCCACTTCATTTCAAAGTAATTGTTACTTTGCTCGTTGCCCATGTATAACAATTCGCAGACTCTGGTTAATTCAACGCTGCGACGTTACCACTTTTTTATTGTAGTGTAACCCAGTTACACTGAGCTGTAAAATGCATCCAAATTACCCTCGCACTATCAAGCGTTTCAATGCTATCAGAATACGGTTCTGTGCGGCTCATGCAGGCAGCGCATGATGTTGACAACGCTTAGGTTGTGGGTTTGATTCCCAACAAGATCACATATACTGAAAAATGTATGCATTCACTACTGTAAGTCACTTTGGATAAAAGCATAATAATGATGGCATACATTATATTATTATATATTACTTGATTTTGTTGGAGGGATAATTTTATTGCCTCGCCTTATCATAAATGTGCATGCATACACTTTCTGTATGTTGCAATTACAGGTGCATGCTGCATGAGTTTCAGCTCAGTGAAGACAAGCACTGCTCTCATGAAGTGGAGAATCAGGACTCACTCCCCCACTGCCCAGCTGCCTGGGCCCCTTAATGCACCTTCATGGATTCCTGTCTGTTTCCATGGAGATGTCATGGGGGTGTCGCACCCCCCCCCCCGTTCCTCCTCTAAAGTAGTACATCCGTTCTTAAGGTACTCTCTTACCTCTCATTACAGATACATTATGTGTACACTTCTGCTGAAATAATCGTATAAAATCCCTCATGTAAGACAACTTAAATAAAAAAACGTTCAAGACAAATGATACATATGTGACACAATGTGTGCGACATATTTTGAGTATATTCTGCACGTCGCACCACACGGCAGACAAATCCATATCTACCAGCTGATGCCCACTTCCGCACAGTGCATGCCATGTGCACGTTGAGCAGTCCAGGGAGATTGACTCCGGTTGAAAGGGAATGGGCAAAGACCACAATCGCGGTGTAAACTGAGCAGCACAAGCAAGCAGGCATGGAGGATCCATTCACAGCCGTGACAAAGTGCAGAAAGTACTCCAGACTTACGGCTCTGTTAGCGCCGGGCCGCGAGCAATCCCCACGTCGATGCCATTACGGCTCTGTGAGAAAGGAGCTGGAGTCTTCCTGCGCTCGCTGCAGGCGGGGCTATTCGGCACTATTTTTACAAGAAGAGGTTGATTTGTCTTAGGCTATTATGGCCTATTACATCTGGAAGTCTCCTGCAAAGGTGGGGGGGGGGGGGGCTGAGGCTGGTGGTGGGGGTGGGGGTGGTGGTACCGGCAAGTGCTGGCACTCCGCCTAAAGAGAAATCAATGAAACAAATTAATCCTGCGCCTGGCTGCAATGACCCAGCGATCCATCATTCAGAGCTACTTTTACACACCGAATCAGGGAGCCTGCAGAGAGAGAGAGAGAGAGAGAGAGAGAGAGAGAGAGAGAGAGAGAGAGAAGAGAGAGCCAGGGGACAGGGCAGACAATAGCACTTGGACAGCGTTGAGGCCTCTGAGGATTTGGAATGGATATATCGCTGTTGATTGCCGAAATAAAGAGGGTGTTTAGATCCCAAGTGGCATCTTACCTGGGGGATCACTCATCTGGAGCAGGGTGCACGTGTGTGTGTGTGTGTTTATGTGTTTAAATACATTTACAGCTGTCCAGACATGGAAAGGTACGTTTCACAGACCAAACATTAGAAATTCACGTGTAGTTCATTACTATATCTGATATATAATACATGTTGATATATATATATATACATATATATACACACCCACATACACATATGAAATATATGTTTGTATTCATTTTTGTATTTCCTATTGTACTGCATTATTCTGTCCTAGAGGAACGATGATGTCATGAGACAAGAATAATCCAGTCTGATCATTGTGTCATGTAGCTGTCTATCTTATTGTGAAGCAATGTGCTGTTAACATCTCTGGAAATGCGAACGATTATACAGTACCTGATGCGAAAGTTGGAAAAGGGAAAGCCTGTGTACTAAATCCCAACCAACAATGAGCTCATTCATCCATGCCTCCTCCAAGTCACACACACTGCGTCACACAGAGGGGATGCAAAACACCATGACACAAAAAAGAAAGCTCGTATGGTAAAGTTTATTTCATCATGTTTCTTCTGTGTGAAAACTGACAGAATGGAGCCAATGTTGCAATTTTTGTGTGTGTGTGTGTGGGGGGAGGGGACGTACTTTCCTGTCTTGCCCATATAAGACAATAGAACCCTTGGGTGTAATGAATAATGGAATACAGTGAGTATTTATACTGATGGGGGGGAAAAAGTTTTTATTGCCCTTGTCAGTCTGTATGGAGAAAAAACATATACAGGAAAACATGCTGTCAGTGCAGGTTCTTTTTTTCCTATACTACCCAAATGAAAGGCCAGTAAATAACACATATTCATTTATCCAAATATACGGCCTTTCCATACCCTGTAAAGGAAATCACTGCAAAACAGAACACCCTCCGATGCAGGAGTGCTGCGTCAGGTTCCTCGCAACATTAAGCCCGTCTATGTCAGGCTTTTTATGTTCCGCTTCACCCCCGGCGACTGCACGTGTTCGTAAAACCTTGTTGAACGGGCATCCCCCGCCGAGAGGACCGCGATCGTTCTGCGGGAAACCATAAATACGTAATGTTTAGCCGTGGGACAACATAAGCAGCGATGCCGCCTGCCTTGTTATCCGTAATGGGAGATGCCACTCAAACATCCAACAGGCGCACCCTTAAAAGAAGGAACGCCGGTCGCCATGTGAAACTGACGCGCGTCCTACAGAAGGAAGCGAGGGAGAAGACGGAGAAGAGTTGCATGCTGGGATGGCCGGCCGTGGCTGGCGTGCTGATTGGCAGGGCCCGGGCTTGTGTCTCATCTGGAGCTCCCCCCCCCCCAACCCCCTAAAAAAATTGAGAAGTACCCAGAAAAGACATGGTGGAGGGGAAGCTAATGCCATCCTGGAACATGGTACTGACACCCCTCGCCTTTGAAACAAGCCCTTGCTCCTTAGAGGCTCACACAAAGGCTGCAGAGTACCACTGACACTTCTCAGACCTAATGTTTTGGGGGTAAAAAAAATACCTCCATCTCCTCCAGGAAAAAGTGCTTTTTGGGGACAGAGTGTACGCTCCTACTCCCTGGGGACGGAGGAGGAGGGAGGTACATGCACAGCAATGCAAGTCTAGACCAACGGCCAGGACGCTCCGGGTACCACCAGATATCCTGTAAGATAGAATTACACTCATGCCGATACACAGAGCAGGAGAGTTTTTCATGTGCAAACAGACCCGGGGGTTTAAATAGGGGCACAGTGTCATAACCTGCAGTTATGTATTTAATCAGGCAAAGATGGACTGCTCAAATTAGATTTCACATTTACATTTATTGGCCTCCATGAGGAAATTCATTACACGGATCATTACAATGCGTACACAGAACTGCTCTTCGCAGGCCTGCAATTAACACTGGAAAACAAACACTGTACAACACACATTATTCATGGGGCTACTCGCGTACTAAATATCAACATAAATATGCACTTCAATTAAAACAAATGTCTCGAGGAGCAATGCTGGAACATTTCTTTATTACTTAAAAGAAAAACACGAATGTAATGACAAGACTTCATTGAAGTAATATTACATCATTGATTTTCTTCTCCAGGGTGGCTTGCACAGTTTACAGCCTACCTGATGTGAATTCATACAGTCGGATATTTGCTGAATAATTTCAGGGACCTTTTTAGTGGGTAACCAAGCCAGTGCCCCAACCAGGACGCAAACTGGTAACGTTGGGGTTACAAAAGCGACACCCTAAAACACACACCAGAATAAAGGAACGCTGGACGTTGCAGAGGTCTTCCCCAGTCTGAGGCCATGTGTCCACGTATTAAGGAACACAGCTGCCCTTGCCTGTTCTGTTGCCTTGTAGGCAAAAGCCAGCATATTGTTTTCTGTACAAACAATTCAATTCAATTCAATATACTATCTACTGTTCCAACCCTGTCACTACTTCACATCTCTTAATTTTTTCCGTTGGGAACAAAGTTTTATTTGCATGTACTGTATATTCCTCTCTCACACCTCTTTCTGTTTGCTGTAGACAGTCAGCAACCACAGTAAACCAACTCAGAGCAACTGGATGCATGGCTAGTCTGGAAATATAAGTGAAAATTGCATGTGTGAATATCACAGCAAAACCTCACAAAGCACATCTTGAAAAAACGTAACTTCAGCCATCCCCAGTCTTTTTATGTAATTATAATATTGTAACAGTGCACGTTTTGGTCAAATAGGCTACTTTTCTATAGGCCTATAATAGGCCTTGGAGGCGAATGCGACTGTAAGATATCCGTTTGAAAGTCCTTAAAAATGACCGTTATAAATCCTTAACACGTTAAGCATGTTAACTGCACTTGCGTATACTCATCTTCATATAGGGTTATTATGAAGTGTAGTTTCTTCTTGATACCTATGTGCGAATTCATATGATTGTCGTAGAATATCGTAAAACGAAAAATAGGAGGGGAAAAAAGAACAACAATAATTTTAACATTAAAAATTGAAGCCGCGATATTTACTGGTCTGAAATTGTATTAACAGCATGGTAAAACGTTACCTATAGGTGTTGAGCGTTATGGATTTCAGTATAGTCAGGATGAATTAGATTTGTTCATGTACAAAGGAAACGGACTTATAAAGTTTACAGAATTGTTCTAATTATTAGTTTTAATTATTTCACTTGAATTATTGAAATATTAAAAATATGAATACTTGTTAACCATTTTAACAGTGGGTTCAATAAAGAAACGCCAAATAATTATAAAATAAAATGCCATTAAAACAACAACTTTTAATTTTGTACGGTTTCACAGTAAAGTGACATATTCCTAAAGATTGCGTATTTGGTTTGGATTGAATAACTCGGTTTTGATTGAATATATGGGTCTCGTTCTATTTATTGTAATAGTCTGCGATTTTAGGGTGCTGAAAAGTGGGGTTTTAGACCGCGGCCTAGATTATAAAAATACTGCAGTTCTAGAGTTCTCCGTCAGTCGTAGGACGTGGTGTGATGTATCATATGCGTTTTCCAAGCCTATATTTATAGAATATATATAAGCCTGCATTGAATTCGCAAACTGTTTTTGAATGTTAGCCTAGTTTAGGAACACTTTAGAAAACAAATTAAACGCGTCTCTCATGCATTAGCCTATTTTGTTTCCCAAGTAAAACGTATTCACCTTCTTGTGTTCACTGGTAGGTCTTTCGGTGTATGTTAACACTATAGAATTACTGGATATCTAGACCAGCTGTAGATCTACCAGGAACCCTAAGTGCTAATTGATTTATGACATTGGTTTCGGATACCTTGCAAACTAATTAGTAGGCCTACACACCTTCTAAGACTGTTTGTCTGCAATGACGTATCTAGACAGTCTCTGTAACTTCAACCAAAAGCTAATAATTTATTGTCAGTACTAGACGGCAACAATGAATCCAAGTTTGTCAAACTCAAAAGTTACGGGTTGTGTATCTATCCATATGTAGCTCTTACGTATAACCTGTCTGTGTGAAGTAAACGTTACTGTAGAACTAAGTGTATGTCTACAACAAATAAATCCGAAAATTATCCATAAACCACTGTCTGTTCACCGCTTGAAGACAAGACATGAATGAGACTGTAGCAACATCCCAAACGTTAAATGGAGTCATTACATGGCATTTTTGTCTTTCTCCTTAAATCAAAAGACGAATTAAAGTATGTATTTTTCATTAAAATATCTTCTCCAACACACACAGACAAACACACACACACTTGACCCTGATTCTCTTTAACGTCGTTTGAACTTTTTCCAACTAAAAAAATACTTAAAATACTCCAGTCCAGGCACCGTGTAGCTTTCTATAAAAACCAAACAGTTCAATTATTATTATTATTTTTTTAAACGACTGTGTAATGGAGTGTATAAAAAAACCACTTCAATTCTTGAATCTATTCTTCTATTTTATTATTCAATTATATTGTCATTCAAAACACACAAACAATCTAAATTACATGCGCAGAACGTGCTACCTAGTCGCTGTTTAGTTTATTAAACACGAATTAGGCCAAAAAGAAAAATCATGACCATAAACATTTATAAGATTACATTTTATTTGAATATTTGTATCATATCCCTTGGAAGTGAACGAATCTATACATCTATTACAATACAAAAGAATGTGTTCAACTGCCGCAGCTGGAAGTGTTGAAATCTATTACATCAGCAACGTATTATTTTTATCCTTAACTTGTTTAAAGGATAACACAATTTTAATCATAAGCATCTGCTATGGTAGCCATTTGCTCACTTCTACTAATGCGCATTGGGATGTCAAACGACATCACGCTATTGCGCTGACGCAGATGAGTCGACACGACTATATCAACACGACATCTTACTTGGTTTATGTCAATGTGCCGTACCCCAGCACTCTGACAAACAGGAGACGCGATCCAAAGCGCTGGAAAGATAGGCAGCATTGTTTAAAATGGGGTAAAAACACTACGCGTGAGATCGTCTGTCTCGGTCATCTCAAACCTTTTCACATGTTGGAGAAACATATTACTTGTTTTTACAGATGGCTTCTCGGCAATAGGCCTTAAAACGTTGTGGAAAGCAATTAAAATGCCTCTGTTCGTTTTAAGTAAAAGGGTCTGGAGATTTGAAAGATTATTTTTGATTGTTTTTTTTATCTTGCCAACTGTGCAATAAAATAGAAAAACATTACAATAGGCCTACATTAAACATATATATATAAGGAAAATATCTGACATGATTGTATGATTGGTTATATATATGTATATATATAGGTGTGTGTGTGTGTGTGTGTGTGTGTGTGTGTATATATATATATAACCAATCATACAATCATGTCAGATATTTTCCTTAAGTGTGGACCAACGCATTATACAAACATATATATATATAACAAATAATATAATTATGTAGGCTACTATGCTTTCTTTCTTAAGTGTGGACCAACGAATGACACGCTGCTTGTCACATCCATTTTTCCTCTCAATTTTGCAGTCTTTAGCCTTAATACGGATCTTAGGAATTCAATTATTTTCTGTTACCGTTTAAAACAAGTTTGTTCTGAAAAATGGCTTTACTTGGCTGACCTATGTCCTCTGTTCTGTGTAAGAAGCGTAAAACACATCAATGCTGCTAAAACACTAGATTAGGCTAATGTTAATTGTTGATGATATGTAGCATGTATGATTGTGCATACATATAGTCTACAGTCTATCAACAAAGCAGCAGCGATAGCTATGGGCTACATGCCGTGTTGTAATATGTAGCAAATAGCACAGGGGAAGTGATTAATGAAACAATAAAAAGGTTACCAAATAATTGAGTGGGATGTAATGTTACAAATGTCGTTAATATGTGTATTCTTCATGAAAGAAGAGTGTATGTTTTACGTTTATTTTTCAATCGGATATTAAGTAGGCTAAACTAAGTAAGTTAGGGTCTAAAGAGAATAGTTTGCTTAAAAGTCAGTTTTGAGACGTGTCTTAAGTTTTGCCTTTTTTAGTGCAAATCGAGACCCTTGCTGTTCACTGGAATCATTGCATGTGGGCTATTATTTTACTGTCTTCCTGGGTCGCCTAGCTATTAGATTAGGTTATCAATTTTGTACTGACATATGCAGTATTTAATTTTACTTATTGGTAGTAGGCTATGTGATAGTACCGACAGGTGAAAGTCTTTCAAGCTGTGTCCCTTTGTTTAGCTTGTCCCATTGTATTTAACACGATATAACTTTCCCCGGTGACACTGTGGCTTGACAAACGGGCACTTTATTTTTTGACTACGCCATCAACAACAAATCTTGCAGATGAGACGCATGCAACATGGAAGACTCAGGTGTGCTACAACTTCTACAAATGTCGATATATTACAGAGGCACATTGCAATTTAGAAATACCATTAAAATGTCAGAGATTTACGTTGATAATTCAAAAAACGTCTCCAAGCAAAATTTATTTCGTGGATTATCTAAAGAGCTATGCGTGGATCTATTTGGATCGGTCATGCTGCGTGTTGCAGATGTGTTTTCGGCGTTCATGAATATGTGTATTTGGCTGTGAATATTTAATAAAGAGATCGTGTACTTGCCTGCAGAAATTGTGTTTCATGAGCATGTTGCCGACGCTGGGAACGCTCCTTTGAATGTCCCAATGTTCTTTCCCCCCTTTACCTCGCTGTTTCCGTGTTGGTATCCTCTTTGCTCTCATTCGCCAACCTTACCACAACCCCCCCTTCCCAAACACACACACATACACGCACACGCACACAACTCTCTCCCCAGTCTGTAAAGAATAAAATCTTGATGATTCACTTACAGAAGTTTCCTTTTGTCTGATTTAATCTTATTCGCTTCACCTTTTCACCACACCGAAGACATGACCGAGGGCTTCTTTGGAAAGTTGTGGAAAGGAAATGAGAGTCCACTGTAGAGTAAGGTAGTTGTCAAAACTATCAACCAACTCCCCAAGAACTCCATTTTGCAATGGGAGCTACACGAACTTTGAGTCCCTTTTGACTATTTTGTTGTTACAAAATAATGGGCAAATGATTAACTGTGATAGCAATTATGACGCACATACATCATCTGGCGCTGCACGCGCCTGAGATATCCTCATTGCATAAAACAACACACGTTCTAGTAGCTCACAATGTATAATAACGCTATAGGTGTCTATGCAACTGCGGTGTATTAACTATTTAAAAGGATGCGAAATGACGTTCGTTTTTGGAACAATACTTAATGATTTATAGTTACAGTGCGTTGGCTCGACGAATGTCTACCGTACGCTAGATGGCACCCCGATCCGTCTGATGAGCGCAGTCTTTCTTCACTACACACACGCGGCTAAATCATGGAATTATCTGTCAACTTCACGTGATTTTCTTCCTATTGTAATTATGAAACCGATCAAGACATCAGTGTGGCTACTGTTCTTAGGTAGGCTATACAACTACAGGCAAACCCCCCTCTTTATTTAACGAAATGTTATCGATACCATTTTGCGATAGGCGCATTGCATTGAGTGGGCTACTTTAGCCATTTTTCTCCAAAACATATTGTAGCCTACGACTGTCGCCTGATCACACGAGTGCACGCGCTTACAGATGAAAAATAAATTAATAAATAATAGCATGCATATAACATAGACGTAGGTGGTAGAGCGCAGTATATGACATTTGCGTTCATTCGTGATTAAAAGCAACAGCACAGCACAAACCGTCTCAAACTTTGAAGGATTCAGCTCGAGCCGTTTCACCACGCGCGTCCGCAAATTTCACATACGCCAAGGTTTTTCTCCTTTTTAGCCATTCCATACAGGGTTTCTTCCTCTTTTGTGACAATAGACGACCCATACTAATCAGCTTTCAAAGTAAATAGCAGCGTAGGGCGAGCTCTGTGTAAATTGTGCTTGTCAGACACCCCCCTCCTCCTCCTTACCAAGTCGTAGATAGCAAGGACCGAGGACTCTAACCAATAGAGGGAAGGAGGCTTGGCTAACCTTAGCCTCCCATTTCTCCCCCCGATGCAGGGCTCTGGCCAGTCAGTCGCCTTTGATTATCGGTCGCCAGCATCCCCTCTCTTGGCTCCTTGACACGAGCACCATATAAGGCGCAGCGATCTCCATAGAAACGTGTCAGTTTCAATAGTAGTGTCAAAGTTCACTGTATACAGACATTCGCGCAGATCCTCGTTTCGGAAACATTGCTCTGCTGGTCTCCTCGTTAAAACGCATTCATTTTTTAGTCTCCCCCCTTGCACGTACTGTTAGGGTTTTTTCTCTTTCTTTCGCTCCGTTCCTGCGTGGAGAGGAAAAACTACAGGGGTACGTCATTTTTTTGTTGGTTCAGCTGAGTTTTGTTCAAATATACAGATATGAAATTCAGCTCTTCGGTGTTTTCGCTCTTCTGCCAGTGGAGACGGGAGTACGGAGCAAGGAAGTAAAGGGGATTTATTTCGCCATACTTTGGATCGCGCATTATTTTTTCGCTATTTTTTTCTACTTCTCAGTGTATCGCGTCTGCCTTATATCCGATTACTTTTAACCAAATTCAGTCATTTGTTACCTCTGCATATGTATTTTCTTCACAAGATTTGTTTCATGAATGGCTGACTGCGATTTACCTTGGAACTGGCCTCCCGATACGTGCGTATCCTGATCGGGTGCCTTTCTGCTTGTGTTTTGAATGTATTGGTTGTCGTTATACTTTGTCCTACGTGGTCGCCTGCTCGGATTTGACTCTGTACGGGCGTACATCTGAAACAATATTTTTTACTTAATAAAAATCAGCTTGAAATTTAGCACTTTTCGGGCCCGAGATATGGCAATGGTAGTTAGCGTGTGGCGAGATCCGCAGGAGGACGTGGCCGGAGGAACTCTGAGCGGCCCTAACCCAGCAACTCAGCCGGCAAGGGAGCAACAGCAAACGGCGTCGGCAGCACCGCACACCCCGCAGACCCCAAGTCAGCCCGGACCCCCATCAACACCCGGGACAGCAGGTGATAAGGGACACAGCCAAAATTCAGGACAGAGCCAACATATTGAATGTGTGGTGTGCGGTGACAAATCCAGCGGCAAACACTACGGTCAGTTCACCTGCGAAGGATGCAAAAGTTTCTTCAAGAGGAGTGTCCGGAGGAACTTAACGTATACGTGTCGTGCCAACAGGAACTGTCCCATCGACCAGCACCATCGCAATCAATGCCAATATTGTCGGCTAAAGACGTGTTTAAAAGTGGGAATGCGGCGGGAAGGTGAATATATATACATATACACATTTACCTATACACATATACCTATATATATATGTCTGTTACCTTCCACATTATTATTTAGGTATCCAGAGATTGTCATGGCCATGTTTCATGAATGCAAGTGCGTGTGTGATTGTGAGAGTGTGTGCGCGCGTGCTTATGTATGTCGGCCCGTGAGAGTGTGTATGAGAGATGCTGTAGCCTATGCTTCGGTATTAATTGCGTTTTATCCAAGTAACAATAACAGACGCTGCCTCGTTATAAAACAAAACAACTGGGTATTTTTAATCTGTTCCAAATTTTGTAGAAAACCTTCCAGCCAGCTCTGAATGTTTACGTATAAGCTACATATATTGCAGGCATTTACACTACAGGCATATAGGTATATGGGAGAACAATACATAACGTGAATATGAATGTATATATTGAGAATAATTTTCCATTTGTACTGAAAAGTTAACCAACAGTTCAGTTAGAAAAGATTTGGGATATTTTTGTCCAACTGCGTGCAGGCATTGTAGGCTATATAATCAGTTCACGTACACGCATATGCATTCATTATAGCATATTAACTGTCATTACATAGCCTACGTTATGTAGAGACATTTTATATTTTTCAAAATGGCTTATTGTGTAACTATTATGAATGTCGGGCTGGGAAAGATTTTGGTATATATAGCACGGCAATACCCATAGTAATATTATTTCATTATATATGCTAGCATAAATACTGTTATATTTCATGCGTTTTCGTTGCATTGAAAATAAATGCAGCTGACGTCATTTTCATCATGGCAGACTGTAATCACAAAAAATATTGTATTATAAATATATGTTTAAATAGCAAAAGTTATAATTAAATGTTAGTACGCTACTTAGTGTGCAACGCTGGGATAATACTAAAGTAGTCATACATTTGGGGAATAATACATATCTAAATTATATTTAGTTCATTATGACTGTCAATGTGTAGTGGGTTTGTAGGAGAAGTAATTTTAAGTGGAAGGGAACAACTTGACAACCGCAGGACTGTAAGCGTGGTTGGTTTTGGGTCCAGGTGGATAATTAATGGTGCATTTCAGGGGTACAAAACTGTATATTCACTTTACAGCTGTCTCTACGATAAGCCTGCTCATGACATCCCAGATACTACATTGAAATATTATAAATATACTGCATAATCCTTTGAGAGATAGAGTGTGTGCATGTGTGTGTTTGACAGAGACAGAAAGAGAGTACCCGATAAAAATGCAAACGTGCATGTGTAACATTGAGACCCGTTTAAAAATGAACAAAATTCAAATAGAGACTAGAAGTTTGAT
Source organism: Aldrovandia affinis (assembly GCA_029706075.1). NCBI lineage: Eukaryota > Metazoa > Chordata > Actinopteri > Notacanthiformes > Halosauridae > Aldrovandia > Aldrovandia affinis. Next base: position 1,585,490 of record JAINUG010000079.1, read on the forward strand.
AAAGGCTAACATTTTATCTTATATGATATAGGCTATGAAAATAAAAGAATCGAACTCATTGTACTACAACAATACAGTATTATTAAAGGCTGATTTAAGGTAATGTGTATGAGCTCAGGGTGCGCATTTCCTCTTCTTCTCTTTCTTTTTGTCAGCGGTTCAGCGAGGAAGAATGCCTCCAACACAACCTAACCTAGGCCAGTACGCGCTGACTAACGGGGACCCGCTGAACGGCCATTGCTATCTTTCCGGATACATATCGTTACTGCTCCGGGCCGAGCCTTACCCGACCTCCCGATACGGCAGCCAGTGCATGCAGCCCAACAATATTATGGGCATCGAGAACATCTGTGAGCTGGCTGCTCGCTTGCTGTTTAGCGCCGTGGAATGGGCAAGGAACATCCCCTTCTTCCCCGATCTACAAATCACGGACCAGGTGTCTCTTCTCCGGCTGACTTGGAGCGAGCTGTTTGTGCTGAACGCCGCTCAGTGCTCCATGCCCTTGCACGTGGCTCCGCTGCTCGCCGCGGCCGGCCTCCACGCCTCTCCGATGTCCGCGGACCGCGTTGTGGCATTCATGGATCACATTCGTATCTTCCAGGAGCAAGTTGAGAAACTCAAAGCCCTCCACGTCGACTCAGCAGAGTACAGCTGCATCAAAGCTATAGTGCTCTTCACATCAGGTGAGTAGTAGGTCTAAGACGACCTTTCAAGAGGTCTTGTCCTGGAGAGGTATAGGAAAATACGCATATTGAATGGCGAGGCTTTTGAACGGTTTCCCCTTTTGAACGCCGCTGCTTGAAAATGCAGTGTTTACATGGAATCAGCATTTGGCACCATTACAATATGTATAAAGCTAAGGAAGCCTTTTTAGAATGGAGGCCAAGTGTTTCAAAATGCTGATCAAATATACGTGTTTTTTTTTTAAGAATTAAGAATAATTTAATTGAGCAAGCGTGCCTGAATGCAGGTTACTTGTTTGATTATTTTTGGTCTTCATTCCGGAATTTGATGTATTTCCCAAGTTCGCTCTCATTCATACGATGCATGCACGAAGAGTAATTGTGCATGTGTTTGAGATAGTTATCTGGCCACACATAGTACATCCCATAATAGCGTTTTTAATGTGAACAATGGGGGTTAAATAGGTGCGTTAATGAGTGTATAGTATCCATTTTATAACTACATTCGACACATTTGTTGTACTATGGAGTATGACTCGACTACTTCTGACTACTGTTGAGTGATCTTCCCCTTTAAAATCTCATTAAAAACGAATAAACACAATACGTGAAGAGGCTCACTTTAAAATAATAACAAAAACGGGCATGTAGACGCCAGACAATGCATACACTGTGCACAATCTCCCACAGGCCTCAGCCAGACTTCGAAAAGCCACGGCCATCATTGCATTGGCCACTAATTTATAACATTTTACAAATGTTCTGGGCATGCATTAATATGCCTAGAGGAAATTGGCTTTCGAATTCTACTAAAATGTCAGTGACCACTACTTTTGTATACATTTTAAAACACAAGTACATGCGAACCCAGTACATCTATATTCCCCAGTACATCCCTGTATAGACTACTACTTTAAGTGGCTTCTGAATAATACTTAGTGACGAATATTCGCATCGCTTGGCATTGAATCTTAGCGTTTTTGCAAGTAAAAATATATTTAATATATAAAATACTTACATCAGAGGCAATAATAATGTTAAAACCTTATTTTCTTTTTTATACAGTATATTGATTTCCCTGTATGTTACATATATGGTACTTGTTCAACCCACACACACACACACACACACACACATATATATATATATATATATATATATATATATATATATATATATATATATATTCTGAAGAGGAACTACTGTACATTCCCTATAAAAAAGACATTTGCTCAACATGATTCCAACCTTAAAATAACGACTACATTTTGGAGTGTTTTTTAGTTATGTAATCATATATGCATGGTTATTTCAACAGTGATTTTATTTCTTTAAGGTTTTTTTATTTCTTTATTTTTATATTTTTACAAATCCTGTATTTTACTCCTTCAATAAACATGTCGGTTATTGAGTATTCAGAGAAACGTATATAGCAAAACGAGTGTAAATACTCAAAACTGTTTTAGTAAAGGAAAGTCCAGCGTCAAAGCAAGTAATCTAGGTAAAATTGGAAAAAAACGGTGCTCTAGCTGTGTTCATCTGTATCTGGGCTAAGCGGGACTCCATCACCTCGCAGGAAGTTTCAATGTTAAAGAAATATATATTTAACTTATAAGTGGAATTCAGGGCACTTTCGAACCCCCTGATATGTAAACACACCCCATTATGCGTGTTATATGTTATTCATTGAGCTAAATAGATGTATTGTTAGTAGTGAGCCAATTTGACGGAGTATGACGTAATAATATAGACTTCTACCTCTTAATTCATAAATACAGGATGCATTTAAACGGAAACGTAATTATCGTTATTTACAAAAAGCCGGTATTGGGAAATGGATGACATAACAAACGTAGCCTACATTTATTAGCCTAATCCACATAGTTTTTCTTATTCATATACAGTAATTACAGTAATTATTATGTTTTATCAGGTAGCGACCTGGCAACAATCTTGAAGGTTGTACGTCATATATAGGAAATTTTATATAATGTATGCATACATTCTCTAATTGTGTTTTACTGTCCCTATAGGGTGTCATCGAACAAAGAGCACTGTTTTTGTTTAAAGGTTTTCTGAAATAGCCTACTGTCCAAAGATTGCACCAGGACATTTTCATTAGACACCGGAGTGGGCCTGTATAGGCCTAAGCGTTATTTCTTATTGCTTAATAATATTTCGGTCAGCGCACGTTTTTTAAAACATTTTTAACAGTCACGGACTGCTTACTTAGTTTGACTGCATTTGTTAGCCTACACAGGCTACGAACAGCAATCCAAAGCAGGGTAAATGTGCAACCTTTTATTTGACTTTAGCAGTTGCGTTGTAGAAATGGTGCATTGAAACAGACACTCGAAACGACAGTTACTCGAAATATATATTTTGTACGGCTTTCCAGATTAGTAGCTACCCTGAAATCTCAGCCTACAGTTCATCGAAGTTTACAGTTATTGTGTCGGTCAGAGTGACGTAATAAATAAGGTTTTCTCTAAAACCATTCAATGCCATTGCCTAATATTTAAAATAGAAATAACGACCTTATTCATGCCTCTTTCTGTCTTGTGCAGCCTACAGCGATATATCAAACGTAAAATCGCACATAATGGCGCGCATGGCAACGCGTCAGTTTCGCAGAAGGGGTTCAGCGCTTGTAAAAAACATAGTAGCCTAGCTAAAATGTATCGTTTCTAGTGTAATAAAGCAGTGTTCTCTGTATATCGCCACTTTACGAATGGTCACATCAAAGTGTAAGATCTTAGACTTGTTTTTTGTTGTTAGTTTTTTTAAACGGACGTTGTCCTTTCATTTTGGGCCTACATATGCTAATGGTGAAAGGAGGGTAGATTGCGTCGACGTCTCATACGCCGTTGCCATGGATTTTGGACGTGCTTTAAGTGTGACTGTTAAATCCACCCCTGCTACTACATATGATTGAGTCCAGGGACCTTTTGTCCGTGCGTTAAAACAGATTATATAAAAGGTGTAGGCTATATATATACAAAAACGAGGAAGAAATAATGTGTAAAATAATGTATCAACAGGAAGCATTAACGAAGCACATTGCTGTAGTTTAGCCTAAATCTGATCTGTTGCCTGATTTCCACATGGATCTACTGTAGGCTAGGCATACGACGGAAAATGAATCACGCCTCCTCTCTCCTACAGCTGAGCACTGCAGGGCTTTTGCATATCATATCATCCACTCGTTTGCAACATATTATTTGTTATGAGCCCTGTATGTGCACATTAGCTGAACGGATAGCGCGTTTATTGATATTCTGTATCAAAAATGGCGCAGTAGGACAAATTAACTTGTTTGTTTTAGATTTCAGCTCTGATCCATAATACTTATATTAAATGATAACATCTGCCTTTTGTGTTTTGTTTTGAATGTCCAGACGCGTGTGGCCTGTCGGATGTGGCTCACATCGAAAGCCTACAGGAGAAGTCTCAGTGTGCTCTCGAGGAATACGTTAGAAGCCAGTATCCGAATCAGCCCAGCCGCTTCGGCAAGCTTTTGCTGCGACTGCCTTCCCTTCGCACCGTCTCTTCGTCAGTGATCGAGCAGCTCTTTTTCGTTCGCTTGGTAGGTAAAACTCCTATTGAAACCCTCATCCGAGATATGCTGTTATCCGGAAGCAGCTTCAATTGGCCTTACATGTCAATCCAATGACCCAAATGAGAAAGTAAATGAAAAAAATAAAAATAAAGAAAAAAAAAAAAAAGGAAAACAGGACCAAATTACGCCAGCCCCAAACGAGAGGACTGGATTCCCTAATGAATGAAATGGACCGACAGCGTTTCTGTTCACCTTGGCAGAGAGGACCTTCAAGAGAGCCTTTTTGTTTATTTTCCTGTGGAGATGGAATACTCGATGTACAGAAACCGAGGAACTTGACTTCTGTGTAAATCCACCCTCCTCTACAAGAACACTGCTCTTCATTTTGTAAAATACTAGTCTTTATTTTAATTTTTTGTACAAAACAAATTAAATAAAATCATCTTATGTGCATTAAAAATCAACACTTAGTGAGAAAATAACAAAATATTATAAGAAATGTCCTGTGTCTATGTATACTTTTTTTGGTTATTTTTTTGGTTCAAAACCAGGTTTTGTGTAATTCTATACTAATAATTTTTATATAATCTTTGGCTTCTTATAACAAGTGCGATATACGTTGTCAAGGCTATGTTCTCCAGGAAATAAAATTGAAATGAGATTTTTTTAAAGGACAAAGAAATAAATCCAAACAAAACGACACTGGCTTTGACAATATTACCTGGTGGTAGAACTTGTTTTCTCTCAGTTGATGCTGCGGACCGGAAACAGCAGCAGACGGACCTCGCGGACATTTCAGGGAGAGGGCACGAGATAATGTTATTGGGCATACCATGTATGGATTCGTTCAGTAAAAATAGAAACGATGAATGAAAAGCACTTTTAATAATATATCGTTACAAATACATTTGGTTTGTTCTTGAACGCTTGATTGGTTCTTGAGTTTTATTCATTGTTGCCTGATTTCCCCATGGCATGATATAGCTTTTGCAGAAATATCATAGGCCCAAATGAAGAACAGTGTGGTGGAAGGATTGTACCATCAAAAAAAAAGAAAATTGCATCATTGTCTCGCTCTCAAGTCATTTCACGTGAAGCTCGAGATGACTCATCACATAATTGTCAGAGAGACACGTGCATAGAGCAAAACCAAAAAATTGGGGAAATGGAGCTTGTCTAGGATTCTGGCCACCATTCTCATGTGGATTAAATTTACATCGGTCTTCTTTTGAGAGCTGAAACGCTTCATATCGGCATATACAGACAACACAGCATCGGCCCGCCTTCTGCTTCCATATTCTTTCATGGATACAATTTTACAATACATGTGTTTATTTTGTAATTGGAGTTACAAGTGTTTTGTAAATAATGCAATTGGCTCAGATGTGTAAAGTGTACCTGTGCATACAGCACATAAAACGACTTGGATGGAGCACAAAGAAACACATATACATGCAGAATTATACATGTATGTTCTAGTTTAGAGCCACTCGTGTTAATCTCAAGATGCGTCATTATATTAATGTTTAATATGTCCCCAGACATTAATCATCCTCACCCAATCACCACATTCACCCTCTTTCCAACACACAAACTCACTCGCTCTCTCACTCACAAACACGGGCGCGCATGCACACACACACATACACAAACTCTCGGAAATGAAGCAGAATAGTAACTTTACAAATACATTCATATTATGTTAATTTAAACTTAATATAAGCACGTTTGTTTACGGAAGTCACTGCATTGTACGCCTTTTCCATTGTAGTAAGGCAGCGATATGTATGTTCTAGTATGTAATGTCATGAATGAGATATGAATGTGGATTTAGCGAAAGGTTTGCACTGAAACAATATACATTTCAGATATATAACCAGATATGACATACATATATATGTATAACTAACCGCGTGTCATTTGAAGGGAGCAGTCAATATGGCCGTCTTCATTGACCAACCAACTCGCTCTAGAACATGCTAGCCTATAGACAGATCAGCCAACCCAAGTACCCTTTGGAAAACATTCACGCTGTCATACTACCATTTTTTTCAGAATAACTCTTGGTGAGAGTCATTCAAACACATTCAAACGTCCTTCGGGTTTGTGAAATACCCTCTTCTCCCTGCCTCCCCTTGAGCCAGTTAAGGTGGTCTGGTTAGTTTGCCCCGAAACTCAACGCAGTGCTGACTACAGCGCAAGTCTCCATTGCAATATTAACAGGGATATGCTGAAAAGCCGTGCAAATATTGGCCGCCTATCCATAAATTTGGAATGTAACAATTGCATTGGCCTATATCGTATTTCTGTTGAGCAAAACATGAATGTAAACACACTTGTGAAATATTATGAATGATTTTATGATATATCATATCACCATTTGTTTTTCAAACAACATTTGAATGAACTGAATTTAACAGGATTTTGAATAGCGAAGTGTTTCAAAAGAATAAATTGCAACATTGTTCACCTGCGTAAATTTATTTCAAATTGCCTATAATGCAAACTGAGTTGGTGTTGAGGGAGGGATTTCATGGGTTATTGAGTGTTTAGTTTCAATATAAATTAAATACAGCAATTACGTAAAGTTTTGGAAGCTGAAGTATTCAGACACGCATATTTTGTGGTCGGAAAACCTTGTTTAGACTTGACTCAATTGATACGTCGGGTTAATTATTTAACAATAGATGTAGACGAGTCGTTTCATCACCAGCATTGGCTGTTATAAAACTTGGTTAGAAAAAGGCAAAATTATATGATTACATAAAAGCCACATATAGGCCTACACCCGACAACTTGTTTCGGTTTATATATATATTATGGGGGTGTAAATATTTTCTTTGTTTGTTTGCTTTTTTGTTCTTTGTGCACTGAATTTATGGTAAAAATGCAAACTTGAATATAAATAAGGCCGTAGATGAAAGTTTTTCAAACCTGAAATATGGTAGGCTATGTTACAGTACACACTGAAAACATTATTATTTTGGGGGAACATGAAATGTTGGTTCATGTTTAAGAAATATGTTCCTAGTAAACCACGTAATAATTTCTGACATATAATTTTTTTTTTTTAAATACAGAGGCAAAAAGTAAATATATACTCGCTCAATTGGCCGATGATCAGTTTTTGGACAGTAGTTGTCAATTAGATCCGAGCTCATTTCAATCCGAAAAGTTGTTCTGGAATATATGTAGTCCCATAGTCTAGCTACTTTAAAAAATGCAATGTAAAATTCTCAGAACGTTTTGAGAAAGATTATATTGATAAAATAATTTTATCATTTTATTAGTCGTACTATTATTACTATAATTATTATTACTATTGTCATTGTTACACAAGAAGGGGAGGGGTGTCGGAAGAAAGTCAAAGCTAATCTAAATCGTATTTACGTGCTGATGAATGAGGGAATATTCTGCGAGCCGTGACTGTATTCTGAAGTGTGTTAACTAGCCATTTATGGTTTGCGGTGTTTCTATTAATCAAACCACAAGTGAGGACTCCAATGAAGAGACTATTTGTTTGCTTGCACAAGCAGCTGGGTGCGATCTTACTTATGAGGTAATCTGTCTGAAAGCGCATCGCATTTATCACCACCAGTTATCCGGGAATCTGTTTTCAAAACCCAATTCAGGCGAAGGAGTCTCGCCAGTAATATCTCAAATGGACGTCGTGTTATTCGAATAGTTGCAGCTTAAATTGAATGACGAGCAGAGGAATCTTTAAACTCGATATAGGGCAGCATTCAATAAATACAATATTTCCACAAAAATCACAAAAAAATGTAAAAAATGATTTTTTAGACATTACTAATTATGTCCGGTTGCTTCAGTTAGTTTTATTTAAGATGTCTGTGAGCTGTGTATAAATGTATAAATGTAATACATTTACATTGTCTGACATGGGCAGAGTCGGCCTACAAGAGGAAGTGCTCAGAAGACAGACTCTAACGCACCTTGTTGTTACCCCCCACCCCATACACACACACACACACGCACCAATCACCAAGTCACCTCCACATATTTTGTTAAATTTTTCATACTCATATTTCAGCCCCAAGACCTTTCTCAAAATGAGAAAAATGTCGCATAACAAAACTGAAAATGTCATCCAATATAAAATGTCGGGTGCGGATTAATTGTATGCCTTTTCTAATATCGTCATTATCAAGTACAGAAGCTACATACTTTGGGCAGGAGTAAGTAGACGTTAACATGGATTTATATATAAAAATAAGATATTCATAATCTTGATCAACTTGAAAAAATGAGAGAGACTGAGATTGTGTGTGTGTGACTCCACTCTCATTAGCATTCCTTGTCCATGGACGTACGCTGGCAACTAACACAGATATCCAGTTAAACACCATGCCACCCCCTGTCCTTTTGTCTGGAGAGTTACAGTCATAGCTTCTCAAAGTGCAAGTGAACTTTATTTCACATATTTACAGGCACATATACACACATTTTCTTACATTTAACGCGATATAGGCTACGTATCCTGGCGACATCCGTTTGCAAATGGCTCAAACAGTACAACACGACTGATCTCTTGCACATGTAAGCAAGAAGCAACCGTTTGTGTAATATCTTTGAAATCGTCTGGGTTACTGTCGCAACACCGTTCCCTGAGTAGGGACCAGACCTATTACATAGTCCGTATCTCGATAGTCTTGCACATCTGCTGAAGAGCCATTGTCCTTAAATATAGGCTACCATTTCTGCACCATTGCTACAGAGGCTGCATAATTTCCCAAATGTAAGGGCCTACTCTGACTTTGAATACTTACCGCACTGTCTGCTCTAGGTTATGCGGGGTTTGTGTAAATGTATGTTCTTCCATTTCACACGTAACAGAACAGAAAAAAATGTGGATTCCGGATGCTTGCCTCCTGGGACACAACAAACAACGCACTGAACATTCTCATGGAAACACACTTTAAAGCAAGCGTGACTAAATTGCGATAAATACAGTTGTAGCTTAAGTCAGGAAATTGTCTTTGGGGTTTATGTGTAGACTACCATATTCACTACAATAGTTAGACAAAAAAATGACAACATAGAAAGTTTTGCGGGAAACAAAAAGTTTTGTGGGGAAATATACTGGTATAAATTAACAAGGAGGTTCTAAAAACTCATCAAACAGTGACAGCTATCAGTTTGCTGCTTCTCTCGAAGCCCCCCAACACAAGTCCTTCCAAAACCCCGTTGCCACCCCGCTTTGTTGTTTTAAAATATGCAGGTCTCTCTGGAATTCCAGTCACGAGTCCAAACTTTGTGTCCAACCTCCCACACGAAATGATCCTTTTAAGGGGATCTCAATATGTCTCAATCTGCACTGCGCTACACTCGCAGCTTTTAGGTGTACAGCACGGACCAAAATCACTGAATCGACTAACTTTTTTGTATTAATTTAGAATAAAAATAAAAAAGAAGCTTGAGTGGCGGCAATGATTTGAACGTCTACAACGCGGTCAGCACAAAAAAGTAAGACTTGTTTTGATTTTGTCCCACTATCTTTCTGGCCGTGTGACCGTTTGAATGGATGGGTAGGCACGACACGAGAGAGAGAGAGAGAGAGAGAGAGAGAGAGAGAGAGAGAGAGAGAGAGAGAGAGAGAGAGAGAGAGAGAGAGAGAGAGAGAGAGAGAGAGAGAGAGAGAGAGAGAGAGAGAGAGAGAGAGAGAGAGAGAGAGAGAGAGAGAGAGAGAGAGAGAGAGAGAGAGAGCTGTATAGAGGGAAGGAGGTAAATGAGTGAGAGAAAGAGAACGGAGAGTGCTAGTGCTTGTGCGCGTTAATGTATGGTTGGACTCGAGCTGTCAGTAACAACAAATTAATCAACACGTGTCATTCAAAGCCGATAGTGCTACTTTTCTGAAAACCCTTATAGCCAACGCGCTGGCGAAATAAATCAAGACAACAAGGCCAGCGGAGACTGTGGAGAAAAGTTTGAGTTGGGAAAGCGTGACGCAAGAGGACCAAGTGAAAAAACACGAGTAGCAGTGTGGTCACTCGCTTTTCTGACGCTTGGACGTTCGGATATAGAGTTATATCTCTTAACGGTAGGCTAACCTATGACAAGTTAGGCTAGCGTGTTTCTCAGCCTGAACTTTTATTGAATACTTTATTCAAACTCTGTCTGACTTAAGAAACAAATATGACAATTCGTGTTGTATTGTAAGCACATAAAATAAATAATTCCTGGAGAAACCCTTTCTTGGATGATAGTTTTCTTTCTATTGTAGGAGGGAGATTAGTTGCAAAGTATTGTTGCAATCCATTCAATGTGATTTTAATTGGCTCCATTGCGGTCAAAACTTTCCACACGCTATTATTCGGGACCCTTCCATTCGACCTATCTATATATCAATCTATCTATCCGTCTATCTAACTTTTTAGGCTTGTAATTTTTAAGTAAGATATCTGTCTGTCTATCAAATAAGCCTTCGTGGTTTGAATTTTCATATTTTATATTTAATCGTAAAAATAAAGCCAAATGCATTCACGTAGCGTCTATTTGTTACGCAAATAAACAGAATAAAACCAAATAATAAGATATTAGTAAATGCTGGTGCCGTGTGTGTCATGTATTCCCCCAGCATGACAACTAGATTGTTGGCCAACTTTTAGATTAATTAAGATGAACAAATAATTCAATTTTACACCCCCTCCCCAAGATTTTCTTTATGTTCAGTAGTTTGTTGTTTTTCTCCACTTCTTGTTCCCACGGGTTGTATGGTGACGAAACCACATCGGCTTATTTCAGAGATGGAAGTAATGTAACGGTAATGCATTAACCTAAGGGTATTATTTCCGTTGAAGTAACAGTTTAAATGAACGAATAAAACGTTATTAACACTGCTTCTGCATCAAACAAATATATCTGTTGCAGTTTTGTAGTTTGGTTGCAAGTAACTCTTTAAAGTGACATTGTAACACAGTGGGGACACTTGGAAATTGTCCTAATTGTACTAATTTATATATAGGATTCCCAAAGACGGACAGCTGAAATATTATTAATAGAGTAATTTGCTAGGATGGAATAGCAGGCCAGGCACGTGTGAGCTTAATGGAATTTTGTGATTAATAATGTCCTAATTTGGTTTTTATTTACGTGATATCTCAGCACGCCCTCTATTTTTCGTTATAATTAATGACTGAAATACTTTGCAGGGAGAATATTTTTCATTTCAACCTCATGGAGGGAGTCTAGATGTGACCATCACTCTTTTTCACTTGAGTTGGTCTTCGGCACATTGTTGTGATCATGTGTTCATACATAGGCTATATAGGCTATACATATATATATATATATATATATATATATATATATATATATATATATATATATATATAATCATACATAATCATAACATAACTTACAAATACCAAGAGACTAACTATGACAGCATTTTAAAATATTATTTTTCCATAGAAATTTGTGTGTGCATATGTACTTGATGTGAACTCCAGATTTACGCTCTGCCAGTGGTACACATCGGTAAGCTTTATGGATTTATAAGAACTATACTGTGGTAATAGCAATGAGAAAGCAATCAATAGGACCTTTTCCTCCAGGAAAACCGCTCCAAGCGCTGCAAGGAGGACATGACTAAGTAACGGGTTTCCAGCACACTGTGGCCCACATACCGGGGCTTTGATTGGAGAAGTGGCCCTGCTCTTACAGGCCAAATCTCTAATCTTTTCTGCATGTTGCCATAAAGCCAGGCCTGGATGCTGATGTGTGCCTGGAAAAGGTGGGGGTCAGTGTAAGGGAATGGGAGATAAGGAGGGGGCACTGTATTGTTAGTAAAAAAAAATGGAGGGGGGTTAAAGGAATAGCCATTTCTTTCTGAGTAGCATGACCCCTTTCTTCAAAAGGCCAAGCAGAAACGAATGCCCTTAATCTGGAAGGGTGAATTTTGGTTTGGTTTTCAGATATTTCCTCTCTCTCTCTCTCTCTCTCTCTCTCTCTCTCTCTCTTCTCTCTCTCTCTCTCTCTCTCTCTCTCTCTCTCTCTCTCTCTCTCTCTCTCTCTCTCTCTCTCTCTCTCTCTCTCTCTCTCGTGGGCATGAACTAAAGTATGCTGCAGTTGGATTACAAGCCAGTTTGAACCATTCCAGAATATGCAAGCGTATAGGCTCCATTCAGCTTCCAAACAATTAATTCCGAGTTGTGGCTGTGGACTCCCCCCCCCCCCTCTGAATCCTATAGTGGCTCACCAAATCTAAGATCATTTGCATTTGCCGATGATATCAATAAAGCATCCCTCATAGACGAGGGGCGAGTGGGGGGAAGGGAGGCTTACGGTGGTCAAGTCGGGGAGAGAAAGTGGACAGAGCCCCCCGAAAGGTCAACCACCCTTTCATAGTGCGGTGGTGGGGGGCAGGAGAGATGGGAGTGAGGCGGCTTATTTGAAAGCCTGTGCATTTATGGGTAAGAATAGAAGAGGAGTCCCCCCACAACGCTCGCCGTCCTACTTCAGATTCCCCCTGCTGTATCTTTACAGCTCTTGTCCCTGAGAGCCACAGCCTGCTCAATGCTCAGAGCAAAATGTTGTTTTTCAAATGCAGATTTTCAACAAGGAATGTCACAATCCGTAAATATTGTTACCATTTTAGAATAAATAAATTAATAATAATAATAATAAATTACATTTTTGAAACTATTGAAAACCTGGCACTTAAGTGAACCCAATTTTTGGTAGTAAAAGTTAATCGTACACATGCATAAGGGGGAAAAACATTTTTGCAGATGAATTGCACCCAATGGAACAATTTCATTTCAGTAGTTTGGAGAGTTACCTATTTACGGCTCACTGGGGCAGTGCTTTGCACACAAATTCTCCTTCCCATCTAAGTGCACAGCCACAGTTAAGGGGACCTGTGTGGAAAGGAGGAGAGCGTTAGCCAGCGGGCTCACACATGTGCAGTTGTGCAGGTTGTGTGTGCATTAGGCCCAAGCAGACACACAGCCTCACACATTGGATCTTTCATATGTCCTTCAGTTCTACACATGCACACAGGCTGCACTCTCTACTTGTCATTGGATCAATTAATTCCCCCACAAATACAGTAGATTCTTTTATCTTAAAATTTGTATTTTTGTAAATGTGAACTGTGTCTCAGTGCAAAATTAATGGTAATACAGCCAGATCAACTGGAGGTGACTTGTAGCAACTTGCTATTAAATTGCACCAACAAGGCAGAGAACCCCACACCATCACCACCACCAGCTCCACCAATATTAAGGTATCAACTGTGATGAGATGAGTGATGAAATTTTGTTTGATATGTAAATATTACTATCAATGAGTAAAAATAAATATATATATTACTCTTTGGTACTGATTAATACTGATAATATTACCAATATAGTATCAATGTGCATTGAATGTTATGATTGTGTACAATTTTCCAATATGTTACCAGCACACCATTCATAAACTATACCTTATAAGTACTCTATAAGATTAAAGACGTGTCTGCCACTTGATATAATTTGGATATTAATGATTTAATTTGCTAAATTGCATAAACGGTATTAATAAATAATAATAATAATAATAATGTAATAATAAATTTGGCCGCACAGATTGAATGTTAAGAACCTAAAGCATTGACATACGAATCAGTGTGATCCATAAATGCACCGCAAATCCAATGTCAAAGTTTGCAATTATATATTCACGGAAGTAGGGTGTCAGGCATATGCCTCCAAATATCGTATGCTCCAAATGTGTACAACGTTTAAAATATATGTGTAATTAGTAATACATAAGTACTGGTTATTCTACGTTTAACCCAAATATTATACTATGAACGAATTTAGGATAACCCATTTCAACCAACTGAAGAAAGCAGCGAGCCTATTTACAAATTCTTATTACTGATAGGTAGTGGTGTTGTTTGTACATTTTCACAGAATTGATCACCTTAAAACTGTCATTATTCACTCAAAAAATGAACACACTGCTAAATAATGCCCATAATTCTGTAGATCTGTAGGACGAAAACAACGTGTTCCGTTTTCTTTCCATTTCTACGTTCGGTGACTGTTAGGGTTAGGTATATTATGATGAGAGGGAACAGAGTCCGTGTGGTAATCCTTCAGCATGTCTTTGTTTGCGACTTCAAGGCGGACTGCTGTCGGACTGTTTGTTGCTCCTTTGGTTTGCTAGATGGCGCTCTCAGTACTGGATCTTTGCGTCTGAATAATGAACTTTTCTCTTACTCTTTCTCCTCATGCTTGCACAACTGACAAAGTCAATCCTGCTTTCCCATTTTTCATCGATGGTTTCAATATTTTTTCGTGCTATATGTCCGCCCGTAATTACGTTTCCGGCAAGTTTATATTGGGGGAGAAAGTTCTTAATTGCAAATGGAGGCGTATTTGTTCTATAATTCCCCAGCAAAATAACTAAATATATAGCCTACAGCGATACAAATGACAAGTGCATTTAAAGTATATCTAAAAATCCCAATTTCGACATATTATGTCTGTCTACCAATATAAGCCTAAATATGTTAATTAACATGGCGAATATGGTGATCACAAATTATGAAAACAAATGTTATACCCACCAATTGTTGCTAGACAAGCCGTAAACAATATGTAAGAGATACGTCTGGATTGCTTTTGAAGGAAGTGGACCAATTGTATAAATATACCATGTTATGGTCATGCAAGAGTAAAACACATTTACAGAATATTTTGTAAAAAGACTGTTCCGAGTCTATTATTATTGTTCTTGTTTTCGTTGTTGTTGCTTTGTTAATGTATGCCTAAAATGCAAACAAGCGCTATTTCCATTTCAGGTCAGCGACACCACAGAGAAATGTTTTGTTCAGACGATGGTTTCCAACACGGATATTCAAGGCCATAAATATAGTTGCATTTTAGACTTTTGTGAAACTATGGGATACGTGTCACTTAAGTGAACCACATTTGAGTGGATCATCTACGCATTAAGGGGAAAGCCAATTCTGTGTGTGTGGAAATGGAGGAGTAATCGAAAGAAGAAGCATTGGGTTATTCAGTTGATGTCTGAGTGAAATTAACATGGAATAATTACTTTTTCATATATATTCTAAAATAGTTTGGAGAGTTACCAATACACATTATGAGGGGGGGGTAGCGTACCCTATTCTTGTTGTGCCGATAGATTGATAGAAGTCTGTTTTAAAACAGTATTTGAGAGTATGGTATATAAATATGATTGTGTAGGATAGCCTTTCAGTGGAAAACGTTATTTCCCTGCACTTCATTCGTTGTTGCTAGTTGTGAAGAAGAATACGCAGGGTAAGTATATTAGGCTATATTGGGGAACGTGCAATGCACATTATGAGCGCTGTGGTATGAAATTAAGTAGACGGGTTTTCAATACTTCCGTTGAAAAGTGAGGTTGTGAGATTTAAAATAGATTCAATTACCAAACTGTTGGTAGGCCCAAAGTAGCTGAGAGAAAGGTGTTCTTGAATCTGAAGAGCAAGTAAGGAAGGAGGTGTTCGCTTGCTTGCTTGTTAAGTACCTTGCTGTCAGTGTAGCAACGTACTGATATGGACAGTGGGCCCAGAGGCTCATCTCGCGGGGCCTTAATTAGCAGAGCTGTCTCAAAGCTGTAGAACTCTTTCAAACGGCCGCTGTGCAACAGCAAATCCTCAGTCCATCAGAATTGCCTCGGTTCCTCTCCAAGTATTTAACGTACTGTCTGACAGCGAATTATCTTTCACCTTTCTGTCCTTTCTGTTAATGGTCTGCTTTAAATCTATTATAATAACTGTTTTCCACTTGGGGAAAGGGATAAGGGGGACGTGCTTCAAAACTTTTGCTGTAAAAGTTGTAGGCTATTAGACTATTTTTGGATCACAGTCGAATCGCCCCAAATAATGCATACTTAAGGAAAGGGGGCACATTTTTAAAATGATAGAGATGGCTTCTATCGCTCTCTCTCTCTCTCTCTCTCTCTCACACACACACACACACACACACACACACACACACGAGCGCGCGCACACAGACATAAGTCATTTCATAGCAAGAAACCATCGAGTTGAAGGTCAAGAAATAGCGCTGTCCATGGTACTACTCAGTGGTGACTGGTTGCTCAGAAAATTAGACAATGCAAATGATACGTGTATGTAGGCCATACATAGGCACGTGTGTGTGTAAGCCGTACTGCCTCTTCATAGGAAACACGTTTCAAACATTAAAAAGGAACCTTCTCAGGGTTAGCATTTACTATACAAAGAGAATACTTGCATCCCATGATATAAATGGCGAATAATGAGTGATCATATTGCATACCAACAGCACTATAGCTGATAATAATGTGTCCACTTTCCCATTTCTATCAACATAAAATAAAAGCCTGCATCATTTTTTTAACAATCCCTAATTTGTTTACATGAAGTGACGTCCTAGTATGAACTGCAATCAGACGAAACACATTGATACATTTATTGTTTCACAAAAATAAATACAACAGGTTGCATATGTGAAACAATTACATTTGCAATCTTAGCTATTTACTAGCTATTTTAGTATTTGGAAGCAACACATTATGAAAGTAGGACAGTAAAAGAAAATGAATTAAACAGTATTTTCACTTACCTATAGCTGTAAATTATGACTGTAAATGTTTTTCATGAATGTAAATAGCTTTTTACAAATAATGTAAGATTGTTTTATATCTTTGTCTACAATTGATTTACATAACTCTCGTTTTAATGATGATGATAATGATGATGATGATGATTAATAATAATAATAATAATAATAATAATAATTAAATAATATTTAATTAGTATTGGTGGTGGTGTTGCTGTGAAATACAATTGCTGCTACTGCTAATAAAAATGTAATAATTATATAACGAATTTATGATACAACTAGCTACACTTTATCATAACTAAAAATGGAATGGAAAATGTGTTTTTTTGATAATGTATGGTTGTTGCAAAACTTTTACAAAATCATGTATATATTGCATCAAACACATTCGTCTTTTAAAGAGCAACCTCGCAATTTTCTTTGATGGGAGAGGAGGGGTGGATGGAGGCTATGCAGTTGATAGCCAGATATAATAAAATAATGTAATGGCGAAGAGAAGAGGCCATGCTTCCTCCAAACCAGTGTCCATATGAAAATGTTGCCGAACTACGCGTTCCTGCTTCATGGATTCGCACAAGCACCCTCTCACCTTTGCGCAGGTAACATAAAGATTTCGCGCGTATCACGGCTATTAGGTCCCATGCAACTTGCCTGGGTACTTTGTAGATCGCATAACTTCAGACAACACTGAATGTCACGGAAGAACTAATGTACATGGACCGAAAACAGGCCGTTTGTCGTGGTATGGCCGCAGCACGTGCTGTATCACAGGTAGCCTACTAACTAACACACCTCAAAAAGTAGGGTATTGAATTGCTCTTTAATAAATTAAATGAGAAAGCAACCGAAAGTAGAAAGTAGAGCGGCATAAATTAAAGTGAAACCCGCTTCAAAAGGTAGGATTATTTCCAGAGAGCGTAGAAGTACAATCCAATTCAAACTTAAAACAACCACAACAAAATTATGATGATAATAATAATAATAATAATAATAATAATAATCATCATCATCATCATCATCCTAACCATAATCCAATGATAGGCAAAATGTTAACAATAACACTAATAATATTATGAATAATATCAGTATTAGTATTATGATATGTAATTAATGTATTATGTATTAATGTATTATTAATATATTTATCTTTTTACTTTTTCTTCTTCACTATAGGTGCTGGAAACCTATTATTATTATTATTATTATTATTATTATTATTATTATTATTATTATTATTATTATTATCAGCAGTAGCAGTAGTAGTAATAGTAGTCGTAGTATAGTAGTATTGTTATTATTATTATTATTATTATTATTAGCAGTAGTAGTAGTAGAAGTAGTAGTAGTGGTAGTAGTAGTAGTGTTAACCCGTTCTAGTTATTGTAAGTAGGGAATTCATTTAAGAAATAAATAATAGACTACGGTTCTTTGACGTAGGTTATTTAATTTACTGTAGTTATGCGATCTACAAAGCGACACTATCCACTTCAAAATATTAATCATATTTAAATATGATTTGCATGTATGTAAGATCAGGCTTCATGTATCTATCACTCCAGCCAGCCATAAATCAAAGTGATTGCTCCAAAGTAGTTTATTATTGCAAGTATTATTGTTTCGTAGTAGTAGTGTAGTAACAGCAGTGCCCATATTGATAACAATAGTCGTAGGCTAATTGTGATAGAAGAGTTGCGGTACTTTAAAAGTAATATTAACATGTGTATGATATAAACTAGTTTTTCTCTGGAAGATAACAGACCTATATTCTGTATAGTATAGAGTATAACCTTGCCTACACTTTATTTACCTCAACACGAAATCTTAACCTGTAGTAGCCTACACCGTGTATTATCCAGTTTCAATAATCATACTAGATTTCAGTGAATTCTGTAGATAAAAGTAAATGTACTGTAAAAAGAATGAACAGAGAAATAAAGAAAGTAGTATTAGCACATTCATATAAAAGTGAGAGAAAGATACAAGGAGAGAGAGAGACAGAGGGGAAGACAGAAAGAGAGAAAGAGGGAGGGAGAGAGAGGTGTTAACTCCTTGCCATAAAAAGTTATGCAAAACTTCGGTATTAATAGGTTATCAAGTTTGTTGCACTTCAGGTTCAACTTACAATGTAACTTGCTTACGATGCATTTACGAATCAACCCTTTCATACAATTGAGGAGAAACAGTTATAGGCTGTGAATGTCCTGACAGCGCATTGCGCCTACTCTCATGCAATTCGAGGTCAAACACTATGAGCTATAAAAACTCAGTGCAAATTCGAATAGTCGATGTTGTCGATATCAGACTTTAATATTCATATTTGCCTGAAGAAATTTCAGCACGCTGTTTATAAGCATTTGTACGAGGCTATATTTGCATATGGCCAGGGATTCGTATATAGGCCTATATATATATACTGTATATCGCGAAATATTTTAATAACGGTATAAGGTATAAACCGTTGCTATTTCAGGTTATAAAACAGTTTTGGTTTAATACGACCATACTTTTAAGATAAATAAGCCTAATACTAAAATACAAACATACATTTACCAGTGGTTACAAACCAAGCATAAATACAATTAAAATGAGTCCTACATAAAATGATTAAGTAACCTGTGCTATCGCAAAAGGGCATTTAGCCTAGGTGTATCTGCTTCCGGATAGTTACCAAAACAACATACATTATTGTTTATTTAGGCCTGCTTATTGGAATGTAGTTAAAGTTAAGTACTGATAATGCACAGTCATGTACAGCATCGTGTGAAATGTATAGTGACAAACAATAATCATTTTTGGGGAGAATCGATGTAAATAATAGTTAACCCAACTGTTGCGTGGCATAACTGGCAACATAATTGACGTTTTATGATTGCTCAAAGTCATGGCAACATGTTAATAAATAGCTTAAGACCAACAGATGCAGACTTGTGTGACCGTTGCCTTGTTTCAAAAAGTTTGCCTGGACAGATTTTTTCTCCCTAAGAATTCATGAATATAGGCCTATTTCTTTTTGGAATGCATTCATTTGGAATACATTTAATTTCATTTTGGTTTATTATTTGACTTTCTACAGTCTATTTCTTTCTCCAGATTTTTAATGAGTTCGCTTTGGCATCAGGTAGGCTAACCCACACACCCGAACCCACCGCAAGCTGAGTATTTCAACTACATAAGCAGTGCGTGTTTATGTATAGCTCTCTCTCGCTGCGCCATATCATAACATATTGATCCGATAGTGTAAAGCCAAATAGGACTCGATCGTCTGTCCGTCTATGTAGTATTAACCATATCTATATCTTGAAGTTCATATCATATCTACAGGCTATATTTTGAAGCCAACCTTTACTGTACAACGGGTGTGCGCTGGGGTAAATTGTTGTAAAGTTATAAAGAAAATAGTTATATCGTTTTGCTCTCATAAAGTGCACAGATGCTCAAGTATGTATGTATGTATGTATGTATGTTGTTTGTCTGTGCAGAGGATCGCGAAGCGAGAAAGATCAATTGATTGATGGTTTGGTTGACTAATTCCTGTTTTTCAGCCTATCACGAGAAATAATGTTGCAGTCAGCCCATGAATGTCTAATGAGGACATCGCATTCCTTAACAGAGGCGACCAAGCCCGTCCTTCATATAATAGGTTTTACTTGAGCAGTTGATATGAAGTAAAAAAACAAAACAAGAATAACAACAACCGTATTTGAAACAAAAGTAAAGAGGAAAATGTTAATCGTTTGGCGTTTTAAGATCTACATCTACATTTAAGATCTACAGGACCTCTTTGCTCTTGTGATTGAGAGAGGGGGCTTCTGAGACCTTAGCATAGGCTACGTGATAAAACTAATTGTTGCAGTTCAGTGACCCATAAAATTTGAGGGTTAGTTTTCTCTTCAGACCAGAGAATATAATTATGCAAATAAAGAAGTGACAGGGATCTGGCGAAGTGCTCCAGAAGAGAGGGGTGGGGCGGGAAACGTTTTAAGTCCACCGATCATTTAGATCTTTGACAGTGGTTCATATTGTGTAAGTGTAGCTACACGTGAGGTAAAAATAAATAAAGAAATAAAGAAATAAATAACCGAAGCAGAATGAGGCGATATTTGAACAGATTGAATAAAGGAACGATTGGAGTTTGTCGGAAGTGATATAGGCCTACTTTCTAAAGGACACAATACTAAACTTTATCTTTCGCCCGGATAAGTATGCTATTAACTCGTTCATTGACAGTGGCATAAACCCTAACACACAAGTTCATGGTGACACGTCACATTTTCAAGATATCAGCTGTTTAAACGTGACGTATTGATTTCTTCACTCATTCAAAAACAATGTTGATGCAAACAAATACAATATATGTTTTGTGGGCTTGTTGAATAATTGGATGAAAAAAGTTAATTATGATTTAGTTGTGTAAAATATGAACGAATATACATAATGTGCACTGGTTTCTTTTACTGACATTCTACCAACTATAATGCGGTTGCCAGACAAAAAATATGAAGTAGTGTTGGGATGTTTCCAGGAATGTACTCTGGGACAGATTGCTAGGTTTCCTTATATTACGTAATTAAATCACGTTGTAAAACTTAATGAGCGTTTTATTGTTGACAAAGATGTTTCTCAAATTGACATTCCTTAATTAGAGCATTTATTTTTCGACTTTGTCAAGCGCATATATGGGCAATATGAGGTTTGGAAAATAATAAATCAAACCATTTATCTAAATGTAAATTAGGATGTAAAAAATGTCAAAAAAGATTTGACCTTTGAGACAAGCGAAGGGCTGCGGACAATCAACAGGCTGCTTGCCCTTCGGTCTGCAACTACCTGCTGCAGTCTCTTTAATAGTCTCATTAATAGTCTCATTAATAGTGCTTGGTGTTTCAAGATGTGGCCCATATTGTATTTGTGTGCACCTATGTTATATATATATAATTTTGTGACACCTAAACAATATGAACATTATAAACAATAATGTGTGACATGAGAAAATGTTTTTTTAATGTAAAAATGCAACTCTGATAAGCTATACTATTAATTTGATGTCGAAATAAATTACAGCATTTGCTCAATGCAGACGGTGAACAACAAGTAAATCAAGTCACATACGTCACACACAAAATAACAACAATAATATTTATGAACATCTAAACAGATTCAAATACATTAAACTGTTCTGATCATGCAATAGTACCAATTTCTATTTGTGCCTGATATCAGGTAGACGACTTTATATTGAAACAGTTGGTCATTGACCTTGTCGCGAGAGAAAGTAGAGGGTAATGAAATATTATTTCTTATCAACTTGAAATGTATTACAAAACAAATTTGAATGTGCTGTCGCATCAATAAAACTATAATTTATCTCAATTATAATAGGTTTGACTAACGTTGGCTACACCAAACACATTTGCTACAGTATTGATTGTAGACTGCCCTTGTATTTGACACATTTCAAAATGGCGTTTTGGGCTTACAAGTAAATATACGAATACACAATTTAAAAGTGGGCACTGAGGCAAGGAAACAGGTTTATTGATGCCGAAGGCGACAATACCACAATTCACTCATAAAATTAGATATTAAGCAGTCTTTCTCCCAACTGATCCATGCCCCACCCCTCAAAAATGGCAGTACTGTTCAAGAACAGCAAACAGTCCACTGAATTAAAAAGTAAAATAGGATTCTCGCCTAGTTCTGTACAAGCACATGACTTTAACAAAGTTAAAGAGACATATAAGATTAAAACCCGACTATTATCTTTATTGTCAAAATATTATGACATATTGTTGGATCTCTCAAATGTGGTGGTTTTTCAGCTTTTGCATTTTAATTCATATATAAATAAAATCCCATATTTTGTATTATACTTTTTTCCTTTCTTAAATATGTTGCGCATCCGTTTCAAATGTATAATTACACACATCTCTTAAAAACTTAAAAATAATTTTCAAATCATAAAAAATAAACGGAAATATTTAATTAAATGCACTCTTAGGACAAATTGGCGATGGTTAGATATTTAATTTACATATTTGTAGTGCGAGAGTGTATGGGGCGTTGAGAAAATGTAATGATCGTTTAGAGAAAATATTATCCGATCTTGCTGCGGATAATTCTCGTTTGACAAAAGCCTTCACAATCGAACCCAGATACATAACTAATGATTAGACATGTCCCTCCCTTTTATAGGCTACTTTCCCCTTTAACCCTAAGGACATTTGGAAATTACAGTATGGTTAAAGCCTATTTTGGCAAAATAATAATACTATAGAATAAAATGAATATGTTGAAAAGTTAGAAGTCGGGACATGCAGAACTTGAATGCAAACCTTTTCAGGATCAAACATAAATAGTACGTTATCTGGGAACCTTCATGAGGGGTAGCATAGCTTCCTGATGAAGCCCACCGGGCTTTAGGACCTGGGGGGAAGTGTTGGACCCTGGCATTAGCTCAGTTCGGGGCGATGTCAGGGAAATTATAAGAGCACCGTGGCGCTCAGTGCAGAGCTCCTGTCGTCTTCAGTCTCGGCACCGGTGGGCAGCACAGGAAGCTCCATCAGCAAACCCACATCGCTTTGACCGTTGTAGTCATCAAGAAATAATGCAAAACGCTGGTCAGACGTAGTGGTGGAGGTGGACCACTACCCTACTCTTATTTCAACAAATAAAAAGACGATATATTTTTGCCATATCAGAGAGAGAGAGAGAAATAATGAGGAGATGAGGAAGGCAGTAAGTGTTTTGGGGCCGTCTGATGTCATGTTTAATTCTGTCGGAATAGCATGCAGTTGTTGAAGAGGTGAGCTGGTTGTCATGGTTCTGTGCGTCTCAATCGTTCCTGCGGAACTTGATGATGGGGTGGGGACACCAGGTTAGGTTAGTTACTCAAGTTGCTCGACTTGTAAAGCAGAGACGGCAGGGGTAGGGAAAAGTGACAACTTCATATACTTGAACAATAACAAGGGGGGGGGGTGTTTGAAGTTTTCAAAAAGTTGTTGCTCGGCCAGTATCGGACGCTTCTGCGTCCGATGAATAAACAGCTCTTCTCAGGCCGCTGTTTTCACACCTCTACTGCGTTCAATGTTAGGATACTAGGTGGACTAGTTTACTAGCATTTGAGGTTTAGAATAGGATGAAGGGGTTCATGACGCACATACAGACTTAATTATTATTCATTTATACAGATGAAATGTCAGCATATTTACAATATATTTAACTATCTGGTTTATTTGTATATTGTACTAGTTTTCATGAAATGTTTTTTATTATTCAAGGTTAGGCAGACTTTTGAAGCCGTTTACCCATTAGAATAAAATAGATATCCTACTATACATCAATACAGATACAATAAGATATAAGTTGCAAATAGGGACATATTAAACAAAAGTTTAACCACTGCTAAAAAACAAAAACAAGTATTATTATTATAATTATAATTATAATTATTATAATTATTTCATCGACCTATTAGGTTTATAATTGAATTTATATCCACCGGTGTCAGCCACTTTTGATTTGACCCTATAGCAACCTACCAATTATTGTATGAAGCTGTTCTGAAACAAAAACAGTAATAATAATAATAATAATAATAATAATACATGTCAAAGGTTATTTCAACATTTGATTGAGTTATTGTTTATGATTTATCTACCCCCATTGTCTGAAAATATCATCCGCCATACTCATAGGAATTGATATAATTGACGTTTATTCCCCGGTTAATTTCTGGTGCAGGTGTTATAGTATATACCATTTGCGCCCAAAATATGCATTTAAAAACTTTTCCAAAGTAAAATAATAAAGGCTTGCATACTCTCTGATAGCAAATAAAAACATTGGGAGCTTGTGATAATCATACCAGCACACTATGTGCTGACAGATACAATGTTTGCCTATCTTTTAGTTTCCATTTCTAAGGCGGCATAGGCAAACCAGTACGTATACAGAGCATGCTGTGTAACGTCTCATTAAGTTGATGTGGCTCCAGCAAGTCAATACTACAGTACACTTACTCCTCTGTCTGCTGTGTACATTTTTTTGTTGACATTGCCATGACAGCCATATCAAATATGTGTTCCTCCCATTATTATATTTGCCATTATTATTTGTTTTATTAGCATTTTATTTTCCCTTCCCCAGTGACACTTAAAAAAATCAAGATGAAGTCCAGAGGGAAGGTTACAGTGAAATAGTTTAAAATGTTCATTCATTCATTCATTCATTCATTCTTGCATTCACTATTGGTTGTTCATATGGCGTGCCCAAGTTCAATTTTTTCTCTTCAAGCAGGTTTTGCTGAATTTATAAATAATAGAATTCGACCTTGTGTTGCTATAGATACTTAGAGCAAAATCCAGTCCTACCGCTTTCTCTTTTTGGATTAACTGTAATGACTAAATGTAAGAAAATTTAAGGAAATTAACTGTCAGAAATATAAAAAAACAGTAATGCCTTCTCAAGCTGATTATTCTAAACAAATCACGCCTTGCAGTACTCGAAGATTGAATGCTGTCCTTGCAGTGGCCCAACACTTCTGGTTACCGCATTCATACAGTATCTCACTCGCGTTCACTGTATCTTGCTGCTTGGCAACGTATGTGTGGCAATCCCAAAGTGCCATGTGGCTGAGTATGGACTCCAATCAACAGAAACGATGAGGGGAGACTGGTGTCCAGGGGCAACCATGGCAGATGACAACTCTCGTTACGCTGTTGCATGACAACGAGCCTCCACAAAATCTTGCCAGTCTTTTTCCTCATATTACCTCCGAAGGTGATAATTAGACACCCTCTTTTTCAGTACTGATGGATTCTGACAGCACTGCCTTCTGCTTTGAACGCACTGTCCACAGAATAAATAATGCATTTTGCTGATATGACATTATTTTTCTGTCATTTGTTGTCTTGCATTTCCTTTACAGTAGTGTCACCGGCTAGCGCTAAACCCTAGGGGCCACAACTAAAATAGTGCCTTTATGCCTCTATACCCACCCACCCCCACCCCAGTCCCTAGTCCCCCACGAGTGTATTCTCCTGGTTGAAGTACTGACCCCTTCGTTATTAAATTGACCCCTGGCTGGATGGTATTAATGAAGGCAGCCAGGCAGAAGGGGTCTTTACGAGCGCCAGAGTCGTTTAAGATTTCTCATAGAACAGGTGATCTGAAGCTTGGGTCAAGTGGTCAACCAACCTGACGGTCATCAAATTAATAACTTCCACTTCGACACTGTTTACCTGCGCAAGCATCGCCACAAAGCTCTCCCCGAAACATTAAGCCTTTGTGCTAGTTATCTATAATGTATATACCATCCAGAGTACCACAATTTTCTTCAGCCCATGGGTTTCCACAGGGGGGATGTGATCAATGCCAGTTTTTTTTCTTTTACACTCAAACCGGCAATGAACCAGAGGATCAAGCCCTTCTTCTGACCGCTCCCAGTTCGGGGTCATACACTGTGTGTCTCAGAGTTGAAATGCAACCACCCCTCCTCTGACCTCACTAACAATTCAAGCATCACTCCCCCTTGGCACATGCAATATGGCTGTCACATCCACACATGTATGTGTGTATATTCCATTCTTTGTTTCAAACACAGTGCTATGTTATTGTTTTGATTGCTGTTTATAATGTTGCAAGTCAAAGTGATATTTCTTTAAAAGAGCTGGGTAGATTACATGCTGTGTAATCATATTTATTTTCTCCACCACCTGAAAGCAGGTAAATATGTCCCTCTATTAAATGATGTAGTATTATATTTAATGAGTGTGATGACCTGTATGTTCTTCAGTCTTTTCTTTATGTCTTGAAGTCTGTTTGTTTAAAGAAATGCTTTGAGGACTGCTGTCTAGAGGAAATGCTATTTTGTGCCTTTCTTTTGTGTAATTCTGTTATTTATATCACTGTCGTAAATGCATTATAACCATACAGTATCACCCTAAGCCCCAGTTCCGAGTTCCAACACTTCCTAAAGACTAAAAAATAGTTTTAATTTAGAATGTATGTATTGTAACAGCTTTTGTGTTTGGCAGGCGGTTGCTATGTACATTTGTTATGTAACACAAGCATGATAAAATATATGCTGGCTTGATGATGTGTCTAGATGTTGTAGTATATCAGGTGCTTGTAATAATAATAAGAATAGTCATAATAATAATAATAATAATAATACATTTTATTTAATTGGCGCCTTTCTGGATGCCCAAGGTCACCATACATAAAAGACCTGTCTATGCTTGTAAGACTTGTCCATTCTTACCTCTAGAACCTAAAACCAAGGATTCCATTTCTGGCATGTCCAAAATCTTTTGCCAGAATTGCATCAAATGTTGGGTTTCACAAGCTGAGACTGCAATGGCTATAAACATCCTATCACAAAAGACTCTTTAACAATGTGATGTTCCAGGAGCTGTTTACAGTGGCCTGTGGAACCACAACAAAATCAGCAAGAGAAAGAGGCCGCAGCTGAGACATGAGCGCCAAGACAAAAAAACACAGCCAGAGAGGGGGGGACGGATGTGGCACAATTAAACCAAGGCACTTGCAAGAAAAGCATAGATTCATTTGATCTGTCTGCAGAGACCTACCAGAACAAACAACACAATGGTGATAAGTTTAAAGAAAGGCCTTGGATGAAACATTGGTTCATTTGAATGTCGCAGTCATATTTGCTGTATATGAAAGCCTGGGTGGATAGCATGCTTGATCATGCGCATGCAATGGCACGCGTCCTGTCGCAGTGAAATGTAACAACTCCCAAATCCCAGTAGTGCATCGGCCCAACGATGCCACACAAAGAAAGCTTTGTTTTTCTAACTCATATTAAGTGACAGGTGTGGGGTAGATTTGAAGCTCAGCAGTAATTAGCTCATTAAACAGTCAGACTATTTTAAAGATATCCTGCTGAAATAAAGACAGATATCAGACTAAAATAAAGACAGGTATCTGACTAAAATAAAGACATATATGTGCCATTATACTTTCATAAATATATATACTGTATTGAAAGAAATTGAACATAATCGTTACATGACATTTTAAATTACCGTTAGATTGCCGTGGCTTAATTTGTCATTATAGATTTAATTTGAAATATTTGATTGGTATTTTTTATATGATTATTAACCTTTAGTTCCCCTTTCCCCTTCTGCACACACATTATTACACTTTAATCATTGATTATATTATACTTGATTATATGATTATACTTTAATATCAACAACTATATATGCCCTACTTTCTTTCTAATTGCATCTGTATTGTTATGATATGGATGAAATTGATTTCAAACTGGAGTTTACTTATATGGCTTAGAACCACAGGCCTCTCAATGTTTTTTGCTATTGTGTAATTACAACTTGCATAAAAACCCACTTTCTTTTCTTCAAACCGATGAATGTGTTATTGAAATGACAAATTAAACAGACAAATGAAATGCAATGAATTCAAATACAAACTATTGGGAATCCACTTTTTTTTTTTGAAAGGAGGTGTTAGAGTTGGACTTTAAACAATTTCCCGCATGTTGATATTTCCCTGTTCCTGTGAACTCGAGGGCAGTTTCCATTTTGACGGAGTGGATAGTGGACACTGACAGGCTGTGATCTTTGTTGCTTCCTTTGCGGGTATCTCCGGCTGCCCTCAAGCTTTCCATAACAGCAACCGAGGTGAGAGTCATGACCATCACCCTCTCCTCTGCTCCTGATGGTCAGAGCGTTTGTTTTATTCCACTCAGTGATTAGTTGTTCATTTCTTCTTGTCTGTCTCTTGTCCTTGTGATGGACCTATTTTATAATGCAAGCCTAGGCTCTGATTAGGATTGTTTTGAGTCTGTTTGAGTCTTACACTCTTAAACGGTTGTAGTTTTTTTTTTTTATTATACTGTGGTGAATTGAGAGACGATGATTACTTTGTACTTTTTGTTTGTTTGTGGAAAGAAACCATGCTTAGCAAAAACAGGCTACTCTAACATGGGGTAATCCTATAATTTTATAATGATATCAACAACAACAACAGGTGAATTATAAGCTCAAAGTAATGGTGTGAGAAATGTAAAAAAACTGAACATGTCCAGATAAGTTTATTATAATTAATATCCATCTGTGGTTGAATATCCAACCTAATTGCATGCGTACCACTTTCTTTTGTTATTGTAATTGATTTTAATAAAAAAATATGATGAAATGAATGAGTAGATGAAGGGGCGCAGATTTAAGTGGTCATTGACTGGATTACCTAAAACCCACAGCGCTGATGTGAGGGTATTTTCAAACGCCATAAACATTTACTACATAATGATGAATAAGGGTTTAAGAATGATTCACTGTATGCTTATGTGTAGATTATATATATATATATATATATATACAAATCTCTTAAATAAAGTTTAAACTCAACACTCATACTAGACCATTTTACCAATACAATTTTGCATGCTTCAAATTAAAGTCATAACCACAGAACAATAAAATATATTTTGCTTGTATTAATAATGCACAATCATAACCGATTTTATTAATAAATAAAACTATGGCCAGTTACATTTTGGTTTACTGAATAGTGCCATTTTGTATAATTAATAATGAAAAAAAGTAGTAACACTATTGGAAAAATTAATAGTGTATGATCACAACCCATATTTTGGTTGTCATGAGACCGGATTTCAGATTTCTACAGCTGTCTGGTGCTTGCTTGCCCCTGGGGTCGTTGGTGTCGTCCTGATCTGATGCTGGATGTAATGATGTCGGCTGTGGGCAAACAAGGGCGGAGCAGGTGTCACGGGCTATCAGGTCACAGTGCCAACACAGTCCCCGCTGAGTGAACACACAACGCTGTCTGTGGTAATAGACCTGATCACGTTTAAATGTACTCCTCGATCACCTTGAGTAAAGTGCGCTGACCAGGCACAACCACTCCTGCCCTACATGAAAAGCCAAGCTCTGGCGTGACAGCGGAAAATCACAACAGCGTCTCTGTGAAGGTCAAAGAAAACTCATCTTCATTTATTTAATTTTATTAACAGATCTTTGTAAGATATGTAGAGCTGACACACAGCTAAACTCCCTACCCCCCAAAAAAAGAGAGAAAACAAAGCAAAACAAAACAAAAGACTGAAAACCACACACCATGGAATAGTTTCATTCATTCAGATTTAATTGTGTATTTAAGTCCTTATTATTCATGTAATTGCTTATGATTATACATTGTGTTGCCTGAAACAAAAAGGGAACAGTAATTATAGATTATTAATGTGCTGATACAGAGGGCTGAAATGTAAGCAGCAAGGGTTGTTGAGGGGCAAGCTGTGATTTAATTTTTTTACATTAAATTGGAAAACTTCATGTGTGGATTGTCATTCGTTTTGTGGTAAACTGAAATAAAACAGACAAAATCACT
The DNA here is from genome assembly GCA_029706075.1 of Aldrovandia affinis. NCBI lineage: Eukaryota > Metazoa > Chordata > Actinopteri > Notacanthiformes > Halosauridae > Aldrovandia > Aldrovandia affinis. The sequence goes on from JAINUG010000079.1 coordinate 1,615,738, forward strand.
AATGGCTTCTGTAGCTAATGCTAGAAACAGGATTACTGCCTTTTTCCAATGTGATACAGTATATACACACACACACACTCACACACACACACAGACAGCCTATGTATTGTTGTCATTTGCATGTTTCCTCTGAAGGAATTGTATATTTAGGCCTAATCTGAAACATTCCACTGGTGTGGAATTCGTTCCCCATCCGATCTTTCCTACTCATTACAGAAAAAAATATGTTATACATTTTTTTGCAGGTGGCATCACTGTTTGGTGACTGAATCCACAGGCTTAAATATCATGTACCTTAAAGCAAACAATCTCCTTTGAGAGAAATTACTTGTGTATGTGTAATGTAATGTAATGTGTTTGTTGAAGCTGAAGAAATCAGAAACAGGAGAGGGGAATGGCTTAACGTTTAGGAACTGTTGCAGGTTCGAACACCAAGTGTGTGAAAACTAACCCCCGCCTCTCCACCCGCCCACACACACACAAATACCAAAAGAAATAGCAGTCCAGAGATATGCATTGAAAATATTTACAAAATAATATACAGTATGCTAGTTACCCTGGATACGGTTGTATGCTAAAAACAATTGAGTAATTGCATCTGAATCAAAATGCTGAAGCAGTCCTTTATCAAAATCACTCAAAGATGGACTGACCGCATATTTAAGCTTCAAAAAAGTTAATTTGTTCATTTACTTTTGTTGTGGATGACAACAAAAACCAAAACCAAAACATTGCCTTTGTTGGAGGGTGGACGATTACAGAGGACTTGAATCCAAAAGAAACTGAGAAGTTTGCACAACTATGTCATATTCCTGCGGCCATCAGCCTAAAGAGGTGGAATTTTGCGCTTTGAATTTTGTTTAATTAGCATGTATATAATAAGTGATGAGTCCAGATGGGTTGAATGGCTTGTTGTCATAATCAACTTTATTATGTTATATATATGCACACATTTATTAGGAATATTCTATTAGGGTAGTGCCGCCCTTTTGAAAATCCAACCATTGCTTGTAATGAGTAGGACCATTGTAATCACTCCATAACTATGGCTCCTCTCCCTCTTGCTCGATGTCTTTTGTTTAAAGTGGAGTTGTCACTGGTGGGGGTTTCAATGTGGAGCACTTTGGGGGCCTGCTCCCTGGAATGACATGGCTTTTGTTTTTCTGGTCGGCGCGAATGGAGAGCCTTGGGTTTTTTTAGGTTTTATTTCGGGGGGGAGGTCTTAATGCCTGTTCACCACGTCTGAAAAGGGGGACTCACAAAGACACTCTATTCACAATACCGTGAGCCCTCTCGGCCGGGCTTGAGCCGCCTTTAAGTAAAGATATGATCTGACATACACTCTCCTCTTGTACATCGTACACCTTTCTGAGTAAGAGAGAGAGAGAGAGAGAGAGTGAGTGTGTGAGAGAGAGAGAGAGAGAGAGAGAGAGATAGAGAGAATGAGGCCTCTGTTCCGTCTCATCGCAATGTGCTTTAGTCCACTATTTTCAGTAGTGAGTCAAAGGAAAGGAAATATTGTCTTTTACGCTGAATATTTAGTCAAACTCAGTGATGGTCAAAATCACAACAGTGAGTACAAAAAAGTTGTTAAAAAGAGAAGACACATCAGACCTGTTGCGTGAAATATATATCCCATTTAAGATAAGACTGAACACAAGCCAAAGAGACACTCCAAGTGTTCAACCAATATTTACATATTTTATAAAGAACCGAAGTCTAAATCTTAAGTAAATGGACAGAACAAGGGAGATTGTCTCTGGGGCCACAGCAATTATTGTGGTGAAGCATGTAAAAACAAAAAGAAAAAACAAAGCAATAAAACTTCTGTTTCCAACTGTGTATTAACACATGTATCTAAAAATACATCATTAAAAATGCACACATGTACACAATTGTGTGCGTGTATGTATGTGTGTGTGAGCAAGTGTATGTGTGAGCATGAGTATGCATGTGTGTGTGTGTGTCTGTTTGAACATAAGTGTGTGTGTGTGTGTGTGTGTGTGTGTGTGTGTGTGTGTGAGCATATGCATGTGTGTGTCTGTGTGAAGTATGTGCCTGTGTATGTGTGTGTGCGAGCATGTGTGTGTCTGTGTTAGCATGTGTCTCTGTGTGCGTGTGTGTTCTCACCTGTCCTGTCTGATCATCTCTGACGAGGCCGTCATTGTGGCAGTGACAACAGAATAGAGACCATGCAGAGCCGTAGCGCCCCAATGCACCTTATCTGTGTGTGTGTGTGACTGCGTGTGCGTGTGTGTGTGTGTGTGTTTGTGTGTGTGTGTGTGTGCTCTCTATAGGCCTGACAATGAAGGTCCATTTACACATGAATCAGTGCTCCCCCTGGTATGGGCACCCCACGCCCCCCCCTCCGCCCCCATGTCTCTCTCTCTGTCTCTCTCTCTCTCTCTCCCTCCCCAAAGAGTGGCCGAGGCAGGCCCCGATCACCTTTTGCTGGACAAGCATGCAATCAGCAGGGGGAAAAAAACCCCCAAAAAAACGAAATCTGAAAACGAACGTAATGAAATGAAAACGAAAGAAGGAAAGAAGGATGTGAATGTGGTGACACAGGGCACCCGCGGCACTGAGAGCAACAATGAGCCTTTCTTCCACCAAGAACCAGGAGGGAGCTGGAGAGCCTCTCACAACCTAACCCAGCAGACACCTTGCGGCCATCTTGAAAGACATTCCAGGCGGCGATGGTTAAAAGGCCTGCTTTGTGCTCTGTCCCTCGGCCCCTCCGATCCCCCAAATCGGCCCTTGTCATGTGTCAGCAGAGGGGGCGTGGGGACCACCTATGCGGAGGGGCTGGGGGTAGGGGGGCTCTGTCGCACAAAGAGCGGGACGGCGAGCCCCCCTGCTGGGCAGCGGCACCACACACCGCCCCCTCCACACCCGGTGGCCCAGCCAGATGGAGGGGCCCGAGCCATGGTCCACACTGCCGCTGAATTGCAAACTAAACCAGCACTGCAAACTCTCACTGCAAAAGCACACAATACCACTTAATCATTGCTAAAACACACACCACACACAATGCCACTGAATCACTGCTAAAACACACACCACACACAATGCCACTGAATCACTGCTAAAACACACACCACACACAATGCCACTGAATCACTGCTAAAACACACACCACACACTACAACTGAATCACTGCTAAAACACACACCACACACCACCACTGAATCACTGCTAAAACACTCCACTTGCCAAAATACACAGGTCATTCTAATTACAATACAAAAGTATCAGCACCTAAACCGCATATCTCATTATGGTTTAGTCACATAGGGTTTTGATTCACAATAATAAAAAACGAAAGAAGATGGAAATATGCGTTTTTGTCATGAAATTAATGATATGAAAAAAATCACCAGGCCCCTCATTAGCATACATAAAATAATTAATAAATAGTCTTAATAGCTAATTACACTTATTTATATATTGTGTATTTTTTTTAATATACAGTGTGTAGTGTATAGTGTTTTGTCTGTCTGCTTGTTTGCATATGTCTGTATTTTCATTTCACACGACCATAATGCTATCTCAGTGAGGAATATCATTAAAGAAATCACAACTGAATTACAAAAGGCTCATTTGGCTCATTTTATTTTCTGTGACGACATAGATTGTGTAGGTGTAGCACTGTTCTTCTATCTGTGTTATATGCACTTCCCACTATCCCCCTGGAAAAGTGTCTCCTAAATGTCTACATTTAGGAAATAAAACATGCTATGTGATATTCTGGGGCTGGTACGGTATGTGAGTGTGTGAGAAAAGAGATGAGAGAGAGAGAGAGAGAGAGAGAGAGAGAGAGAGAGAGAGAGAGAGAGAGATTCGGTGTTATGTAGTTGACACCGCAATTAGAAGCAATTTCCAAATCAGCCCCCGCTAACATTTGCGTACAAGATAAGGCAGAGGACCACACTTGAAGAAGACGCGATCACCTGACCCAGCGCTGGGGCCCCTGGGCTGACCCGCGTCGTGCTACGGCTCTATCCTGGGAAGAGATAAGTCTGGAGTGGGCTGAGGGGACTGGGGGGGGTCTCAGAAATAGATCACTCTGGGAGACAAAGTGTAATTAATGAGCCGGGGGGTTGATAAGAGGCACCAGGTTCTATCTGGGAATTTGCTAATGGGGTCAGAGCCACACGGTAAGAGGAGGAGGTGACCCCAAGATGGGTGAGAGAGAGAGAGAGAGATGAGAGGGAGGCGATTGAGGGAGGGGGGAAAAACAGAAGACGATGGAGCTCCACCTTGATGTGGAAGTTACCGTTCACAGTCATGTACACGCTGACACGCAAAAAATGTGCGCAAATGCATGCTCACTAGTTCACATACACACACACACACTCATTTTCATTAGTACACACAAGAACTTTCACATGTACTCCAAAAACATGCAAAAAAACATATGCAGAAATACAAACATGGACAAGGAAGCACACACGCAGTCACATTTACAGAAACAGAAACACACAAATACATTTACAGAACGGCATACGTGCGAACACTAACTTGCCCACATACATTAAGCAAATGCTTGGAAAAACACAAATACACACCATTTCAATATCAAAGACATAAGTATTTTAGCCATTATACTTAACATTAGTTGCTTTAAAACAATATATTGTTTCGTAATAGGTTAAGGAAGTGTCCTGTCAAGCAAAGGTCACAAAGGTGACAAGGAAGCTGTTGATTGACTTGAGCTTCCAGCTAGTTTCCACACATCGTGCCTTCCTGCTCAGGCTCCTCCCACTCAGGGGTCAAAGGCCAGACTGCCTCAGTACTGGGGGGGGGGTTCCAGTTTCCATGATGAGCATTTACTCTTTTTAGTGTGAGCAACCTCTGCATACACACTTAAAGTGCTTTCTAAATTATTTGTTACAACAAGTAAATAGTTATAACAAGTCACCACATGAATAAAAAATAGACAAGAAATTGTAGGGTTGCCAACTGTCCGTTATTAGCTGGGACATTCTGTTTTTGGGCCAAAATTGGCTCATCCGGTACAGGACATTCCTTGTCCCATAGCCTATAACAAAATACCAGACAGACATCAAAATAGAATACCGTCATATTGTAATGGTGTAAATAAGTTCAGTAGTAATGAATGTTAGCTTAGCCACATCGTATGCTTCGGGGCTGCCATTGTTATTGTTATGTGTTCAGTCTCCCATGATTCCTTGTGTGCCAGTTTCCCATCACCCCTTGTGTCCTTGAGTGGATTAGTGTTGTAACCGTGGCTGTGTTTGCCTGTGTAAGAAGTGACCCCTGTGAGTTTCTCATGTTCTTTGTTCTGCCATGCGTCTATAAGCTTTGTTGTAAGTAAAGCTGGTAGCACGATCATGGAAAAGCAAACTTTAATTATTCTTCCTTCAGCAGTCGCCATTACAATATACAGTATGTGTTGATTTACATCCGTACGACCCCATTACCCACTTCCCCCTTAGTGCCCCGCCTTCTGTCCAGTATTTGGATGATAGAAAGTTGGCGACCCTAGCTATCAGTCACATATGTATGACAGACATATGACAGGATACGGTATAATTAGAATACATTCTATGAAGTAATTTTGACTTGTCATAGCCCATAACTCATTGGGCCTCATTCACTAATATGTTCACAGAAACTTTTGTATTTTGTGCATAGAAAAAGTTATCACGCAAAAGTACAGTCGGATTTATAATGCGTGTGCATCAGTCATGCTCATATAATTTCTAATTAGCATAATACACACCCTGGAACACCCATATAAGGCCCTTCTTATTTCACAGTGGCCGAGCCAAGACAACATCGAAGTAAAAGGAAAAACTCAAACATGCCACCAAAAAGTCCTAGAAAGAACTTCCTTTGGCAATTTAAAATGGCTTATAAGCCATTTGTCATTTTCTGCAAACACAAGTGTGCTGCCGATCTCTAAACATGCGCTCGGGTTTGAGTTATTTTGGAGCCTTCACTATAGATTTGAGCATATATACTTGAATATACAAACTCATCTGAATACTATTTAAACTATTACATTAATTAAATGAAAGCCAATTACATGTAGGCAAACTGTTGATCATAAGTCAAGTCAAGTATAGGCAGCAAAATAAATTCTGAATTTGTTCAAATATGAAATTCATGCAGGCTAATTCCTTAAAAGGGGAGGGGGGTATAAATTAAGGCTGGGGTGATGATGACCCATTTTTGTTTGAATAAATTGACCATGTGTGTTTGTTTGTATGTGAAGGTATGTCTGTGTGTGTGATACACAAACGTTGTGCTTGTGCATGTGTGTGCAGGTATATGAGTGTGTGCACGCATGTGTGTGTGTGCCCTTGTGTGACTGTTTGTGTGTGCATGTGTGCATGCATGTATGTGTGTCTACGTGTGACCATATGTGTATGCATGTGTGACCGTGTGTTTGTGTGTGTGTGCATGTTCATGTGTGTACTGTACCCGGCTAGAAAAGACTGTGGTCCGGAACAATCTCCGCCGCTCTTTGGCTGAAAACCTGGAAGACATTGAGCCTCTCCTGAGCATAGATGATTCCATTGATGCAAAATGGTCTTCTGTTAGCTCCAGGCTTTATGAGGCAGCATCCCAATCCATCGGCTACAAAAGCAGAAAGCACCACGACTGGTTTAATGACAACACAGGCACAATAGCTACCATACTCAAAGGCATGCACACAGCACACAGTGCTGTACTTAACAATCCTACATCAGCTGTACTCCGGCAACAATGGCAAGCATCCAGGAGAGAGGTGCAGTCAAAATTGCGTGCCCTGCAGAATGAGTGGTGGATATCGAAGGCAAATGAAATACAATCCCATGCCGATAAAAATGATATGCACAACTTTTATGATGCAGTGAAAACCATCTACGGCCCAATGAACTGCTCTGTCTCCCCCCTGAAGTCTGATGATGGTACCACCCTCATAAAAGACCAGAAGCTCATCACAAAAAGATGGGCAGAACATTTTGAAACCCTGTTGAATCAGCCCTCCCCAACAGACCTCTCAGTCTTAATTGAACTACCTGCCCGTCCCACCATCCAAGACCTTGATCTCCCACCAACTTTTGAAGAGGTTCATTGTGCAGTTAGGTCTCTGAAAAACAACAAGACCCCTGGCCCTGACAGTATCCCTGCAGAGATCTTTAAACAGGGAGGCTACCTCTGCACCCGTGCACTCTTCCTGTTTATCGCACATGTCTGGAAGAATGAAGCCGTCCCTCAGGAGTGGAGAAATGCTAACATCATCTCCATATATAAAGGAAAGGGAGACAAGTCCCTCTGTGGCAACAGCCGTGGCATTTCACTACTGGCTGTTGCTGTCAAAGTCCTGGCCAAAGTCATGCTACACAGGCTGGTGCAAAACATCACAGAGGAGCTGTTGCCTGAGTCACAGTGTGGGTTCAGGAGGAACAGAAGTACTGTGGACATGGTGTTTACAGCACGGCATCTCCAGGAGTAGTGTAGGGAGCAACATCAGGACCTCTTCATTGCCTTCATCGACCTGTCAAAGGCTTTTGACACAGTCAACAGGGAGCTTCTATGGAGTATCCTTCTGAAGTTTGGCTGCCCACGAAAGTTTGTCAACATTCTTCAACAATTCCATGTGGGGATGACGGCACGTGTGACCATTGGAGGCCAGGAATCCGAGCCCTTCAGGGTGTGCACCGGTGTACGTCAGGGGTGCATCCTAGCTCCAGTTCTTTTTAACATCTTCCTCCTGTGTGTGACATTGCTGCTCCACGAGGAGATCAAGAAGGACAGTGGGGTTACTGTGGACTTCAGACTTGATGGAAATCTGTTCAACATCTGAAGGCTTCAAGCGGTCACAAAAATAACATCTGAGCATGTCATCGAGCTACAGTATGCAGATGACTCTGCAGTTGTGGCCCACACACCGGAGGCACTGCAAGCTACCCTTGCAGCTGCTGCAAGGGCGTATGGTAGGCTGGGTCTGTCTATAAATGTGGCAAAGACCGAAGTAGTATGCCAGTGGGCATCTACTCCCCCATTTCATCTACCAACCTTCACCATCTCTGACAAACCACTTGCAATAGTGGACTCCTTCAAATACCTGGGCAGTTTCCTCTCTGACAACTGCAGCATCGAAAGGGAGATACAAAACCGGATTAAACAGGCATCATCTTCTTTTGGCAGACTCCGGAGAAGGGTCTTTCAAAATAAAGACCTCAACCTCCACACCAAAATATCTGTTTACTTGGCAGTTGTAACCACAACTCTCCTCTACAGCTGTGAGGCGTGGACCCTGCACAGCCATCACCTCAGGATGCTTGAGGCCTTCCACATCAGATGTCTACAATGCATCCTGAGGATAACCTGGCGTGACCGAGTGCCCCATAATGAAGTACTCCGCAAGACCAACTGCATCAGTATGGAGGCTACCGTCACCCAGCACCAACTTCGCTGGCTCGGTCACGTCATCAGGATGCCGAAAGAGCGCTTACCACGAAAAGTGCTGTATGGCCAGTTACATCTTGGCCGCCGCTCGGCAGGGGGCCAGAAAAAGCGATATAAAGACCAACTAAAGACCACCATGAAAAAGTGCGGCCTGAACTCGACCCAGCTGGAGGACGCTGCCGCTCAACGGTCCATCTGGCGGCAGCTCTGTCAACAAGGAGTGCATAAGCTCGAGGAGGACCGAGGTGATTGACGGACCAGAACACGTCTAAAGAGACATGAAGCCAGTACCATATCCACACCCCCAGTCACTGCCTTTGTAGCGGGTGTGCTCTGGTACGTGAGCGTCCGCTACAGAAAGTGACGTGGATAAGGGTGTGATTAGTTCCCGGAGTTAGGGACTTGAGTCTTTAGCTCGGCGAGCTTAATCGCTCTCTAGTCGCGTCGAGATCCCTCGGTTCGAAACTCGCTGCGGGCAGAACCAACACCGTCACATTGGTGCCGTGACTCGGATAATACAGCTGATGGCAATCGGTTGGGCCGTGGTTGCTGCCACAGGAGTTTCGAGGGGGAGAATGTAGCGGGTGTGCTCTGGTACGTGAGCGTCCGCTACAGAAAGTGACGTGGATAAGGGTGTGATTAGTTCCCGGAGTTAGGGACTTGAGTCTTTGGCTCCGCGAGTTTAATCGCTCTCTTGTCGCGTCAGAGATCCTCGGTTCGAAACTCGCTGCAGGGCACAACCAAGACCGGTTACACCTTCACCTGTTCTGTTTGTGGCAGACAGGGTGCATTGCGGATTGGGCTCTATAGCCACAAGAAGACTCACAAGTAGCAGAGGC